>JACEEZ010021318.1:0-35000 GCA_016584305.1 Chionoecetes opilio | reverse complement strand
TAAATTTAATGTTCACGATATATACACCAAACGACTACTGCTAACGACCTCCATAGTATATCATTACTCATTTCCGGGTGTGGGGACACAGTTGTGTATCGAAAACGGGAAACATGGAATAGACGAGGGCGCGGTCGTTCTCCCAGTCGAGGAGCGGCTATGCGTATGTGGGCACGTACAGACAGAGAGACATGTGGTAGTGGACTGTCCAGTTTCTTATAATGTTATATTAACGTTTGGCCTCAACAAGTTAGAGGAGCTTTTTACTGGCAGATACTCGTATACAACGTGTAAGGTGATTCACAATTATCCTCAGATTTTAAATATGTAAGAAGCAAAGCATCAGGAAATGTTGCTGTGCTGTATTCTTAATGTTTCATGTTGTGTTTATTTCTATATTTTTGTAATTTGTTTTGGTATTATAGGCTATTTTTATTTCTACTGTATATTTTGAGTCTGTATAGTACTTTTACTCCTAACATTTATGTTTTAACTATAAAATGTGTTAGTTTTCTGCTTTTTACGTTTTTTCCCATGATGTATCGCGTGGTTTTGTTTACCGTAGATAACACTAAAGTCGCCAGGACAACGTTTTTTTTATATTTACAGAAGTCTGGTGGCGTTAATACTTATATTTCTACATCCATGATTTCAGGAAAGTTAGAAGGGGCTATCTGGAGAGTCTGTGTCATTTTGTGTCTTCATCTGTGTCATATTATGGCTATAAATGAACAAATTACAAAAATTAAACCGATTGGCGATGTTGGTAACGAGCTATACTAAGATCAACAGCTAGTGTTTATGTTCTGAATGTCCTCTCGCCGTCGTCGTCGCGCGAAAAAAAGCGAGTAGTGAAATTTCAAACCGTATATACTTGCAGATACAAAGCATAAAGCAACGCTGAAACCGGGTAGATTATACAGTCATGATATAAACTACTGCGTATCATCTTCAGTGGCACATACAAATCAGTAGTAATGCTATAATTCGTAATATATGGCGGCTGGCGACATCAGAGCAGGTGGCGACTAAAGTGTTATCTACGGTAGCAATTTATACACTTAATATTCATATTTTTAGAAGTTTTATAGTCTTTCTGGTATCGCTTTTGATGTTTTGTTTCCTTTGATGTTTTACTTCTTAGTAACGTGTTCTTAATTTCCTTTTCATGACGTATTATTTATCACTTTTTGTCTTATTAGTGCTTTTTCAGTGATATTATTTTTAAATTAATATTTTGTACAATTTTAGTTGAGCCACCTCTCACTAACATAACTATACTTGTATGTAAAGTTATTTTTGTGGACTACAGTTTAGGCGAATTATTCTATGTCTGTATATTGTTGCAAACTTGAAATGCACGTTAAACGTTATGTACTTTACAGTATTATGTATGCTTTGGTGAATAAATCTTTTTTTCTATTTATATGTGTGTGTGTGTGTGTGTGTGTGTGTGTGTGTGTGTGTGTGTGTGTGTGTGTGTGTGTGTGTGTGTGTGTGTGTGTGTGTGTGTGTGTGTGTGTGCATGTGTGCGTGTGCATGTGTGTGGGTGCGTGTTGTGTGTGTGTGTGTGTGTGTGTGTGTGTGTGTGTGTGTGTGTGTGTGGTGGTGTGTGTGTGTGTGTGTGTGTGGTGTGTGTGCGTGTGGTGTTGTAGTGTGTGCATGTGTGCGTGTGCATGTGTGTGTGTGTGTGTATGTGTGTGTGTGTGTTGTGTGTGTATGTGTGTGTGTGTGTGTGTGTGTGTGTGTGTGTGTGTGTGTGTGTGTGTGTGTGTGGTGGTGTGTGTGTGTGGTGTTGTGTGTGTGTGTTGTGTGTGTGTGGTGTTGTGTGTGTGGTGTGTGTGTGTGTGTGTTGTGTGTGTGTGTTTGTGGTGTGTGTGTGTTGTGTGTGTGTGTGTGTACCATGTTCAGAGATACATTGATATTGTTTCTCCGGGATGATAACATGCTAATGAAAGGGAATGGATGCAATGCCTGCGAGTGGTATTCATGTGGATTTCAGCTTTTTCCTGTGTTGTGACAGCCATGATTTAGATTCGCGGCTCACCGAATGTTGCACTGCTGCGTGGCTGAGTGGCTCGTATGTACCAGGACATCATAGTGTGAGCTCCGATAGTAAAAAAGTGGCTTATTTTGGGTTCCAATTCACGCGTCATCTTATATACCTCAAACCTATATGAGCGGAAAGATGGGAGCTTCAGGGTCAAGAATATGCTGGTTGTCATGTTGTAGAGGTGTGCACTACCGAGTTATGGCGATTTTTGTGAGGGTACCCTCAGGCGCGAAAAACGAGTTTTCGGAATCGATCATTTCTCGTTTTGTTATTTCTATATTGTTCCATCCATGCTAAAATATTGCTTCAAATAGCCATAACATTTCTTTTCTGTTGTATATTAATACACTAAGTAACAATTTTAAGTTTTTTTAATTTCAGAAATAACCAATGAATAAAAAATTCAACAAAAATGTGAAGGTTCTTCATACTATATCTGGCACAATCTCAAAACGTACTGGATGTTCGGTAAACTTTGGGTAAAACATTTGTGTGTTCTTTGGAAGCATGAATCTATTGTGATATAACCAGACAACAAGCTACATGCACTTGCATACATGTCATTTCCATGCAAACAATGCTGGGTGGTTATCCATTGACATACACACATCAAATGTCAATATGATACAATTGTTTCTGTGAGACGAGCCATGCTCTGATATGTTTGCTAGCCAAACTATTCATGTTCATACATGTTCATACATTATATGTAATTTATATTCTTGTATCTCGTCCACAACTAAAGGCAAATCTATTTAATATATTTGTCACCGACGCTTCTCTCCCATAGATCTATAGCCACCCTAGTTACTAGCCTAATGCTATATGTGCTTCTATTGGATATTGTACAATATGAAACCAGTCATATCATTCTGATGAGAAATGTACATTGTATATCACTAATCTTGCACTATTACAATTCTATATCCTGTATTTGCTCCACAACAATAACAACAATTGCCTACATTATTTTGTGTTTCTTTTTCAGTGATCGACGGTGATGGGTCTGTAACATATCCCAGTGAGTGAATCGACTTGAACCACCTGAATACCTCTTCACTGTAGCTAGTAACCTCTCTGTGACTGCTTTACTATCAACATAGCTTCTCCTACTAACTTGGAAATTGAACCACTAACAGTTCTTCCAACAAAACGGAGGAAAACTGAAACTAACTGGTCTCTCTGCATGTTCTGTCAGTTCCCTGAATCATTATCCGATGGATCCAGTCAGGGGATAACGAAGGTGTTATCAGCTTTCAATGAGAGACTCTCATTTGAAAATAACGACACGCTGACAAGACTACAACCATACATGACAGCAGATTGCAGTAGCAAGCAGCCCAAGTGGCATAAATCCTGTTACGCTTCGTTCACAAGTTCCAACAATATCCGAGTGGCACAAAAACGACACCAACAAACTAACCCATCAGCACTTGACAAGAACTCGCCAGTTGCATGCACAAGTTCATGTTTTCTGAGTAGAGTAGCAGTCCCAAAAGTTTACTGGAACAAGTGTATTTACTGTCAATGTCGCAAACGTGAAAAAATACACCAGGTGCAGTCTGATGAAGTAGAAATGGCAATTTATACCCACGCCAAATATGATGCTTCACTCAAATGTAAGATCGGCGAGAATGACCTGAAACACAACCTCTCATGTATTCCAGCATGTGGCTGCAGCAGTCAGTGCCTGAACACCAGGGCGACAAACACACCAGGAGACGAAATTTCAGAAGATGAAGACTAGATTAGAGTTATATTATGCGATGTGTGCTGGTGTCACAGTCTGATAATGAGGATGTAATTATTTGTTAATGAATACAGTGATTATTAAGTTGAAAGTAATTAATATGATGGAACATTTTAGTTTTAAATTTGATGAGGTAAGTAGAGTATATTTACCGTGAATATTGTCATGATTGTAATTTGTGTGAGTCAGTAATGCACGTATTTTCGAATTATATCTCATATTCTAAAGTTATTTGATATGTTTGTATACGAGTTTGTCACTAGACTTGATGGGATGGGAATATGCATTTGGTCAATTGTTTTCTGTATTGTAAATTTTTCGAAAAGTGTGTCCAATTTAAAGATCATTAAGCATAAATCTTATTGCCTTAAATACCCTCGGCTGGGTTTGAGTTTACGCAAGGACCAGTAAACTGATGTAATCATATATATATTTAGTTGACCTTGATGTAACAAGGTATCTATATTTATTTTACCCAATAACAAGGTACATATCTAAACATAAATTAGCATTTACCATGATTATAAGCCAATAAAGAATAATGATGGCAGTATTTAAACTATTGAGATGATTTTTGAGTTTTTATATTATGAGATAAAATAAATGTTGCATAATAACTGTTCACTATCATGTTTATAATTTAAAAAATACTTGAATATTTAAAAAAAATTACAAGTATTATATAATGACCAAAGGAAAAGTAATTCTGACTAGTTTGAAGCAATATATTAGCATTGTTAGAACAATATATTGACCAAACCGAGAAATTATCGATTCCGAAAACTCGTTTTTCGCGCCTGAGGGTACCCTCACAAAACTCGCCATAACTCGGTAGTGCACGCCTCTACAACATGACAACCGGCATATTCTTGACCCTGAGGCTCTCCTCTTTTCGCTCATATAGGTTTGAGGTATATAGGATGACGCGTGAACGGATCTGAAAAAATGGACCCCTGGAAGCCACACTATCATGTGACTCGCGAGTTCAGTTCCCCACGCCGCACGGACGACTGGATCCAGTGAGTACCAAGCTTTTCATGGCATTGCTGTTGAATGCCGCGGCCACGTAAAGGACCACATTTACATTACTACGAATGTTCGAATTTCGTCCTCATTCAAATTCATTCACGTTGTCGCAAACCTTCATAGCGAAAGTTAATGGAATATTGACTCATATTTACTGCTTGTGGTTTGAAAGAATCCTGCAATACGAAAATACGAAAGCTCACCTTTTTAATGAGTTATGAAAAAAATCATTTCGAATGTTGAATTTGTGGAGTGTGTGATTATTATGTGTCACGCCTTTGACTCACATCACACTATAAACGCATCTGTTTTATACCAAACACACAAGTAAATAAACAAACTTACCCAACAATAATCGCATGGGAAAGGAGAAACACAAGACTGGCACGATAAACATTACAATAAGGAACATTCTGATCGCGTACCCACTGTCGATCAAGGGAACTACCAATATTTCGAGAGTTCTAAAATGACGCCCCTATATATACCCTTCCCTTCCTTTCCCAGCTCAGATGAGGGTTAGACACCATCAGAGCGGCGTGGGGAAGCAGAATAGTGTGTGTGTCCCTCTAACTACTGCCAAGCAGCGGCCACACATGCCAATGAAGCACAAGGGGGAGGCGAGCGTGAGCAGAGTTCCCTGGAGGATAAAAAAAAAGAATGGTCGTAGATTCCTGTGGCTGATATCTCTGCGATGGAGAGGGAAAATGTTTGCAGTTCACCAGCCGAGCGTGCGAGATAAGTGAACAGAGGGAGAGCACACGTAAAAAAAATGAAAAGAGGGGAAGAGAGAAGAGGAGAGAGAGGGGGGAAGGGGGGGGGGGGGGGGGGGGGGGGGGGGGGGGGGGGGGGGGGGGGGGGGGGGGGCGTGCGTGCGTGCGTGCGTCGTGCGGGGCGTGCGTGCGTGGTGCTTTGCGTGCGTGCGTGCTTTGCGTGCGTGGGGTGCGTGCGGTCCCGGGTGCGTGCGTGCGTGCGTGGTGCGGCTTTGCGGCGTGCGTGCTGCGTCGTGCGTGCGTGCGTGCGGGGGCGGGGGCGTGCGTGCGTGCGGGGGCGTGCGTGCTTTGGTGCGTGGGGCGTGCGGGGTGTGTGTGTGTGTGTGGGGTTTTGTGGGGTTCGTAGCGGGCGTAAAAAGTGTACTCGTACGTACAGACAAACGCAGGGTTGCTAAAAAAAAATTTACATTAGTTCAAAAATTTTTTAAAAATTTTTTAGCATTCAGTGTGCAAGCCCCCTTTGGGAAATCACCGCGCTCGGGTATGGGGAAATTTTCCTCCGGAGTCCCACTTTAATCTGGCATCCCACGCAGGCTCACCTACCCCAGTGGGTACCCTCCTCCCCCCTTCCCTTTTCTTTTTCTGTAACATTTCCCTTTTTTTTTCTTTTCCTTCTCTTTCTTCTGTATAATTTGCCGTTAACTCTTCTTCTTCTTCTTCTGTATTAATTGCCGTTAACTCTTCTTCTTCTTCTTCTAATTCTTCTTTTCTTTTCTTCTGCATCATTTCCCGATAACTCCTCCTCCTCCTCTCCCACCTCCTCCGACTTCTCTTTGTATTCATCTTTACTTTCTTTCTCTCTCTCCCCTTCTCCTCATCCATCACCAGAATTCCACTTTCACGTATGGAATGTTTCCAATTTGTTTTCTTTTTACTTCCAGATCCTGTTTTTTGTTTTCCATTCCGTCATCACGTTCCCTTCATCCCTTTATCTCTTCCCTCCTTCAGTCTTATCTGTCCTCCTCTGCCATCTTTACCTTCACTCTGGGACATGGAGATTATTCCCTCTTTCTTTGGTGAGTCTCAAATTCCTGAAGCTTTGGGACACAGATTATTTTGGCTTAGTTCAGAGAATGTCCGCTTATCTTGCTGGAGGAATTTCATCATCATTGCCACCCTTGCGACACACACACATACACACACACACACACACACACACACACACACACACACACACACACACACACACAACACACACACATACACACACACACACACACACACACACACACACATGCAGTTTTTTTTTCTCTCTCTCTCTTCTCTCTCCTCTCTCCCTCTCTCTCCTCTCTCTCTCTCTCTCTCTCTCTCTCTCTCTCTCTCTCTCTCTCTCTCTCTCTCTCTCTCTTCTCTCTCTTCTCTCTCTCTCTCTCTCTCTCTCTCTCTCCTCTCTCTCTCTCCTCTCTTCTCTCTCTCTCTCTCTTCTCCTCTGCTCTCTCTCTCTCTCTCTCCTTCTGCTCTCTTACCGTCTGTGCTCTCTTCTCTCCTCTCGTGCGTTACTCTCGCTCCATTCCTCCTCCTTCGCGCCATGCCACTCGTTCATTAAACGTGTGCCAACTGTCTCCTCGTGCGTTACTCCGTGCATCTGAGTGCACCTATCAATTCTCTCGTGATCAGGTGTTCCAACCCTTACTGTACATCATCTTTTTCATGCATCATTCACTCAAATATTTGAATTCACGAGGGGTCACTCAAATATCACACACACACACACACACACACACACACACACACACACACACACACACACACACACACACACACACACACACACACACACACACACACACACACACACACACACACACACACACACACACACACACACACACACACACACACACACACACACACACACACACACACACACACACACACACACACACACACACACCACACACACACACACACACACACACACACACACACACACACACACACACACACACACACAATGATTAATTATATATTAATGTTGATATACAAGCCAAAATGACAAACTATACAAGAGCAATAGGGGGTAAGGGGTGATAGGGGCGAACATTTGCGAGTTCGGTATGTAATAATTAACAGTCGCTTTTATGAGTTACTGTCACCGCTACATCCCGCACGGCCGCTCCTTGTCCAAAGTCACATGCAATCACGTCGAATCACAGTCAATGGTCTCTAGCCACATTAAATAGAACATTGCCGCATCCAGTGACATTTATTCACATCCAATCTCTATTAATCACTCTAGATACACTTTAATCACGTTCAATGATCTAAAGTTACACCGTTATACGAGGTTTGTGGAATCTAGTTACAATAGATCATCTGTAATCGCGTAGAGGATGATCTGAGTTTCATTATAAGGTATTGAGTTGTACGCTTAATGGTCTCCAACTGACACTTGAAAGCCTAAATAACACAGCAAGTTTTGCAGCCACACACGGTGGATCTTATCGTGTCCTATGATTTACAGGTGCACTATCTGGAAGTTTCTGGTAATATCTATGGTCTATACCACGCCCAATAGTTTCTAGATTTCTAAATTCCTAGCAGAAGTTTTCCAGTAACAACCAGTGTTCCTGGCTATGCAGCGCTATATTAGTACACTTCATGAACATAGCGATCCTTAATACCGCCGACATCTGTGTTTTCAAGACCCTGGCATCGGTATAGACCCACAGCGATGGCTCAAAACATGATCTCGTTCTGCTGCAAGAAAGTAACCGTGCTCCTGATGACCGTGGTGATGGTGCTGACGTGGGTGTCCCTCCACGCCAGCCTGGACCTGGAGGCCCCCAGCGACGGCGTGCTGTGCACCGTCAGGCAGTGGGAGCACCGGGACGGCCCTGGGGTGACTGGGCCCCCTGCAGCCTCCCTACGTGTAGAACCTGCACGCCGCCCGCCCGGCCCCGACCGAGAGCTGGTGGAGGTTCGTTCCTGTCTTCGGATCCTTGGCGAGGTCGCGCCAGGCGACGAGACAAGCCGAGTGTCTCTAGGCGCACCTGGATCACATCACCGAGGCCTACCAGGCCTACCGCCGCACCTGCCTCGTGGCCTGGGCGGCGGTGCCGGTGGTCGTCGCGTTGATGTTCAGGATCGTGTTGTCCCTGAGGCGGCCTCGACGCAGCTCCGAGGGACAGCTCGTCACGTGCAGGCCTGGACGCCAAGTTCCGAGGCAGCGGGAGTCCCCGTGGCAGCCCGAGGTGCTGGTCACGAATTACATTATAAGGTATTGAGCCACGCTTAATAGTCTCCAACTAACACTTGACAGTCTAAATAACACACTAAGTGTATAGCTGCACGTGTTGGATTCCTATCGTGTCTTATGATCTGCAGGTGACTACAGCAAAATCAATTCACAATACTCTCTGATTCTTACTTCTTTGCTGTATCTTGGTTAACCTATCTTTGCTCTCGCGATATCTCTGAACATTATTTATATAATTCCAGAGCTTATGATAGAATGTGCTATAAATCTGGAATTTTCTAGTTATATCTATGGTCTGTACCACGCCTTATAGTTTCCTAGCCACACGCAGAGGTTTTCTAGTAACCAGTGCTCCGCGGTCCTGTCCATGTACGTACACACACATTATCGTGAATAACATTTCTCCTTTGTTCCTGATGCACGGGGACGATTTTTTGTTTTGCTTTCCTTGGCTTTAATTTTAATGAGTCGCTTTCTTACATCCATTTTTTTTTATCTTAATCTTCTCTTTTTTTCTCTCTACAGGTATCACAAAACTAACAGGAAATTAGATATTGTTTGCTTTTGACAACACGAGTAAATTTATTCTGTTCATAAATCTAGTCAGCAAATTACCAAAGTTTAAAAGGTTATCACAATACAACCTCACACAACGAAGACTCCGAATAATCATGTTAATGAAATTTAGTCTTGACATAAGATATCACAATGACGTTAATGAATCAGTTGTTTCTACATATTTTATTCAAGTCTTCTACGTGTAATGTCACAAGTAAATGATAATGGTTTGTAACCAGAAGTAAAACGTCACTTGTAAAAATAGCTGAATAGATTGCATGTAACCTACAGTGATATGCTTTAGGGATCAGTTTTTATTCCATTGAGTGTCTAAAAGCCGCGTTCTACTGTGTTTTCATGGCAATCCTCATTACTAAGGGTTCTGCGTCAAAGTTAATGTTAAATCCTTTATAGAAATGCAAACACAATACGCTGATATCGGAAAAAAAGTGAGGCTATAATCCATGCAGCGTTGGGGATCTATATGTTACACGATTAATAAGCATGTCCGAGCGACAAACGGCACCAGAGGATGTTTTATGACCGGCACATAAAAGGGAAAAAATGCTGGAAAACTGTGAACTCAATGCATTTTTTTCCCCCCGTGGCCGCGGGTGGTTTCATGATTTATGCCTCGCCGCCTCGGGGACTGCCAAACACACCCGCTGCTAAACGCCACAAAATACATTGACCTCAAATACAAACTTTAATATAACTACAATACAGCCACGCACTATACAGTAAACATGGGCTTTGATGATAGGTTTATTCAATACCAGAGTAAAAATGATATCACTCTGCTGTAAAACAACAGCTACAATTTTAACACCGACAAAAGCAACGCAGTAAAGGACGCTATATCATGAACAATAGGAAAATGAACCTGAGCAAAGTCATCAATTACGACAACTACACAGAGAACATTCATAACAATACAATAGCAATGAACAAATGATGTTTCTTTCACTTCTCGTTAAAGATAAAAGTAACAATCGAGAAAATTTAGTCAAAGGCGATCCAGTTGATATATTCTAAGCTTTTTTTAACCTTTTTAAAGTCTTGTAAGGTTTCTATAATCCAAATTTATCACGCTGAACTACGCGCTGTCTATCAGGGAAATAAATCAACGTATGAAATATCGAGTTTTTACCAATATTGACGCCAAACAATTCATTACATGTACGAGATATTACCACGCAGGCAATAGTAATGAAAGTCAACTCTCTCTCTCTCTCTCTCCTCCTCCTCCCTCTCCTCTCTCTCTCCTCTCTCTCCTCTCTCCTCTCTCTCTCTCTCTCTCTCTCTCTCTCTCTCTCTCTCTCTCTCTCTCTCTCTCTCTCTCTCTCTCTCTCTCTCCCAACACTTGATCAATACCATGCACTCCCAACACTTCATTCATCTCCATCTATTGTCAAATAACACAAGTACTCACACATCCTCCCTCTCTCCTATAGTGCTTTGCAACACCTCGCCCACGTGGGGGGGGGGGGTGTCGGGGTGGCGGAGGGGGCGGCGTGTCGATTAGAAACATGGACGGGAATGACTTTCACTTATAACCCTGAAAGCGGTGGAAAAGGGAGGAAAAAAGGTCGGTGAAGCAAAGGAAAATGGAGAGTGCAGGCAGCGAACCATTACGAAAGAAAGACGAGTATAAACGAATAAGTAAAAAGAGTGGAAATGCTGCAAAAGGAATAAAATAAATGGTAAAAGAGCGGTGGATGAAAAAAGTGGGAAAAGAGAAAGAGAAAGAGAGTGGAAAGACAAAGTCATAGACAGCAGAGTAAGAAAAGGATGAAAACATAGCGATGAAAAATAGTTAGGAAAGGAGAAAGGAAAACAACGATGTAGAAAATGAAAAAGTTTTGAAACGCGAGAAAAAGAAAAAGGGTTAAAATTGTACGATCGCTCCACTCTCTTGACCCCTCCTACTACTTCCCTTCCCTTCCCTTCCACCATCACCACTACCATAACAAGCAATAAACCACCCCACTATATCGCCGCCACTACCATAACAAACACTAAACTACCCTCACTATATCGCCACCACTACAACCATGCAATTTTCTCATCTTCCCAGTTACCAAATAGTTTATGCACAACCTTACAATCACTATGGTTAGAAAACACTCAAATGCAGGGAGGTTGGACAGCCATCAGTTGTTAACGAGTGTTTGACTCCTTGATTGTTACTGCCTTCACGTCACTACAACAGCAGAAATATTGTAGCGGTTATGCATGTAGGCATGATAGTCTATATAGTTTTACTGCTATTTATGTTATCAAGTAGAAGCTATCACACTCAATCACTGTAGTTCTCTCTTTCACAATAAACATTCTTGGGTATCATAACGAAAATATCCAGGTCTATCAAAGCCTAGTTGTTTTAATTAATTGTAGTGAATAATAAACAATGGATGCTCTGTGCAGTCTTTATGTTTAAGGCCTAGTTCATGTCTCTTGAAAGCGACGTAGCAGCAAGTTTACGAGTGCCCCGCGCAGACAGGACATAAATATCCCTGATCACCCTCGAGCTGTCCCTCCGTGGTGTAATGGCTAGCGCGCCTATAATAGCTATGAATCCGCAGGCCCTGTTTCGAATCTAGGCCAGGGCAGTCGGCGTGAAGCGCAAACAGCTTTGCAACCTTCCTTTCGGGGTTGGTCGATAAATGGGTACCTGGGGAAATCTGGGGAAACCTGGGGAAGGTAACTGTGGTAATCCGGATGTCACAATAGCCCAGTTTCCCTGGGTAACGGGTTCTCACACACCACAGTCTCAAGGGTTAATGCGACGGAGATGAGCACCGAGGCCACGCGCAGCATAGCGTATGCCCCCATCTTTACCTTACCCTCGAGTTATGCAAAAACAAACATTAAAAACCATCACTATAAAAAGTAAATACTCATCTACGTGCTAAATTGATTTCATTGGAATGCATGAAAGAGTCAACGTGTGAAGGCAGGGACAAGGGCGGTGCGGCGAGGGAAAGTGTCAACGCGTGAAGGCAGGGACAAGGGCGGTGGGCGAGGGAAAGTGTCAACGCGTGAAGGCAGGGACAAGGGCGGTGCGGCGAGGGAAAGTGTCAACGCGTGAAGGCAGGGACAAGGGCGGTGCGGCGAGGGAAAGTGTCAACGCGTGAAGGCAGGGACAAGGGCGGTGCGGCGAGGGAAAGTGTCAACGTGTGAAGGCAGGGACAAGGGCGGTGCGGCGAGGGAAAGTGTCAACGTGTGAAGGCAGGGAAAGGGCGGTGCGGCGAGGGAAAGTGGTGCTGTGTATTATTCTCATTACTTTAGTACAAGAACATAATTTATCACCTTATGCTCTGACTGGTCCTTTTTGAGACGTTACAAAATGGATGATTGGCCATTACCTATCGAGGCAGGGCGACGCGAGGGAGAAACAAACAAAGAGAACCATTATTAACATTTGAATGATCACAATATATTAGTGATAGGAAAAGCGCTGCCATTATACCCATTCATCTTAGTGTGTGTGTGTGTGTGTGTGTATGTGTGTGTGTGTGTGTGTGTGTGTGTGAGTGTATTCATCTAGTTGTATTTTACAGGGCCAGAGCACTGCTCGTGTGGCCCCGTCTCCATATCAACATTTTTATCATTCATCCTTAGTGCTTTGTGTTGGCCGAAGCCAGCACCCCGGAGAGCAGGTCACAAACCCTGGCTTACACTCGGAACCCATTCACTGCTGGGTGGACAGGGGCTAGGGTTTTAAGGAAACAACCCACCTGTTTCCGCTCCGCCCGGGGATCGAACCCGGGACTTCTCGGTTGTGAACCGAGCGTGCTTCCCCTACACCACGGAGTACCCCTGTGTGTGTGTGCGTGTGTGTGTGTGTGTGTACATATGTGATGCTTCCTGCGTGTATGCGTGTGTGTGTATGTGTGTGTGTGTACGTATGTGATGCTTCCTGCGTGTATGTGTGTGTGTGTGTGTGTACATATGTGATGCTTCCTGCGTGTATGTGTGTGTGTGTGTGTGTGTGTGTGTGTACGTATGTGATGCTTCCTGCGTGTATGTATGTTTGTTTTGTTTTTTTGTTTTTTTTTACATTTGTGCCTACAGCGCCTGTAGGTAGTGGTGTCCCAGGGCTCGGATGGTAAGCCCTGGAGGTACACTTGAGAGCTGTGATGGTTGGCCCTCGCCCGTGGTGGCGCAGGCAGGATTCTTATAGTGACGCCTGTGATTAGAGGCTCATGCCGCCCCCCTGTGTCCTCCGATGCACTCGCAATCGAAGGTAGAGTTGATGGGCAGGGCATGTGGGTGTTCTTAGGCCACTCGACGGTGCAGAAAGGTTTTGAGTTTCTTCGGGGATCGAATTCGGGTCACCGAGAACGCCAGTCGGAGACGCTGGACCACTCCGCTACCGCCTCCCCCATGTATATATATATATATATATTATAATTTTATATATTTTATTATATATATATAATAAAATAATATATAGTTAGAAAAAGTTTTTTGTGTACTTTCTCTTTTCTCTTTTCTCTCTCTCCTCTCCTCTCTTCTCCTCTTTTCTCTCTCTCTCTCCTCTCTCTCTCTCTCTCTGCGCTTCCTCGGCTTAAACTTCTATCTCTTAGCGCTCTCCTCAATTTCTCTTCTTCTCCTCTTCTTTCTCCTCTCTATTTAACTCCTTTATTTTTATTTTCTCCTCTTCTATCTCCTTTTTCTCCTCCTTTTCTCCCTCTCCCTCTCCTATTCCCTCTCCATCTTTTTTCACGGAAGAGAGAGAGAGAATGAAGGGGAGAAGAGAGAGAGAGAGAGAGAGAGATGAGAGAGAGAGAGCGGGGCCGCCACGGTAATTTATGTAGTTAACGCTACTTTATGCATGGTTCTACTGTATGTATCAGAAAACGAAATCTATCAATGGAAAATTTATTTAATTCTGGTTCTATTGATATCTGCCATCTTATAAGCTGTCCCACAAAGTTATACATGACGACGAGTTTTAAGTGAATATTAAGTTCATCATATTTCTTCAGAGTCTCAGAATGACCTTTATTTAATGTGTTTTACTGTGTTTTATGTGATAATCTTATAGAACAAGCATTTCCGAAGATAACAGTCCATCCTTTATACATGTATAATATGATATACTGCGGGGTCATGCCTTGAGACCTTCCCCGGGTCTTGGGTGAACGAAGAGGCCTTGGCACCAAGATGGTGCCCAGTAGCGTTTAACATAGGGCCTATGAATGGCGTTACCCTCTTTATAGAGATACCCTAGATCAAACCCTCTCCCATGACCATTCCCTTCCGCCGCGAGCGTCGCGACGGAGGACAGAGTCTTCGTCTTCTCAGATAACTTCAAACACTGGCGGCAGCAGGAGAGACGCAGCGAGGGTTGAGAAAAGGCAAGGGTGCTCAGGGGATTTCAAAGGGGAGACAGATATATAAGATACTTTGATCCTATCTAGACACTTTGCAAGTACCAACTACAAGGTTATTGACTATACAAAGCGCCACCACGCCAGGACGAACTTGGTGGACTTGAACCGCTGACCAAATGCACAGGCACGCTGCACACGCGGGCTCGCAGCTTTACCAATCGAGACACCCTGACGGGTCAAAGGGGAGACAGGAAAGCGGAATACACACAGAGAAGAAAGGAACTAAAAAATGGAAAGAAGGAAAAAGGAAGAGAGGGAGAATGGAGCGACGGAGGTATGCGATCGATCAAATCCAGTGGCGGAGAAACCCCTGGTACAAAAAATAATAATAATGTTACTTTGTCGAGAAGAGTGAGGGTGAGAGGGAGTCGTTGCGTGTGTGTGGGAAAGTATAGGCAAGAATGTATATGAGGAGACGGGGGGGGGAGAAGAGAGAGAGAGAGAAGAGAGAGAAGAGAGAGGGGAAGGGAAGAAGAAGAAAAGGNGAGAGAGAGAGAGAGAGAGAGAGAGAGAGAGAGAATATGAATCTAGTGGAAAGAGTAAATGGTTTGAAAATATTTCGTGGCCACAAGAGTCAGCCAGATGGAGCTTTATGGCAATTCCTGTGTTATTTCTGCCTCAGTTGGAGCATTTATCATGACCTTGCTACCTGGTCATGGCCGCATTGTTCTCGCCGATCTAATCAACGTAATAAGCGCGGCATGGGAGGCTACAGTGCTGGCGTGCAAATGATTCATGTGATTACGTCAAAGTGTTTCCCGCGCCAGCCAGGGAACACTCAGCAAATATTGATAGAGAATCTTTGACACCATGGGAGCGGTGTTTGCATGCAATGTTTTATTACACCATAGCGCTGCAACACCACCTTCGGCTGCACTGTTTCTATTATTTCTAATATTTTTCTATTATTTCTATTATTTCTATTATTTGTTTCTATCATTTCAACACAGGAGTAACATGTAACGCAATATTGCTGGACACTTTGATACCGACCAATCGCTGCCTACCGTAAGATGCGTTCGTCAGTCATTGAGTAATTTGGCAATTTAGAATCCTTTCATCTAACAACTTGTAATTTCCATACGGTTTTGAGAAGTGGTAAGTCGTGAAGCATCATGCATTCACTGACGCAGGATAACTAGTGATTCATTTATTGGTGAGGTTTTAGTGATTGTGTTACATAAAGAAATCACGACTGGCTGTGGGACTAGGAAGGAAAAAAAGGGTGTCAGGCATTTCATACGATCTTCCTGTTACGACTATACAGATTTTCTTGTACAATTGCTGGCGACGTGACAACACAGATCATCGTATCAGACCAGATGATGGAGTGTTGCACCTTCAACCTTATGGTGTTCAAGCATCTACACAGTGACTAAAGCTTTTATATCCTGCACCTACAAATGAGCTTGTCGCCAAAATTAAGAATATGCGGCCCGGTACGCGGGAAAAAATGCCTCACTTTATTTTTCGGTTTAAAGCAGGGGTTTTCAACCTTTTTTTCCCCACGTACCCTTTTGGGTATTGTTTATGTCAGCCATGTACCCCTTTCCCTTTGTGATAAGTGGAAAAAAAACACACAGAAAACATTCCCTTGTGTATATTTGTAAATACTTAAGTGAATTAACTACATAACCGTCATGCCATAACCAGTTACCAGTTAAGGAAAGAGCTGGAAAAAAAACCACTACGACTACGTTATCATTACATCTGCTGTAAAGGGAATTAATGAGATGGCTAGAACTGCTTTTCCTCAACTAGTCTAGTCAGCCGAGGAGCAGTTTTAGCTAAAGCACATCGAAGGTCGGCTTCCACATTCAGTCGAGATCTTAGTTTTGATTTTATGACCAGTAAGCTGGAAAACCCAGTTTCACACAAATATGTTGATGGGAAAAGTAACAGAGAGCGAAGAGGCTCCTCTGCGACATGTGGATATGACTTGCTTATTTCACACCAGAACCTAACTAAAGATTTTTTCTCAAAGAGATCACAAGCACTGGAGTCATTCACGAAGTCAATAAACTCTTCCTGAATGACATCATTAACAGAAGCAACATCTGTATGGAAAGGGTCAATAATTAGCTTCAAATTAACTTCAGACACATCTGGAAAGTATCTCTTTAATTCATTTTGCAGTGAGGAAAGATGCTCCACTATTAAATTTGCCATCTGATCTACAGTAGAGGTGTCCTGTCTGTCAGCTAGTGTTTCAAACATGTCAAAATTTCCTTTCCTTACTTTTGTCTCCCACAGTTCTAGTTTCACTAGAAAACTCTTCAATTTGTCAACAGCGTCAGTGACCTTGCAAAGACTTGTTTAGAATATTTAGGCGTGTAAATATGTCAACAAGATAGGCAAGGTAAGTAACCCACTTTGGATCATTCAGCTTTGCATGATAAATCTGAGATTCCTTCCTGTTATTACGGCTAAATAACTCTTTCAGTTCGTGCTGCAGCTCAAAAACTCTCTTGACAACATTTCCACGAGATAACCATCGAACCTCTGTGTGGTACAAGAGTGTTTCATGACCGGAACCTAAATCTGAACAGAGAAGTCTAAATAATCTAGTATTCAGAGCACTTGACTTTACGAAGTTGACCATCTTTACTGTGGTATCAAGCACCTCTTTCAGCTCAGTAGGCAGTGTCTTGGATGCTAAAGCTTGCCTGTGTATCATGCAGTGCATGTGTTTTGCCTTACTGTTAACAGCTGTAATTCTTGTCTTAAATCCTGACTGACTGCCTAGCATGGCAGGAGCTCCATCTGTTGTGCAGCCACATAAATTTTTCCACTCTAGTCCCTCAGATTCAAAGAAAGAATTGACAAGTTCAAATATATCTGCTCCCGTAGTTGAAGCTTCAAGAGGATGACAAAAAAGAAATTCTTCCTTAAAATTGTTATCTTTGATGTACCTCGTGAATGCCAGCAACTGAGCACAGTTAGCCACGTCTGTCGTTTCATCCAAACTGGAGAGAAATATTCCTAAGGGGGCTGTTTTCATCTCAGAAACCACCTGGTCTTTGATATCTGTGGGACATGTCAGAGATACGTCGCTGGACAGTGTTTATCTGACAACGGCAGGGTGTCAAGCTTTTTAGCATATTGTTCCCCCAGCATAATTTTTACTATGTCTTTGGTACATGGCAGGATCAGCGTCTCCCCAATGGAATGAGGTTTTTTCTGCTGAGCAATTTTCAGTGAAACTACATACGGAGCATGGAGAGCGGCTCTATTTGACTGATGAAAGCTCCCTGAGTGATCCAGTTTTGAGCGGGTTAGCATGTTTTCTCTGCACCTAAAGTAGTCCACATCTTTTCCTTTCAGCTCTGGGTGACAACCGTGCAAATGTCGCTGGAGCAAGCTTGGTTTCATGGCACCGGGAGACAGTACTTTTGCACAGATGACACACTGAGGCATTTCAGTTCCATCTTTAATGATGACTGTGAACACAAACTTCATGTACTCCTCACTGTAACGTCTCTTTTTCTTCTGAGCCTCCATTTCAACTGCGCTGCTATAGTCTGCAACACAAATTATACGTATTCTAAGGAGCTTTCGCATATAATATATTGCAATATATTAATTAAGAAACATTTCTGAAAAAACATTAATTAAGCAGTGTAATGGAAAAAAAGTACCCAAAATGTTAACGCCAGAAATTGAAGAGTAAATAAAAAATATGGGACGTGAATATATTTACAGAAGTTTGCTGTAACATAAAAAAGCCACACCTGAAAAGCCCACACCGCTCATGTTATTAGAAATTCAGAAAAAAATACTGTAAAAGCTCGTGAAATCGCACAAGTTATCACATATAAAGTACTCGTATTATGTAAGACTGCACAAAAACAGACCACTAACAATGAAACACTCGCACTCTAGCCCACTCGGTCACTGACTCCCTCACTCACTCACTTGTTCAGCTCACTTCTGCACACTGTCACACCCTCGTCAGCAAGCACGTGCCATCACCACACAAACACACACACATACACACACAATTAAAACGAAGTGTTGCATTGTTTCGTATGCAATATGATAATAATCTAAACTTATAGTATAAAAATGCACATACTCATGACACACCCAACCAGACGACATAAACGTGCATACAGACACGAATATTAGTCTATTTTTTCCTTTAGCTAACTTCAAACAAAAAATTACGATACATAACAACACACATTAACATACCATTCCCCACCTTACACCTGCCACACCACGCCACACATCTCACCACGTCACACCATACTCCACACCGCACCACACATCACAAACCTAGCCACATCACAACTCACATCACACCGAACCACGTCATGCCACACTATACAAGATTATTTTACACCATGTATCGCTACCGTCACACAGCACCACTTCGCACATACAAAAAACAGTAGTGTTCTATTTAATCAAACTTTTGTAACGAGTCTGGGACACATCAGTTTTATCCTTAGTAATGCCAAACTTTTTGCGATAGCAGTGTTACTGAAATCGACAGAACATTCCCTATAGGCCTATGTAATGTTTCAGTAAAAAAGTAGCCACAGAGAGACCAACCTGGCCCAACCAGCAACAGTTCCCGACTGGAGAGTGGTGGCGTGTACCTGACAACAGTTTGCGTCTCTATCCCTGTCCAATACTCGTACAAGTCAGCGGGTGGTCAGTCACACTCACACGCAGGGTTGCCACTCCATGGGATTTTTCCCAAGATCTTGGGATTCTGGATGCCGTCTTGGGATCTTGGGATTTTTATTGAAAAGAGCTAGATATCTTGGGATTTTAAGGCCCCTCCTTCCGTCCATCCACTCCCACATCCCCTCCCTTACTGCTCTTATCCCTTACCTCCCACCTCGTGTTGCACAACCAATCCCTACTCCTTCCCCCCAAAAAGCCCCTCTCTCGCTCCATCCGCTCCCACAGCCCCATCCATTACCCTCCACTCCCTTATTTGTCATTCCATTTGTCCATCCAATCCCTATCCCTTCCCTTGGCCGATTAAAGCGCCTACCCCTCCCACTGCCCTATCTCTCGCTGTCCCCCATGGCCTTCCCCATGCCATAAATCTCTACCTTCATACCAGACCGAAATGTTGCGCAGTTCTTATCATAACTGCCTCTTTTTTTTCTTCTTTTTTTGTAAATTTAACATGATTTCTCCAATACTACTTCAATTTCTAGGTGAAATGTACACTTTATTCAAGATTCTTAGTGTTATTTTACATTTATTGTAAACCTTGGGATATTTTGGCCCATCTTATGATTTTCAGGGGTTAGTCTTGGGAATTATGAAATTTTTGCGTGGCAACACTGCTCACACGGCCTGAAGCACGTATCAGGCCGTACCCACTAACGACCCGTGGAGAAGGGCGTACCCCCTGACAGACCCCTTACGTACCCCCTGGGGTACGCGTACCCCAGGTTGAAAACCCATGGTTTAAAGTATCACTAGTTTGGCCAACCATTATTTTTTTGTTAATCTGTTCAGTTTTGCATTTATTCATATTGGTGTTCTTGACACTATATAAAAAACGGTTTAGTAAATACCAAACTCCACCCCTCCCCCCATGTCACACATAAAAGAACAAATAAATAGCGTATAATAAATTTATCTCCCATTCATTTCCTGCACTCTGCAACAGTTAGATTTCCCTCTCTATCCAAATATTCAAATGTAAAATACTACCAATGAAAAAACATGATGAGAGCATTTATTTTTACATCACAAAGGACTGGCCAAGCATACTCTATACCTAAAAAAATATGAAAAAATTTACTTGAGTTTTTTTTCTTTTTTCTTCTCTTTTAACAGATGCTTGTGATGCCCAACACAGAGATACATCGTGTCATTACCAAGCGTGCGGTACAAGTATTCACTCAAACTTTTAATACCAGCACTGAGCTCCTTTCTTTCTCACACACTGACATTGACAAAAGATACATTTTTTCTTTCCTTCCTGATATCGGCACTCTTTTTTTTCTCTCCTCTTACATCAGCACTCCTCTTCCCTACCTCTATAGAAGTAGTAGCAGTAGTAGTAGTATAGTAGTAGTAGTAGTAGTAGTAGTAGTAGTAGTAGTAGTAGTAGTAGTAGTAGTAGTAGTAGTAGTAGTAGTTGTAGTAGTAAAGGTAGTAGTAGCAGACGTAGTTGTTGCAATAGTAGTAGTAATGATGACAGTTATTGTTGTTGTTGTTGTTGTTGTTGTTGTGACGGCATGAAATCTTAACATGTGGCGCGAGAAGTCCTGCCAACTGTGTCATTCCGGTGGGTGGCGCCCCTTTCATTAGGAACCATAATAGGGTCTCCAGGGCTGCTGCTGCATCTTCCTCTGCCTCGGATGGTAAGGGACACAGCCGCTAATAGGTCCAACTATTTCACGATTCAGGCTTCTCCCCTAGAGTACCCCAGGCCGTCACCACAGGGCCATCACTCTCCCGCTGGCAATTAACCGGGGATGGACCACCTAAGACGCCCTTCCCCTTTTCCCACTCCCCTTTCTGCCCTTGTCCTGCACACCCTTCAGTTTTAACAGTCCCTAGTTACTCGGCCCTAAAGACGCCAAAGTGTCTCAAAAACTTTCGCTTCAGTCTTCCATCGCATTTCCAACACACACACACAGACACACAAAGACAATCTACCATGACGAAAAACCTTTTCGCCCTAGGGATGTTGTCCCTCAGTAAGTTATGCATGAGCCAGTTATACCATGTAAGCATATTTTTTGTTTTTTATGTGTACGTATTTGGGTCCAGAGTGTATCGTTGAATGGGTGAGTACAAAACTGTTTGCTCATAATCCTTCAACAAATCGCATTACTCTCATAGAGATTCGCACTTTCACTTTTCATCAGATACAAAGCTTATTGGCCGCCCTTTAAGACCCTCACTTACCCACAGACGCAGGAAGTTTAAAATACCGTTGAAAAAATAACACCCCCAGTATGATCACATTCACTGATGTGTTGGAGTGTTGTTCTTCCTGTTAAGCGGCCCCCTTTGTTTTGTTTGGCTATATTTATAATTTATTATGTTCTACTGTTTTTGTTAACTGCTATTTTTGTTATTACTGCTGCTTGCTTTATAATATGTTTTCTTTTGTTTCCACATCGCTATCAATGTTTTCTTGGTTTCCTCTTGTTTGGCATCAAAAGAAAAGACATGTACTGACCCTCTCCTCTAATCCTCTCTAAATCCAAAATCTCTCCTACTCTTTAAAGAAAAATCCCTCTAATCCCAACTTAAACCTGCAAAAGAAGACACTTTCGTCCCTCCCACTCCTAACTTACTCCTATCCACCGGCCGTCATTTTATCACCATGATGGATAATATCTGGGCCAGGATCTATAGTAAAGCGAAGATGGGGAGATCCTTCCGAAAGTTTTCCCCGCCATCCATTCACACAGATACTCGTGTCAAGAGACACAAAACATGGCTTAGGGGATACTGCTCTAATTTCATTCCATCGTTCCCGCCGGAGTGATAGATTCAGGAAGCAAAGTTGCAACGGAGGACTTAGCTGTGGCGCCGCGTGTTATGCACTAGCAAGGGTTTGTTAAGGAGCCGTTTCTGTGAGTGCGGCGGAACGGATGAAGAGGTGATGTGGGTTGTGGTGGAAGTGTGGTTGTGGCTAGTATGTGGATGGTGGCCCGGAACAGGGATGACGGATGATGTGGGTTTGTGGTGGGAGTGTTTGGTGGTGGCGATATGTGGATGGTGGGCAGGAACAGGAGACGCAGATATGTGGTTGTGGTGTAGTGTGGCGGTAGCGAGTAATGTGGAATGATGTGGTTGTGTGGAGTGTGCGGTAGCGAGTGTGTGGATGATCTTGTTGTGGTGAGTGTAGTGGTAGGGAGTTATGGTGGATGATGGCGAAACTTAGAAGAATACATTCTTCCAAAATAATTGAATAATAGATCACCGTTGAAAAACAACAGACTTACTGTGGGATACATGTCACTATCTTCACATAAGGCGATGAGAGCCTTGCGCTGGACAACTGTGGTTTCATGCACAATAACACACACACCAGACCGTTCAGTTTCCTTAGTTTTGTTTTCAATATAATGACGTTTGCAACAGAGGAAAAGCGATGTGACTAGCCGGTGGAAATGTTAGGAAAAGTTCATACAGCAAATTCATGATTCATTGGATCTTCTAATGAAAACTTGTGACTTCCAATTACACTCACCGAGCTTAATGGGGGAAAACACATAAATCTTAGATTGACCCAAGCTAGATAATGACTGATTTGTACATAAAATCTACAACCAACTTCCTCAGCAGTCATATCTCTTTAAGTCAATCCGTAACGAATTCAGCAGGCTTCTAATGTATAAACACATGTAACTACATTACATGGCATTAAAAACATTGTGGCGCAGATACCAGAATAGAGGTGATGGCAAACCAAGAAGACTAAAACGTAACCAAGTTAAGAAAAATAGAGAAGGGACACTTACGATTTTTCGCTCGTCCATCACTGAATCTGGAAAAAAGTACATCAATTATTATTTGATCACTGAAAATATTACCTTAGACTCCTGATGTTATGTTCATGTAAATCAAGGATAAAACGCGAACCTAAACACATGAACAAGTAATCATCTAGTACTTTATCGATAATAATATCATTATTCACCCTATTCCAAGCAGTCATTTTTGTGGGGGTAAATTAATGAGATTGTGAGTCAGTACGTAACGATTCCAGCATCAATACCACGGAATGCCTGAGGTGCAAATATTCATAACTAAACCTCAGCAGCCGTGATTGCGGATGCCCCTGAGCTCATTAAACACTTGTCGAGTTTAATTATTCATACATGTTTTGCGAGACGTGATAATTAGTTAACACTAAAAAAATACGAAAAAATAAAAAAATGGGGTTTTTAATCTGGAAGGTAACTTCTTTACATAAAATGTTCATTGGAGCTTCTTTCGTCAAAGATCATATACATGGAATGTTCGGCCTGTTAGTTTTCCGTTGGGAACTGGCAAAACCACTTTTCCTGACGGCCGTGTTGATGGCCGTGGGGTGTCATCGCTGCTTCCTCAGGAGTGCGTGGCAGGACGCCCCAAGGGACGCCTTGCCGTGCTCGATGTGGTGCATGACAAAGGGCCTCCACGCCCTCTGCATGGCAGGCAATGGCAGCTACCCTCCTGGCTTCACCTTGGGTTGCTGGAACCTCTGCGCACCCCCCCACCTCGATACCTAGTAGAGGCAATGCGCGACCCTTCGGTGTGCCGTGGTGATACCGCCAGGTGGAGACGAAGCGGTATTTCCTTTTTCGCTGCTTCGAGGTGGAAAGCGCAGAGACTACCATTCCAGCCGTCGAGAGCCCCAGGAGTGAAGGTGGCAGCCGTCGCCGAGGACATCACCGGGCAGCCCTGGAGGCCTCGAGGCACAGCTTGCGTGCCGCAAGCCGAGCGCCTTAAGAAGGCCAGAAAAACGGTGGTTCCTGGAGGAGGCACCCGACTGCAGCGCCACCTGGTGGGCCCCCGGGGACCAGGAGCTGATTAAGTTGTTACCCCAGCGTGAGGGTGTCGGTGCCCCCCGCCCACAACGCAGAGTCCCGACCGAGGGATAAAGGCCGCCGTCGAGGCCTGCCAAGGCCCCCTGCAGGCGTTGGAGCGGCGGGCCGGAAGCTCTTAAGCATGGAAGATTCCTGAATTACTCCTGTAATCATATAAAAAAGAAATGAAGATTAACTCTGAGATTAGCGATTGTGTTTAAAAACGATTCAATGTGTATTTTTCTATGATCATCTCTCAAGAGGAAAATGTACAGAATGGACAGCCTAGCCCCCTAAGAGTTGCATGAAAATATATTTCTCGTGAAATCTTGAGGTAAGCGCCTGAGTGACAACAAGCGACACAGGAGCCTCAGCAGCCTCGCGATGGCGTCACATGGAGGCTGCTGACGCGGCGGCCAGTAACCCACTGCCAGCACAACAATGGCCAAAACAATAGGCGAAGTAGGGAGAGATCGCTACTGCACGCTGTGACTGCATTAATGTTTTGAGTACACATCCTTGCTCCTGTGTGTTTGGTCCTTTTATACGACCAAAACATGGACTATTGTAAGGCTCCTCCTGTCAGTCCCGACTCCACCTGCTTCACTTAAAGTCTGGTATTACTTTACTCGGTGCCCTCGATTAATGTGGTGTTGATCAATCCTCCAGTTGCAAGTCATCGATGGATATCAGCGATGGAGTTGCCACTGAAGGGGAGGTATTTTGTAGTTGCTGCTGCCAATAGTACTCATTTACTCGCGGCCAGTGATTTACATAATTTGTTACAATACTTAAACATTCTTTATCATTTAATGACGAAAACTATTACCAAGCGTGTCCACACAAACAAGAGTCTTAGTACACGACCATGCTTTTAAGGCTGATGAAGATCAGCTTCCTTCCCCGCGCGGGTGGTGGAATATGGCAGCCATTAAGTGGTGGGTTTGGGATGAATCAAGGCAGGTAATGCAGTGCTATTCAGCCTTCATCATGGGGCGGGACAGGTGCTTTGTCCCCGTCCATCATCATGTCCTGGCCGTCAAAAGCAGGCCTGCGGATGACTTTCTGATAGTTTTCGAAAAGTTGCCATTTCTTTTTTCGGAGCGTGTCTCTATCTAATTGATGTGGAAGTAAAACTCCTCATTCCCTAAATGACAACCCCTGTGGGCCGTAGAGTGCGAGGAATGAATTAGAGGAAAGGAAGTCGACTTTTAAATGAGTTTTTTTAATTAGCACATTCGGCCACTATTCAAACAACTTTTTTTTACAATCATCCTTTGGATTTTAGAGTTCCTTTGAATACGATGAATTAACATATTTTTGGGGTGATTAGAAACACTTCGCGTTCCCATATAATGGAAATAAGATTGCGGTAGATTTGTATCACTACTCAGACGCGGTGCTGAACCTCATTCCGCCAGCTGGAAGGTGCTGAAGTGTGTGTCAAACCATCTACATTATAAAAAACCATATTTGGGTAAAGCCTTTTGACCTCACCACACCACACCCATCTCATCCCCTTGCTCAAGGGGACTGGACATGTGTGCGTCAAGTGACACACTGCAGGACTTACCAATACAACTGGGGCAGTATGTGTTTGGTGTGTGTGTGTGTGTGTTTCAATGGTAATGGTTGTTGTGTTCCTTCCATCACCTTTAAAGTGGCTTGGGATTAGTTATTAGGCGGGCTCACAACAATGCAGCACAGTCTCCCGGGTGCAGCGCCTGAGGTCCAACCTGCACGTGCCGGTCACACGTAACACTCATACAGAGGCTAACACATTATTTACCCATAACAAGTGTAATTCGCTTAAAATAATAGCCCTGTGCTGCTCACTTCCTCTATTTCTCTGCATTCCTCTCTCTCTCAAGTATTTTTTTCTGTGTGTGTGTGTGTGTTGTGTGTGTGTGTGTGTGTGTTGTGTGTGTGGTGTGTGGTGTGTGTGTTTGTGTTGTGTGTGTGTGGGTGTGTGTGTTTGTGTATGCGTGTCGTGTGCGTGTGCGTTGCGTGGTGCGTGTGCCTTGGTTGTGTGTTGTGTGGGTGGATTGTGTGTGTGTGTGGTGTGTGTGTAGCGTGTCGTGTGGCGGTGCGGGTAGCGTGTGTGTGTGTGTGTGGTGTGCGTGTGTGTGTCATATTTTTGCCTCCCTGTGTTCTTGAAGAAAAGTGTGAGAATACCAATAAAAGAGCCAATCAAGCAGACCAGATATGGAATAAAATAAAATGGAATATATTAGTGTATTGCTACGCACGGTAATTCCCTCAGTGATTCTACATTAGGCTAAATGACAAAGAACGAAAAAAACAACGACTACGAATGTATGTCATTTCATGGTTGTTTTTTTATGGTTCTGTTCGTCTGCGTGAAGGAATTGTTAGCAACATTTTTTTCGCTCTTTGTCATTTCATTCTGACATACAGGAAAGACATACACTACGAAAAAAATGTCGCTAACAATTCCTTCACGCAGACAAACAGTAACAAATATTTATGCTTCGCCAAACCTTGACCCGCGTGGTTGTCCTCGGCCACAGTTTAAAAATTTCTTTATATATAATGTATAAGTAATATATATTTATCTTTCTCTTCTTTACTTCTTTCGCATTATTCAAGGTTTCATCCTCAATAAACCATCACATCGTTAAAGTTGTTTTCTTTTACTCCGCATTTTTGTAATTTAGACCTGTAACTTACAATCCCCTTGATCATGGAGTTCCCTGATTACAATTTACAAAACCTAGCTTAATTCCTCCCTTCACTGTGTTTTGGTTTTTCCATCAGTCCTGCCTGACCACCATCGGCCGTCTCACCAACCATCGCGCGGGCCAGGTGCCCACATTTATCTTTCATAGTCCCGCCTTTTTAAGAAACGGGCGTCCTCCATCTAGGCAATCGCTCAACGCAAGGCCAACCCACACTGGTCTCTCGCCTTGACTCTTCTAACCCACCTGCGGTCCACTTTTCCCCCCATTTGTTCATGGGTTTCATTCATCTCACAGGAGAGAGAGAGAGAGAGAGAGAGCGAGAGAGAGAGAGTAGAGAGAGAGGAGAGAGTGATAAGAAGAGGAGAGAGAGAGGAGAGAGAGAGAGAGAGAGAGAGAGCGATAGAGAGGATAAGAGCAAAAAAAAAGATAATAAAAGAATAAGAGAGAAAATAAGAGAGATTAAGATAGAGGAAAAGAGAGAGAGAGAGAGAGAGAGAGAGAGAGAGAGAGAGAGAGAGAGAGAGAGAGAGAGAGAGAGAGAGAGAGAGAGAGAGAGAGAGAGAGAGAGAGAGAGAGAGAGAGAGAGAGAGAGATAGAAGGAGAGAGAGAGAGAGAGAGAGAGAGAGAGAGAGAGAGAGAGAGAGAGAGAGAGTGCAAGGTATAGCCGACCACACTGATTCATGTATGTATGCATGAAATGTATGTATGTATGTATATGCTTGTCAGTCATCCTCGAAGTCTTGGCTGAGTTACTCCTCGAGCCTCAGTCATCATCTATTCATACATGGTCATTGGGTATTGTCTGCCCTTGGGTGCGAATGTAACATTTCATGCATTTTATTTTGTTTTGACACATCATTCATATCAGTCCTGTCTTGTGTAGCTATTTTCTTGAAGTAATGAAGAAATTGTTGCAGGAAGATGCCGTGTCTTCTCTGTTTTCTCCTGCCAATACTTGATTAAACGCGTGCCATGAGATGCAGAAAATATGCTAGGACAAAAAGATGAAACTAGGGGGGGGCACTCAGTAGAGCGCATACCTCCGCCCGAATATTTAATCAATTGGTTGCCATGGCAACAGTTGTGATTCGATTTAATCCAATATTAAATCAGTTCTTCTTTATACCAAATAGAATTGGTATACCAAGTTTGGTCCAAATCTATTCGTAACTTTTTGAGAAATCCTGTACACTAAATATTTCATCAATTGGTTGCCATGGCAACAGTTGTGATTTGATTTCATCCAAATTAAATCGTTGTTTTACTTATAACAAAATAGACTTAGTATACCAAGTTTGGTCCAAATCTATTTGTAACTTTTTGAGAAATCCTGTACACAACTAACAAACAAACAAACAAACAAACAAACACAGACAGATCGGGGTGAAAACATTACCTCCCTTCAACTTCGTTGGCGGAGTTAATAAAATAGCATCTTACTTCAGCTACAATAAAGGCAACGGTGGCGGAAAAAAAAATACATTCTGCATAGAATCTTGAAAAAAAAATTAGGACAGAAATGTCTTAATAAAGCATTGAAGTGTCGCGTGCCACGAGATGCAGAAATTATACGAAGAAAAAATTGCATCCAATTTCAGAAACAACATAGGCAGCAGTGACGAAAAAAGATGTATTCGACGTAATATCTCGAGAAAAAAGACATGGACCTAACAATTTCCCTTAACCACAAGCAGTACTACTCTTGGCAATAAATCTGACTATTTTCCCGTGGTGTCCTTTCAAGCTACCTTAGTAAAGAAGGCTGGGTTCCCCCGGTGCTGGCTCGAGAAGCAATCCAAGAGGCAAGGAAAGAATCTCGTTAAGTCCTTTCCTTCCTTGGCTTATAAGATATTCTTTAGTATTTAGCTACTTTAAAAGCACTAATAGCCAGACACCTGGTTGTGGAGCAAGTGAAGGCCTCCCAGATAGAAATGGAGATTTGTGTAAGTGTGCAGGAAATAATTGCACCGCAGGAATGTAGTGAAGGTAAATGATATTAGTGTTTCATTACCTCCACAACCTAATTAACCCTTGGTGTCCCTGTTTTCTTTCTTATTGGAATTGGGTATTTAGAGGGACAGCGTGGACGTAACAAGCCCACTTGATCGACCCAAAAAGCAAAGAATGAATTATAATTATGTCAAGTCCTCTCTCTCTCTCTCCTCTCTCTCTCGTCTCATCTCGTCTCTCTCGTCGATCTCCCTCTCTTCTCTCTCTCTCTCGCCTCTCGTCTCTCTCTCTCTCTCTCTCTCTCCTCCTCTCTCTCTCTCTCTCTTCGCATCTCTCACTCTCTCTCAATCTCTCTCTCTCTCTCTCCTCTCCTCTTCTAATGGGAATGCGCGAAGAAAAAATTACTTTAAGCGCATATTGGTAAAATTAATTATTAGATTTGTTGCAAATGATTATCAAAGCTGTGTGTGTGTGTGTAGTGACTGTGTGTGTGTGTGGTGTGTGTGTGTGTTTGTGTGTGGTTGTGTGTGTGTGTGGTGTGTGTGTGTGGTTGTGTGTGGTGGTGGTGGTGTGTGTTGAGACTGTGTGTTTGTGTGTGTGTGTTGTGTTGTGTGTGTGTGTTGAACTGTGTGTGTGTGTGTGTGTTGTGTGTGTGTGGTTGTGTGTGTGTGTGTGTGTGTGTGTGGTGTGTTGTGTGTGTGTGACTGTGTGTGTGTGTTGTGTTGGTGTTGTGATGTGTGTGGTGTGGTGTTTGTGGTCGCGTGTGTGTGTGTGTGTGTGTTTGTGTGTGTGTGACTGTATATGTGTGTGTGTGGGGTGTGTGGTTGTGTGTGACTGTATTGTGTGTGTGTGTGTGTGTGTGTGGGTGGTGTGTTGGTGTGTGTGTGGACTGTGTGTGTGTTGTCTGTAGGGGTGTGTGTGTGTGTGTGGGTGTGGTGTGTGTGTGTGTGTGTTGTGTGTGTTTGTGTGTGTGGCGTGTGTGGTGCGTGTGTGTGTGTTGCCTATTCACTAACGTCTCATCGTGCGTTGGTATCTTTGTGATCGCTAACTATTATCCTGCCCGCGTGTCATTTGTTCCACAGGATCAGTGCAAATATTCACCGCGCAACTGACTGCTAGGTCGTGTTGGTGATACTCAGTTTGGCAAGGCCATAACCACGCGGGCAGCAAATAGGAGTGTGCTTTATAAGTGCCTTTACAAGTCTCTTATTATCACATTACATAATAAGCTAATAATGCTAATCGTAGAAATGAGTACATAATAATTATGAAAATGAATCACGTTGATAACAATATAACATAAAAATATTATCAACAGCACAATTATAAACTAGAGCACTGCGAGAGCGTATACCAGCTTTTATAAGTGCCCGCCGAAAGCACCCTCCGGGCGACTTTTTGGCTAGCTCCCTGCGGAGGCTATTGGTGGGCCTTGGGCCCACCACCTTGTTTTGGTGGGGCCGAAGGCCCACCAAACACAGACTCTCCAGATCAGTCCCCTTCTAACTTTTTCCTGAAATCATGGATGTAGAATTATGTATCTGCACCTATTCCCTCACCCTCACCCATCCCCCCACCCATCAATCCCCCCACCATTCACTCACCCTCACCCCACACCCCTTACCCATCACACCCCACCCATGTCACTCACCCATTTTACCGAGCACCCTACATCAGGTTTTCCTCAATTCTTTCGCAACCCCCTTTTTTTTTTTTCACAATTCTCGCTAATAGGCTATGTACTACAAAAAAAAGACGAAAAAAAGTGATCGGATCCAATCCCCAAATGTGCACTTAAAACAACCTCTCCCCTTGGTCGACCTGGTTTCCAAAACTGTGCCCATAATGATGGGAATTGTTGCCACAGGGGGCGGAACCTATAGCAAACACACACACAGACATACACACACACACACTTTCGCTTATATTATTTTAGATGGCTGGGAACGTCGGTACCGAGAGGCAGGTATGGCGGGTATAACTCTGCGGTGACGTTTTGCCACGTTTCACTAATATCATAGATTTGTATGTTTTATCATTTTCATTATTACGATTATAATTACAGTATTATTATTATGATCATTTTTATTATTATAATCCATATTAATGTTATTATCATTATCGTTGCTATCATCAGTATTACTATTATCATTATTATTATTGCAATTACAATTAATATTGTCAATATCATTAATATTACTAATTATTATTATAAGTATCATAATCTTATCATCATTACTATCATTATTATGATAATTTTAATAAGAATCATTATTACTATTACTAATATTGTTATTATTATTATGGTAAATAATATCATTATCATTATCATTATTATTTTTAATCTAATCCTTATTATCATTATTAATAATAATTATACTATTTCATTATTATCATTAACATTATTATTGTTGAGATGAGAAGGGGGGGAGGTTGGAGGCAGAGAGTACCCCCTCCTTGTAACCTGTGAGGCAACAGTCAGCACATCTGAGTGGTGAGCCTCACCACCCTTCATCCCTCATTCATGACACCTTACAGCTTCATACTCAGTGGCTTGAGTTTTGCATCATTTTTCTATAAGTGATTATTTCCTGGGTGTTATCGTTACCGGGTACAAAAGAATAAAGCACTTCACCCTGCCTAAAAAGAAACAATGGCTAACGAGTGCATGTATATGACAATAACTCTCATTACTGACAAGGCTGATGTGGATAGTACAAGATAAATGAAGAACGTATTCTGAGACGATTGCAACACGAGGAATCTTTTAACAACCCTCCTGCCATTACAATATACTCAGATGATACAAAATATAAACGTATTCAGTATTTGTTACTGAATATTGGAATCTGTCATGATATTTACTCTGAGACAATCAGCCAAGGCAAAAGTCTTTGGTCAAGGCAGCCGTGGTAATGGCTGCCGCTGGAGAGTGAACAAGGAGGTCTGGAGTGTAAAAAGCAAGCCTCATTCTTAATCATTAATCTCCGTTAAAGAGATCGTCAGAATGACGCCTAATTACGCATTGTGTGAAAAATCTGATTTGAATTAATATTTTCTTTCCCTCCTTCCTACCCGCTTCTCTTCTCACAGTGGCTCCTACAATTACCATACTATGACTAATTCCTGCCCCCATCTGGATTGGACGGCATCCATTCACATTGCGATTATGAATTCTTATGAGAAATATTATTAGATTATTCATATTGCTACACACCGAATAACAACGACTTCATGCAGTCCCCCACAACACCTGCATCGATGACATGAATAAGAAAAGGATGGCGAAGTGATGTGTCGCTTTGAACACCTAATGAGTTCGGCGGATACTAGATACGAGATTATATTGTGAACTATTATCATTATTATTGTTATCACATATCATTATTGAATCTTATCATAAAGGAAAGATTAGAGTGCACATGCCATGGAGATATGATTGTATGATAAATAGATGGTGCTGATGGATCTACAAAATGCTTCTGATTAATTAATGGCCGACGATTAAGCAACGCAAGCTTGGTAAAACATGTATTAAAACGGAACGGTGTGAACTCTTCTCTCTCTCTCTCTCTCATCTCTCTCAGATCTCGTCCTCTCCTCTCGTCATCTCTCTCTCTCTCTTCTCTCGTCTCTCTCTCTCTCTCCTTCTCTCTCTCTCTCCTCGCTCTCGTTCTCGTCTCTCTCTCTCTCTCTCTCTCTCTCTCTCTCTCTCTCAATCTCGATCCCCCTTTAGCATTCAGCAGCAAGCAATCAACATCTAACAAAGTCTCAACATCCAACTAAGGCTTCTCGACAACCATTTACAGACCCTTGCAATCATTATCCCAGCATCTATCCTCCTCTCTACCCCTAGTTGAATCGCCCTATGCAACTGGTTCTCTATAAAGCTAGTTATAACTCTCAGCATTCAGCCCTCTAACAACAAAGCCATTGATCCCTCTGAAGTTTATACTTGCGTGGGGTTTTTTTTTTTCATTACATCAAAAAGACTGGCCAAGGGCGAAAAAAAACCCTGCACTCCTGTTCAATACTGGTCAAGTTTTTTTTTCTTATGAAGGCATCCATGGAAAGGCAATAAAAGGTAAAATAATATAAAGAAAGAAGGATGGCAGAAAGAAGGAGTGGAATGAAAGAAAATGTTTTTAAAAGCTTACATTATTTTGTTTTCAGATTTTTATCATAGAAAAATCATGACCACCTATAAACTTTCTGTTATTATCGTTTATGTATCCAACATTCAACTTCCTTTAATATCGAGCCAAATTCCTCTTTTACTGCATTCATCTATAAACTTAAAGGTATTTTTTACCCAAACACTGTATAAAACTGGTTTTGATTGGCATTATTACTTCATCGATAGCTTTGTGAAGTTCATTGCTGTTAGTCCAGTCAAATCAGCCTCGTCATTAAATTTGCGGTCAATGCACGTTGGTGGTTGTGTGGTGTGTGTGGTGTGTGGTGTGTGGTGTGTGTGTTCGTGCGTGCGTGCCGTGCACGTGCGTGCGTGCGTGCTGTGCGTGCGTGCGTGCCGTTGGGCGTGCGTGCGTGCGTGCGTGCGTGCGTGCGTGCGTGCGTGCGTGCGTGCGTGCGTGCGTGCGTGCGTGCGTGCGTCGTGCGTGCGTGCGTGCGTGCGTGCGTGCGTGCGTGCGTTGCTGCGTGCGTGCGTGCGTGCGTGCGTGCGTGCGGCGTGCGTGCGTGCGTCGTGCGTGCGTGCGTGCGTGCGTGCGTGCGTGCGTGCGTGCGTGCGTGCGTGCGTGCGTCGTGCGTGCGTGGCGTGCGTGCGTGCGTGCGTGCGTGCGTGCGTGCGTGGCGTGCGTGCGTGCGTGCGTGCGTGCGTGCGTGCGTGCGTGCGTGGCGTGCGTGCGTGCTGCGTCGTGCGTGCGTGCGTGCGTGCGTGCGTGCTTGCGTGGCGTGCGTGCCGTAAAGCTAGTCGTGCGTGCGTGTGCGTGCGTCGTGCGTGCGTGCTGCGTGCGTGCGTGCGTGCGTGCGTGCGTGCGTGCGTGCGTGCGTGCGTGCGTGCGTCTGCGTGCGTGCGTGCGTGCCTGCGTGCGTGCTTGCGTCGTGCGTGCGTGCTGCGTGCGTGCGTGCGTGCGTGCGTGCGTGCGTCGTGCGTGCGCGTGCGTGCGTGCGAAGCGTGCGCTGCTGCGTGCGTGCGTGCGTGCGTGCGTGCGTGCGTGCGTGCGTGCGTGCGTGCGTGCGTGCGTGCGTGCGTGCGTGCGTGCGTGCGTGCGTGCGTGCGTGCGTGCGTGCGTGCGTGCGTGCGTGCGTGCGTGCGTGCGTGCGTGCGTATGGCTATCAAAATTCAAATAATTATCAAAATGGATACCAAGATTTTTTAATGATTTACTTGGAACAATCACGCATCCGTCAACTCTTAAGCAGGTGTTGGGTGGTATTTCGGAGATATACTTTCTGCTTCCCACAAACATGCACTGGGTCTTTTTAGTGTTCAACATCAAACCATTTGCATGGAAGTAGTTTTTAGTTAGGGCCAGTGTCTTTTCGCCCCTGAGGATGAGCTCATCAAGTTTGTCAATGGTACCGGTATGTATGAGCTGGGTGTCGTCAGCATATTGGAGTACATGACAGTCAGAGATATAGTGTGAAAAATCATTAACAAATATTAGAAATAAAATTGGTCCGAGTACTGACCCTTGTGGCACACCATATGGAATTTCAAAGATTTCTGATAGTGCTTTTCCCATTCGTACACGTTGTGTTCTGTTATGCAGATAACTTTCAAACCAGAAGTTGTCAATATTCATCTTCGATAGCTTACTCATTAGGGATACATGATTAACACTATCAAAAGCCTTTGACAAATCACAAAGAATAATAAGTGAAATTTTCCTATTTTTTATCAATGTTATCGTATAGTACATTAGAGAGTTTTGTAAGAGCCGTTTCGGTTGATAATCGAGCTCTGAAACCATGTTGGGTATTACTCAACAGATGGTTCTCTTTTAAATAGTTAGTAAGCTGATTTGCTATACTTCTATATTTTGAAGATGGGGAACAGAGATATAGGCGATGATTTGTGGTTACATGCGTTAAATGGAAACTGGCTCCATTTTTTAC
>JACEEZ010021317.1:11287-28335 GCA_016584305.1 Chionoecetes opilio | reverse complement strand
GCCTGACAACAGTATTTTTTTGACGTGTAGTGCCCCCCCCTTTTGGCTTGATTTTTAAATTTTTGAAGGGCTCCACAAACCGGGATTACCTGCTACCCCCCAAATAAGTGGGGAAAAAAATTAAAGATTAGAGAATATATGAGGTAGCGGGATTTAATAAATGACTCGTTAACAGGGTTTCTGTATACCCAAAACTTGGGGTGGAATTTGGGCCAGGCAGGACGTGCCCCTAAAAAGCTGCGTGGGAGTGTGTCGAGTGAGGTCAGACCGAGTAAAGATGTCACTGCAGAAGGGATTAGCGCCCGAGTGTTGTGGTCGAGGCGGGTAGAGAAGGGCTCTGAGTGCTTTGCTGTTTTGAGAGGGGTGTTGGTAGTAGGAAGGAGGCTGGGTGGGAAGCGATTTGGGGTTGAGGGGGGGAAAAGGGGTCGGTTAGTGAAGGGTGGGGTGGGGCGCTCAAGTCTGCTTGGGGGCGATCGATGACCTGAAAAGTACTTGTAAGTGAAGTAAACGTTTGAAAAGGTAGTGGGAAAAAGAGATAGAGATACGATCTCTTAAGTAGGGGAGGAGTGAGTGGGGGGGCACATAAGGGATGTACCGGGAAAGGTACCAGAGGGAGGAGGCCTGTGCTACTACTAAATGATATCTCTGTAAGCCCAAGGAATGAGAATGGCAGGTGGTTGAGCCGATGGAGCCGCTAAAAGGGGGAAAAAAAGGTAAACAATGCCATGTTGTGTGCACAAAAGGAAAATAAGGACGGTAGACGATACATCACCCCAAGGAAAACTGAGTGGGACAGTCAGGTTAGGCATCTCGACAGCAGGTTCGGACGGGGAAGGGATGCGCATGAACCCCCGGTGATTTTCCCCAAGGAAGGGGATGGGTTATGTTAGGCAAAGACACTCATGCTGACTTGTATCATTTGGGGCTATTTCCAGTGGAGGCCGGGCATTTCTTTAGTGTTTTTATGTTTTTTTTGATAATATTATAGAAAAAACATTACAAAATAAGGGTTTATCATACATAGATAAACCTTAGGAAGGGAAAAATAGGGTGAGGTTCTAAAATGGCAGGAATGAAAAAAGGCCCCCACGGGGCAGGGGGGTTTGGCGCGGGCACGAGTAGCAAGTCCAGTATAAATGTTTTTTGGTTAGTATAAGATAGTGGTGCATGGGGATCAAGGGAAAAAAAACCCCATCGTCTGTGAGTGCCGGGTGAAATGATGTTGAGTGTGAAAAGAATTGGGAATTGCTCCCGGGGCGGTTAGGAAGCTGTGGTAAAGAGGGACAGAGGGGGGTTCCCTGTGGTGTGTGTACCCTTTCCAAGACGTTTTGTGACGATTGTGGACTCCAAGGCTATTGCTTTAATTCCCGGCTGGCACTTCATTGCAAAGCCAATGGTTGGGTTTTGTCGACAGCTGGGACCTCTTTTTGGGGCAAAACCCACCCTCCCGCAGGGACGGGGTGCATTTTTCGAGGAAAGGAGTTCAGATTTGTTTTAACCCCTTTAAAAGGGAGGTGGGTGCACTGCAGGCTTTTTTAAGATGGGAAAACCGGGGAGTAGACAGGGGGTGGGGAAGGGAAACTTGCGCACAAAGAGAGTTTCAGAAGGGGGGAACAAAGTGATTCGAAAGAAGAGAGAGAGGGGGGGTTGATTTTACATTAAAGGGAAAAAAGGACAAAAATAAGAGGAGTTGTTTAAACCCGAAACTGCGGATACCTGTGTGACAAATCTCTGTGTACGCGGACTTTTGCCAGAATTCTTTTAGTCGCTAAAAAAAATTGAATGTGTATCAATGTATTCGCCATTAATTTGTGCAACCGCAAAACAATTTTTTTTGCTAAAGTCTTGTGGTTATTATATGATTGTACTTGCAAGATGAAGACCGTTGGGGTTTATGGAACCAGGGTACAGTCGTTCACAGAAAAAAAAGACCGCAAGGGTCTTCCTCTTAATCTCTCTCCGCGATAGGGAGAGACCTGTCAGCACCTTCCCCTTCCATGCTGGTCAGGGGCCCGAGCCCATGTGGCCCCCGGACATTCTCAGGAAAAGTAAGCTGCCAGATTTCCCCGGGCCAAAAAATTTTGCCCACCTTTTTTAAATTTGGCGGCCCCCCCAATTTGGGGCTACTCGCGGTTTCTTATGAGAGCCCAAGGGGCATAGTCGGTTTTAGGGGGTTAAAGGTCATATACAAATGTAGGAGTATTTTAAACAAGATAGATTTCCTGAGAGGAATAAATAGTGTAGGGGTTTTTTGATATAATAGTTTTAAAACAGAAACAGGGTTTGGATATTCGGGAAAAAGGTATTTGACCCGGAAGTCGGATAGCTGGGTATAAGTTATTTCACAGGACGAGTTGGCAGGCGAGGGGAGGAGTTGCGCCTTATGAAAGAGATGATTGAGTTTTTGTGTCAATAATGTTATAAAAACAGTTTGACAGCATAGAGTCTAATGGGTGAGGTTACGGGGGGAACTGAAAAAAATGGTTTTGGGTGTAGGTATAGCCCTCCAAACATGTAAAGAGGATTCAGCTCCTATAGGGGAAGAAATAAACGGGCCTGCGATATAACGACTATGCGTGGGGGGAGTTTTTAATCTTGGAAATTAAATGGGTTTTAATCATAGGTGACGCGACGCAGATAAATTTGTTAAAATAATCCAGGAAAAATTCCTAGGGTAAAGCAATCAAGGACCTATAGAGGAGATAATATTCTAGATCTTTTGCTGACAAATAAGATGTTTTAGTTACAGAGGGGAGGTCGGGGAAATTTTAGATAATACGACCTTAGAGATCAATTAGTTAAAAATGGGAAGGGGGAAAAATTAAGTGGAATAAACATAGATACCTAATTTCAAAAAGGCCCAAATTTTACAGGTTTAAGAAGACACCGGAGGTTATTAATAAGAGTGGGGATGGAGGGAAGAAATTTTCCGGAAGGTAGGCGATGCGCTGGAAAGGCCAATTATGAAGGTTTATAAAGGCACCTGGAGGTAATTAGAGGGGTTAGACAGGAATGAGGTCGGGGGGAAAAGGTAATTTGAGCGGTTAGACCGGAGTGATGGGGGCTGAGGAGGTAATTAGCCGGTTTGACGAATAGGTGGGGCTAAGGAATATACCTTTTTTTAAGGAATATTGACGGAAGAAAAAAAATACTTATAGGGAAAAAAAGGTCCCGAAAGAATAATCCAAAAAGGATGACCACTAATTTTAAAACAAACATTGGGGTAAAAGAAACTTTTTTTTAAGGTTTAAAAGGGAGGATTTATAAGCAAAAAAACAGTATAACGTGATGGCGGCGGGGAAGAAATTAACGGAGTTTCTAGAAAATTTTTGAGACAAAGTAGCAGGACAGGCGAAAAGTGACCCCAAAGGGGGTTTTTCAGGTAATAAAACCAAGACAAGGGGAATTATTGGGCCCTTTAAAGGGCAGAAAAGGGGAGGTCATAAAACGGATGGGATATTTAAAAGTCTAAATATTTTTTCTTAAGTGTTTTTACAGGGAGATACACAACGATACCCGAAAGGAAAAGATGTTCAAAGGAAGGGATGAGGAGAAAAATCAAAATAGGTGATAACTAGGGAAATGGTGGAAGAGGTTAGATAAAATGAAAAATTTTTAAAACGCCAGGACCCGTGAAGTGTATCCCAGGGTATTAAAGGAAGCAAGGAGGTTGTTAGTGATCGTTAGTGCACATTTTTTGGAAATCGGGTTTGGGAGCGATTGCCATATTTTGGGGGGAAAGGAAAGTTTTTTCCCCTATTTTAAAAAGGGGACAGAGGATAAAATAAATTATCGACCGGAAGTCTAAGTCAGGGTGGGGAAATTTTTGGAAAATTTTCATTCAAAAAAAATTTGGACCACCCTTTGATAAAAAATGGTTTTTATCAAAGATTACAAATGGATTTCCCAAATCTAAGGTCATGTCTCCCCAATATTGAGTTTTATAGGAAAACTTTGCGACGGCAGTAATGAAAAGTTTTGATAAATAATCTGGCTTTAGTAAGGCATTTTACAAAGACCACACGAGCATCTTAAATAAAAGGGAAGGGTCATGGAATAGATGGGAAAGGGTTTTTCATTTGGGTCGAGCTTGGGGTAAGTAATAGGCAACAAAGGGGTACAATTAAGGTTTTTTTAAAAACTGAATGGGATGGTGACAAGTGAGCTCCATAAGGGTTCGTTTTGGGTCCATACTACTTTGATTTACATCAACGCTTTGGTAGTGGGGTTTGCCGTGATATCAGCAAGTTGCTGATGTCTAAGGGGTAGGATTATTTGGATCAGCTGATGTAAAAATATTGCAGGGGAAAACTTAGATAAAATAACGAGTGGGCATCGATGGGAGGGGCTTAAATTGATAGGTGGAGCGTTTTGAATGTTGCTAGAAAAAAAAATGGTAATAGATACACCCTAAGCATGTATCGCTGAAAGATCCAAAAGGGAAAAAGATTGGAGGAGGGTGAGCCCAGGGCCCCCGATAGGAAAAAATGTATTGAGGGGAGAAATAGAGCTAATAGAGTATTAGGGTTCATTCCAGAATGTTAAAAAGAATGCGGAAGTATTTATAGCTTTATCGGCTCTAGTTAGGGCCCCACCTAGACTATGCGGGTTTAGTTTTTGGGCTCCTATTACAGGGTGGAATACCTTTTAGAAACAGTGCAGAGAAGGTGACCAAAAGTACAAAGGGATCGTAACTTTAGTTTGAGAAGAGATTGAAGTTTTATTAAAAAATTACACCACTCGAGAGGCAGGTAAGGGGGATCTGATAGAAGTTTTTTAAATGGATAAAGGAATTTAATAAAGGAAGGTAGGAAAGTTCTTACGGCTTTTAACCAGGGGGAAAAAAAGAATAAAGGATTCAAATGGAAAAGCGTAGATTTAGAAAGGAAAAAAGGGAAAAAAAATGGTTCACAAAAAAGGGGGGTGTGGTGGAATGGGTTTAGTAGATAGGTGGTTTGTGCGGGAAAATCATTAGGGGGGGTTTAAAAAAGGGGGGTAGGTTCATGGTGGGATGAAAGGTGGATGTGGAGAGTTAGGGCAGGAACTACCACGTGTAGGCCTGCGGCCTCTTGTAGCTTCCTTTTTTTCTTATGTTCAGTTTTATGAACATAATAATCCAGCCTAATGGTTTCCCACAGAAACTATACTTCAAAAAAATTATTTTACCGAAAGCTAATTCTCCCCCGGGCTTTAAAAAAAAAAAAGGTTCCCACTCATGAGTTTCTAGATACTTAAATATCATCAAAATGAAATAATGGAGCACTATAGGGCTCTTACTTAATTAGATAAGGGAATTTCCCTGGTGTAGGGGAAGCACGTGGTTCACAACCAAAGTCCGGGTTTTTATCCCCGGGTGGAGCGAAAACAGTTGGGTGTTTTTTAAAACCCAGCCCTGTCCACCCAGCGTGAAGGGACCGGGGTTACCGGGGATTTTTAAAACCGCCTCCCCGGGGGGTGGCTTCGGGCCAACAGTATAAGCATAAAGACAGCTCTCAAGGGGAGTTGAGAGAGAGTCTGGTTACAGCGGAGACCATCTCAGCTGCGTTGATAACTGACGAAATTCTTCAAACATCAAACATCATATACACTGGAGTCCAAGCTGGTCCCAACGTCTGTTGTCACTCAACTGGCCTCAACACCCAACAAGGACCACGTGTTCCAGGCCCACATCTGGTCGTCTCACCACTCCGCTTCGCTTCCTGGACCAAACCCTGAATATACACATAACCCCAATTACAAGTCATGTAATTTAAGATTATGAACTAATCAATGCACTATACATCCTTATGAGTACACCGCCAAACACCTACCTCGAAAGGATTTTAGGACACGACTCTCTCCGCGCGTGTCGTCCCGGCAAGGGTTGGCGAGAGAGAGCGAGAGCGAGTATACTTTCTCCCTTCCTTGCCTTCTTGCCGTGACGTCACCAGCGACCACGAGTATACAAATATTGCCGGAAACCTATATCTAAATCATTAGGGACTGGAGAGTGAAGAAAAATTGTCAGCATTTAATAACAAGCTATATATGTATTACTTTACTCTCACCACTCAATGTAAACTTTTCGTCAATCGTGAGTCACAGGATTAACCCATTTTCTCGCGTTACATGGCTTCTTCCCCCCCCCCCCCCCCAATTTTTTTTTTTTTTGTTCTTCAGTCCTTCATCACACATCCTACCAGATATCTAGCTAAGTACAACAAGAAAACAGTAACATATATACAACAACATATCATGACTCCTCTTCTTTTAAATTCACATATGGGTCTTCTATCCACCCACAAAAAAAAAATACTGAAGTTGGACATTACAATTCTGAGATTAACTTTACAAAAAACTATAATTAAGTGGTATTGCGATCTTAATTTCTTCACCTACCTCACCAAGAGCAGATTTAACCAGTTTGGGGATACATATAATCAATGTAATGACTTTACTCCACCTTCTCACTTCATCTCTTACTTACTTAGCCGAAGCCATATAAAGTCGCGACTGGACTCATCCCTCTAGTCTGTAATGGTTATTCCTTTTACCCCACTAAACCTAGCCATAGGCACGTAGGGAGGAATCACGACTGGATTTTCTCCATACCCTTCCGTAACTTGGGATAAGGCTCACCTTCTTATTGAGGCATACACTCCTGCGTCAATCACCAAACGAGCAAAGCTCAGAGCAAGTACATCCTCGGGTCTGACGAAATCCTTTGCGGGTCTATACAGTGTTTAGTGTAATCTATGTACACCCTCTAAAGTAATTTTTTTTAAACCTTTACAAGTCTGTCTAGGGGACTTTTATCAAAATATCGCTTTCTCACTAGAGATTAACACTTCTTGCCACCTGTCATTAACATTCACGTATCTCCTCACTGGCCTTCTCTGTCTGTTCAAGTTCCTCCTCCATTATTACCACTTCTGCTGGCTCCAACAACCATCTATCCTGCCCTACATTAGTGTTATTTTACGTTATACTACTTGTTACCCTAACCTAACCTAACCTTACCGTAAGGTACGGCAAACGTAATCTTACCGTACCTTTTACATGTGTTAGTGTGGATTACAAGCCCTCTATCCACACATTCATCATCCATCCACATCCACTCGACATCATTATCCACATGCATACTGTGACGAAAATTCATATTTCCCGCGCACGTGTTGAGACGGTCAAGATGGCTGGGGCAGAGCGTAGCTCCGCCCCTTTTTGGTAGGAAGCATGGTGTGACGAGGGGTTGCCGCACGCCGCCAGATAGGTCACCCATATAAAACAGGTCGTGACCTCGCCTCGCCTCCTACCGTGGTTCGGACGAGGCCACATTAAATCCAATGACCCCTCTGCTATACGGAGGTAATCTTACCCTTTTTTACGCTGCTGCAAAACTTTATACTCCTACAATCCACTCCATTCCGCTCGCCTTCCCCTCTCTATCAGTGGTTCGGATCCCACGAAAAAACTGTAGGTCCCTCCGCTCTACGGAGTCCTTCTTCCCTGTCCAATCTCTGAAAAAAATAAAACAAAACAAAAAAAACACTTTTAATCTCAGACTTCTTTCACTAAATTTTTCACAATTTCCTTCCTCCTGTTTGTATATGTTGGAACGCGAGAGATGTAGTGGAGAAATGACGCCAGCCGCCCGTGCGGGGTGCCGAGGAGTATCGGGGTGTGCGCGCGTACATGGCAGTGACAGAAAAAAGCAAAACAAGACAAGAAGCAAACAACAACACCAACAACAAAAACAAGAAAAGAAGAAAGAAGAGAAGAAGAAAGAAGAACGAAGAGAAGAAGAAAACAAGTCAAATCTGAAGAAAGAAAAAAGAAGAAAAAGAAAAAAACTGAAGAACTGGTGGGCGGCGGGGGTGGGCGCGGAGTTGTCCTGGGTGTGTCCGGAGCACCATCTTCCGAGGCCCATGTCCTGCCAAGCCGCCCCAGAGTGGTTTCTGTTTGCTCGTGCGAGATGGGAAAGCGTGTGTTAGGTCGAGATCGACGCACAACAAAAACACACAAACACATACAGCACCTGGGTCAAGCCCCGGAGACTTTTTCTCTTACTAGCCTCCTTCTCTCACCCATCTATTCTTCTCCCTGTCCCCACTTCCCCATCTCCTGCTTTCTCTTTTTATATTCTGATTCTTCTGCCTCGCTCTCCACTCCTGACCTTCACACGCTGTGTCGTGTGTGTTAGGGGCCGCTGTGTCGGGCGTAGGCATCACGTGGGAGGCTGTGTGAGTCCTCCTTCCACCCTTGATACCAGCCAGGGTCTTGTAAGTATTTTGTGAAGCTTGTTTTTCTGCATTATTGGTTCACCGATGTCGAGTTGGCTGTATTTACGGAAAGTGAGAGTAGGAGGGAAGTATGGTGTATGTCTAGGATGCGGCTCAGTAGAAGTGCTTTTTTTGTGATGGTAACGTTCAGTTGAAGCGTTGTGTTGTATATTAACGTTCAGTAGAAGCGTTGTGTTATGTGTAGAGGCTCAGTTAGAAGTGCTCTTAAGGTGTTTGTGTGTAGAGGCTCAGTTAGAAGTGCTCTTAAGGTGTTTGTGTGTAGAGGCTGGAGGTTAGAGAGAGAGAGGGAAAGTGAGGGTGAGATTTTGGCAGCGCTGCGCGTGGTATCTTAACTGCGAATCTTCTGTGACTGTGCATTCAAGTGTTTATCTGTTGTTGTACCAAGGAATTGGAGTTAAGTGTTAATTATAAAAGGATTTCATATTTTGATCTTGTTTTGAATATCCTAAATTAAGTTAATTAGACCCACGTGTCCCTGGGGCATGGCCTGGGGTGGCGACCTCGTGTCACCGACCGTGACAATACCTTTAACAAAACAACAATTCCCTTATCATCCATTCACATCCACCCAACATCCACACACATCCTTACCCACTACCACACTGCATACACGCTACCCATATCACCCACATCCGCACTACCTTCACTTCCCATTTTACCTTCATGTTCAACTGCGGGTCTTGGGCGTGCGTGTTTCATGGGGCCCACCCTGCCCACTTCCCGCCGGGGCATGGGGCCAGGCCATCACTACTGTCTTTATCTATGTCCTTATCTGTTAGCACGTGTAAGGGGACACCTGAAATGGATCCCTAACCAGCTGCCCCCAATTTGTAGTGCCCGCCCTTTGGCTGGATGTTAATTTGAAGGGCTTCACAAACCCGGCGATTACACTGCCACCACCCACAATAAGTGGGAGAAAAAAAAAAAGATTTGAGAATATATGTGGATAACTGGGACTAAAAAACGAATCGTTAACAGGGTTTCTTATACTCGAACAGTAATCACATCCCAGCTCTAATGGTTTCCCACAGAAACTATACTTCAAAGAATATAGTTGACCGAAACGCCTAATTACTGCTCCGGGCTTAAACATACAAAAAGGTTCCTACTCTTGAGTTACTAGGTACTACATCTATCTTCTTAAAATAATAATAATGGAGTTACTATAGAGTCTTAGCTCTCTCTATACACTGGAGTCCAAGCTGGTCCCAACGTCTGTTGTCACTCCAACTGGCCTCAACACCCAACAAGGACCCGTGTTCCACAGGCCCACATCTGGTCGTCTCACCACTCCGCTTCGCTTCCTGGACCAAACCCTGAATATACTCATAACCCAATTACAAGTCATGTAATTTAAGATCATGAACTAATCAATGCACTATTACAATACATATATACACCCTTATGAGTACACCGCACACACCTACCTCGAAAGGATTGTAAACACGACTCTCTCCGCGCGTGTCGTCCCGGCAAGGGTTGGCGAGAGAGAGCGAGAGCGAGTATACTTCTCCCTTCCTTGCCTTCTTGTCGTGACGTCACCAGCGACCACGAGTATACAAATATTGCCGGAAACCTATATCAAAATCATTAGGGACTGAGGAGTGAAAAAAAATTTGTTAGCATTAATAACTACCCTATATTTGTATTACTTTACTCTCACCACTCATGTAAACTTTTTCGTAAATCGTGAGTCACAGGATTAACCCATTTTCTCGCGATACATGACTTCTTCCCCCACCCCCCCAAAAAAAAAAAATTGTTCCTCAGTCCTTCATCACACATCCTACCAGATATCTAGCAAAGGTACAACAAAAACAGTAACATATATACAACAACATATCATGACTCCTCCCCTTTTTTAAATTTTACATATGGGACCTCTATCCACCCACAAAAAAATACTTAAGTTGGACATTACAATTCCCAAATGAACTTTACAAATCAATAATTAAGTGGTATTGCGTTCTTAATTTCTTCACCTACCTCACCAAGAGCAGTTTTAAAACCAGTTTGGGGATACATAATCAATGTAATGCCTTTACCCCACCTTCTCACTTCATCTCTTACTTACTTGGGCCGAAGCCATATAAAGTCGCGACTGGACTCATCCGTCTAGCCTGTAATGGTTATTCCTTTACCCCACTAAACCGAGGCATGGGCACGTAGGGAGAAATCACGACTGGATTTTCTCCATACCCTTCCGTAACTTGGGATAAGGCTCACCTCCTTATTGAGGCATACACTCCTGCATCAATAAACCCAAAACGAGCAAAGCTCAGACCCCAAGTACATCCTCGGGTCTGACGAAATCCTTTGCGGGTTTAGTGTTTCGTGTAATCTATGTACACCCCCAAAAATAAGTTTTCTAACCTTTACAAGTTTTGTCTAGGGGACTTTCATCAACATTCTCTTTTTCACTAGGATTAACACTTCTTACTATCTGTCATTAACTTCACGTATCTCCTCACTGGCCTTCTCTGTCTGTTCAAGTTCCTCCCCCATTATTACCACTTCTGCTGGCTCCAACAGCCATCTATCCTGCCCTATATTAGTGTTATTTTACGTTATACTACTTGTTACCTTTGCCAAACCCTTTAAACCCTTACCGTAAGGTACGGTAACCTAATCTTACCGTACCATTTACATGGGGTAAGTGTGCACGTGGATTATAAACCCTCTATCCACACATTCCCATATCACATCCACTCGACACCCTTTATCCACATGCATACCTTTAACAATACAACAATTTCCCTCATCATCCATCCAACCACCCGACATCCACACACCCTCCTTATCCACTTCCACACTGCATCCACGCTTCCCACATCCACACTACCCTTTACTTCCCAATTCACCTTCATGTTCAACTGCGGGTCTCCGGCGTGCGTGTTTCATGCAGCACGTCCTGTCACTTCCCGCCGCGGCATGTGCCAGGGCCCTCACTAAATGTCTTTTTCTGTTAGCACGTGGGGAAGGGGAACCCTGAAAAGGATCCCTAACCAGCTGCCACCAACTTGTAGTGCCCTTCTTTTGGCTAGAGTTAATTTTAAGGGGTCCACAAATCTGGCGATTACGCTGTCACCACCCACAATAAGTGGAAAAAATAAAGATTTAGAGAATATATGAGGATAACTGGGACTTAATACACGACTCGTTAACAGGGCTTCTTTATACTCCCTCACGAACAGTAACCACATCCCAGCTCTAATGTTTCCCAAAGAAACTATACTTCAACGAATATAGTTGACCGAAACGCCTAATTCTCCTACGGCTTAACACACAAATAGGTTCCTACTCATGAGTTACTAGGTACTATATCCATCTATCTAGAATAATAATGGAGCTACTATAGGGTCTTAGCTCTGTACACTGGAGTCCAAAAATGGTCCCAACGTCTGTTGTCACTCAGCTGGCCTCAAAAACCCAACAAGGACCATGTGTTTTTACAAGCCCACATCTGGTAGTCTCACCACTCCACTTCGCTTCCTGGACCAAACCCTGAATATACTCATAACCCCAATTACAAGTCATGTAATTTAAGATCCTGGAACTAATCAATGCACTATACATCTTTATAAGTACAACCGCCACACACCTACCTTCGAAGGGTTTTTTAAACCGCGGTCACATGAGCAACTTTCCGTCATATTCGGTTGCAATTATTCAGCAAAGGCAACACCTTGCCGTGTTTTGGTCACCCCCGGATTTTTAGAGGTAGCAATAATTTGAATGGCAATTTTTGGGTTCTCAAGATGTATCTGAAGAAGCGTCTTTGGAAAAATAGGGAGAAATAGGAGAAAACTGGTTCAAAAATAGGGTGGTGAATGATTTAAATGGATACTTGTGTATGGCAAGTGCGTCAGACATTTAAAAAATTCAACAGTCAACATCAAAGTGATTAATAATAAGTTGGTATCCCTAAAATTTTTAGTTATTAATAGACCGTCACCAAAAAAAATGTATACCACCATAACTCATTTAAATTTTTCTTTGGGGTTTTGTATCCTTCAAATCGCTTAAAAACACGTACAAGAGTGTACAGGGCTCACAAAATTTGTCTGGTAATCGGTTCTTGCCACTTTGTAGCTATGTATTTTTAGCTTCTGTATATTGGGAAATTTGAGTGTGCATTTTAAAAAAGATGTCAAATAATATCATTGGTGGAAGGATATTGCAGCAATATGTCTGGGCCGAAAGACCGACACGTTTGGTCATCATTAGAACTCGCAATTATATCCGAGTTTGGGCCGCGTTTGCGTTGCCGGGTGTAATATTGCCAGAAAAATTGTCCGTGACCTTAAGACACGACTCTCTCCGCGCTTGTCGTCCCGGCAAGGGTTGGCGAGAGAGAGAGAGAGCGAGCGAGTATACTTTCTCCCTTCCTTGCCTTCTTGCCGTGACGTCACCAGCGACCACGAGTATAAAAATATTGCCGGAAACCTATATCTAAATGATTAGGGACGAGGAGTGAAGAAAAAATGTTAGCATTAATAACTAGCTATATATGTATTACTTTACTCTCACCCTCAATGTAAACTTTTCGTCAATCGTGAGTCACAGGATTAACCCATTTTTTCGCGTTACACTACAAATATCACACTTGAACTCTCGCAAGCCGTGCGTCTAAAGGTGTGTTTGGTGGGTTGTGAACGGGTGTAAAACCTTTTTCCCACACTCTAGGGATTCTTGATTTCCCAAACCACGTGTGTCAGGGTTGTCTGGTGAGGGACTCTTTGTAGTAAATCTTTTCCCACACTCTAAACATTTATAATTCTTAACACCACTGTGTGTTAGGGTGTGTGGTGAGGGAACCCCTTGTAGTAAATCTTTTCCACACTCTAAACATTCATAATTCTTAACACCATGGTGTGTCAGGGTGGGGTGTGTGAGGGAACCCATTGTAGTAAATCTTTTCCCACACTTTAAACATTCATAATTATTAACACCACTGTTGGGGCAGGTGTGTGTGGTGAGGTCACCCTTTCCAGCAAATCTTTTCCCACACTCTAAACATTCATAATTCTTAACACCACTGTGTGTCAGGGTGTGTTTGGTGAGGTCACTCTTTGTATCAAATCTTTTCCCACACTCTAAACATTCATAATTCTTAACACCACTGTGTGTCAGGGTGTGTTCAGTGAGGTGACTCTTTGTAGCAAATCTTTTCATACATTCTAAACATTCATAATTCTTGACACCACTGTGTGTCAGGGTGTCTCGTGAGAGAACTCTTTCTAGCAAATCTTTTCCCACACTCTAAACATTCATAAAGGTTAAAGTAATCGTCCAGACCATTTCATCATTCCTGATTTAATGCTGTCAAAATATAGCCATGATCGAGTTTTATCAAAATATTTATCACATTTTGCATCCAGTCACCCGTTTTTAAATGATCCGCATTCAAAATCTGAAAATTCCCCGTGCTCTCAAAACACAACTGTTGATCACAGACGACGCACCATGGGTCGGCGACGTCACAACAGTGAGCCTCCCAGCGCTGCCTGATACAGATGCGCGGAGACTCTGAGAAAAATGTAGTACTTGGGGAGTTTTGGGTGTTTCTGATATATTTTTTGTGCGATGTGGCATGTACTTGCATCCTGTGTGGGTGCAGCGTGGGGGCTGTGCCTTTACCGAGAGCTTAGCACCCATTTGCAAACTGTTGGGCGACGATATATGTGTGCAGATGTGTGCAGCGGCGGGGAGCGGCGGGTAGTAGCAAGGCCACCGAGATGAGAGGGCTGCAGTACCCTGGCTACTACCAGCCGCTCCCCGTCGCTCCAAAGGTCTGCACACATATATCGTCGCCGTGTGGGTTGTGAATGGGTGCTAAGCTCTCGGAAAGGCACAGCTTTCTTGCTGTACCCATGAAGAATGCAAGTATATGCCATATCGCCAAAAAGTATATCAGAAACACCCAAATTCTTCAAGTACTATATTTTTCCTCCGAGTCTCCGTGTGTCTGTGTCGGGCGGGGCTGGGAGGCTTACCTCTTATGACGTCGCCAGCAAGTTTGCGCCACGGCTGGAATGTGGCTGTTTTTTTTTTCCCGCGCTTTTTACAAAAGTCATGTTTTTAGGGAAATAAGCGTGAAAATGAATAATTTTTTGTGGATTAGGTATTTTGAATGAACATTAAACATAATTATGCAAAGAAAATATGGGTCTGGACGATTACTTTAACACCACTGTGCGTCAAGGAATGTTTCTCAAGCTGACTCTTGTATTTGAATGCTTTGTCACACTGCTGGCACTTCAGCTCACTGTGTGCCTTATGGCCTGAGCTGCTGCCTCCAGGTGATTCTTGCCATCACAACCTGTGCCTCCCCGCCCCTGAGGCAGACTGATCCTGCTGCTCCCGGCCACTCATGCTGCTGCCAGGCCCTACAGCCTCCACCGCAGCAACACTCCGCCACACACGCGACGAACGGTCCTGCGGGAACCCTCGGGGATGCCACAACGAGCCATGGCAGGGATGCTCGAAAATCCCTCGTAAGGGACAACTTATGAGTGTATGGCTACAAAAACCCTTTTACGAGGGTGGGCTGAGGTTGATGCTCGTACCGAGCAGTCACTCCCGTACGGTGATCGGTGGCCTCTGGGTGGGGAATATTAGAGATATTCTAGGGATATGTGTGGGGAAATTCTGCTGACCAATCACAGAGCAGCGCCTCGCATGACGCGGCCTTATCTAGCACAATCATCTGCTCTCAGCTGACAGGGAGCCCGATAAATAAATTTAAAGACAATCCAAATGTCGCTGTTGAGCTATAATCGGCTCATTTCAGAAATCGTCCCGCGGACGCTTATTCAACCTAAATAACTCTACAAAACTTAACACAAACCTATCATAAACCTTACCTAACCTAAACCAGACCTAAACATAACTAAATATAAATTACCTAAACCTAAAAACTATGTTTGCCAGTGTTGAGCTAAAATCGGCCGATTTCCGAAATAGGCCGATTTTAGCTCAACACCGCCAGAACGTTACGATAATAATTGCCGCCATATTAGCTTTTCAGCGTAATATTCTCCCGCTGAATTACAGAGACGTACCCAGGGTATACCTTGATGCACTGAATCTAGGTTCGAGTCCCGCGTGCCCGAAAGTAGCATTTATGGGCCACTGCTGGCCCGCTCCGTACCTGCCCGCCGTATTCGTGGCCACGACGGTCTCTGTTATAGTGGACGAGAACTGTGCGTTCGCGCTTTAGGTCAGACAAGACACACTGGGGGACTACACCACTCTCACACACGTGACACTTGTGTGCAAGGATAGTATAACTTTATAATATCCTTGCTTGTGTGTATACGTGTGTGTGTAAGTCAACCATTTGATACCACCACCACCGACCGCATCATTATAGCGGCCAAACTTATATGATGACCTATACGTTTTGATTCAAGAAGTCGACCGATATATATATTTAATATATTAGGTTTGCCCTAATATAACTTTATTACAAGAATAGGTATTGTATGTTAAATATGATATATATGGAGTCAATGATGCAATAAACACATCACATTTCAAACAGGCAAGCATGAAATGGCTCATAATACACAATAAACATAAAATATAGTGATACAACTTGTAATTTATTGTTTGTTGAGGTCTTGTCGCTTCAAATTTCACTCCCTTAGGGAGTTAAGGGTGGTCCCGAGCACCCTTAGCCTCGCGGTCCCGTAGCAAGTGAGAAAACGGTTTGAGCATCACCCGTAGAGGCGCTACGAGGTAAAAGTCCCCTAGGGTAATACTTACGGACCGTAACTCTTTTGAGCATCTCCCCCAGGAGATCCTGGCGAGAGCTTTTAGGCCGAGGTCAACGGATGATGACAGGGAGGTGAAAGGAAAACAAACCGTGAAGGAAGAGGAAAGGAAACAGTTCAAGGAAATGTAAGAGGAAGTAAGACAGAAAAATGAAGAAAGAACGGAGGAGAGAAAGCAACATGTTTTTTAAGGTAGTATTAGAGGAATGGGTGAGAAAATTATATATAAAAATAAAGACTAAAGGAAAATAGTGTGAGGAAATATGATGTACAAAACGGAATGGCAGTGATGTACACGAACACAGATAGTGCTGCAACCGTGACCCCGAAAGCCATCATTTAGCTGACCCAGGGTGCACGGCAGTACCACATTATTATCATACCTAGGTATGTTCATATATGTCTGAATAACATGAAATGATAGCCCTTGCAAAACCTTGTGCGAGCTGAAAAATCAACACATATATATACAGCCGACAGGCTAAAATTCCGCGCGTCAGTTTCAGTCACTTCGAAAACTTTCCCGCCACAACCATTGAAGGCAATACACTGCTAAGGGTCTCAAAATAAAGCCAGATAAATGTTCTATCGATTGGTGGTAAAAATAATACTATAGGTGTAAATTAAGGAAATCACAGCTACCATAACTTAAAAAATATAGAAATTTGACTTTTTTGAAAATGTATTTCTTTTTTTTAATGGGAAATATTAATTATAGCTATTTCGTTCACTTATAATTGAAGAAAGTACATAATCAAGCTTTACAATGCAACCAAACCGTAGTTCGTTACCGTTTTTTGCAACCGAGTAAGGATAAAATAGCTTTGATGAATTAAGTGCAACCGTGCCCGCAACGCATCTGACATGTCAGTCGCGGTTATCACTAAGACCACACACACACAGTAGCACAAATTTGAGTTTTTTGTGAAACCTTCATGCCATTCATGTTTAAATGTTTATATAACTATATTATTTAGGGTTTTTCTTTTCA
>JACEEZ010021316.1:212500-213581 GCA_016584305.1 Chionoecetes opilio | reverse complement strand
GTCTATGGTTTGGGTGTTTTTTGGTTAAAATAGTGAAATACATAAAAATGAGGTCTTTGCTTCGTGATACGTATGCCTCATAAAATAATAGATACATTGGTATTACAGATATTTCAGCTGGTCAATAACAGTTATAATTGTTATCTATTTATCAGTATGAGTGGTGCTACTTTCATGAAGTCATAGTGAAGTCATGATATTTTTTATACAGTTTATGTTTAAATATCATGAACGACTTAAGAATTCTATTATGGCAACACTCCCCGAAGAAAACCTAACCTCACTATAAGATTAAACCAATAATCTCTTAGCGAGACCTAAGACTGGGAAAGAACTAGAATTTTACCAGTTAGTAATTATTTGTTTGGGGTGTCCTAGGAGGTTATTAATGACCTATGGTTGTGAGGTTAGATTAGTAGTAACCATATATTTTTTGAGGGGTCCAGAAGGGTCGTTTAAAGAGAGGGCAGGGAGGATAAGGGGGGCAATATCCCCCCAAACTTTAAAAATTACGTTTTAGAGGTATCTGAAGGATCTCTGAAGAGTCTGGAGAAAAAATCCCAACTAATGGGGGGAAAAAGGGCTCAATTTTTCCCAAAAGCAGGTTTTTGTGTTCCTCTTATATACTTACCCTCCTAATATTACAACTGTAATCTAATGTTGACGAAATACCTCCAGCTGTGGGTGAATTGCCTTCTGGGGAAATGACTTTTTTAGTGTGTGAAATATGACCAAAATTCCGTGTTGATAATAGGTAACAATTCAAGGGTCTTATGAATGGTACAGTAGTCTTTTGGTGGATGATTATTTTTTTGTATATATATATGCATATTGTTTGACTTGGCGTATATAGGACGAGAGACTCAGCCAGGGCCCCTTACATTTTCTCACCCCCTCCCCATCTCATGAAGTTAATTATGACACTGCAAGGCTGTTATAAATATCTAATTCAGGGGAATTTTCACTTAAAGCAAAGCATACTAACCACTATTTATTGTTTGGATGAATTTAGAAAATTTAAATCATTCAGAATTTTAGACCAAAACATTTAAGAGGTGGTTTTTCATCCTCATAAACACTC
>JACEEZ010021316.1:157500-205000 GCA_016584305.1 Chionoecetes opilio | reverse complement strand
AGACACCCTTATGGGTTCCAACTTCTCACCTCCAACCTATTGGTTGAGGAGAGGTGAAGGCCCTCCCTGCCCTTGCCGTGAAGGCACGCGGGGGCGGGTGAGGCCCTCCCTCTCCTGTGCTGTTAAAGCCACGCAGGGGGGCGGGTGAAGGCCCTCCCCTGCCCTTGCGTGAAGGCACGGGGGCGGGTGAGACCCCCGCCGCGGCCTGGAGGTATGCGGGGCAGTGAGGCACTCCCTGCCACTTGCGGTGAAGGCACGCGGGGGGGGATGAGGCCCTCCCTGGCCCCTTGCTGTGAAGTCACGCGGGGGCGGTTGAGGCCCTCCCTGCCCGTGATGTGGAAGCACGTGGGGGAGGCGGGAGGCCCTCGCTGCCCCGTCGTGAAGGCACGCAGGGGGCGGTGAGGCCTTCCTCGCCGTAGCGAGAGAATAAGGTTGATAAGGCATGCAAATACACTAAGATAGGCTTTAATGCCTGTACAGCGAGGGAAAATAAGGTTGTTAATGCTTACTTAATACCTATGATAGCTTTAATGCCGTGTGCGAGGGAATAAGGTGTTAATGCACCTTGCTGACACCCTATGATAGCTGGGCAACGAGGGAATAAGGTGTAGGTTAATGCTTGCTAATACCCTTATCTAATGATAGCTGTGCAGCGAGGGAATAAAGGTGTTTAATGCCTACCTAACACACTAAATAACCTTTATGCCAGATCAGAGAAGGAATAAGGTGGGACAATGCCTTGCTAACACCCTATGATATCTGTGCAGTAGGGAATAAGAGTGACAATGCCTTGTAACCCCTATGATAGCTGGCGAGAGGGGAATAAGGGGTCAATGCCTTTATCATACTCTATGATAGCTGTGCAGAGAGGGATAAGGGGAAAATGCCTTGCTAACCCTATGATGGCTAGGAGAGGGAATAAGGGTGACAATGCACTTGCTAAACACCCTATGATGGGCTGTGCCGCGAGGAAATAAGGGTGTTAATGCCTTGCTAATACCCTATGCTGGCTGTGCAGAGAGGGAATAAGGTGACAAGCCTTGCCTAATATCCTATGATGCTGTGACGAGAGGTAATAAGGGTAAAACAATGCCTTGGCCAACACACTGTTTGCTATGATGGCTGTGCAGAGAGGGAATAAGGGGCAATGCCTTGTAACACACTATGATAGCCTTTAATGCCAGAGCAGAGAGGGAATGATAAGGTGTATGCCTGCTAATACCCTTACGATGGCTGTGCAGAGAGGGAATAAGGGTGTTAAGGCCTTGCTAATACCTATGATGGCTGTGCCCCAGTTAGGAAATAAGGGTGACGCTGCCGTTGCCTAACACTTTATGATGGCTGTGCAGAGAGGGAATAAGGGACCTGTTAATGCCTTGCTAACACCCTACGGATAGATGTGCAGAGCGGGAATAAGGGTGACAATGCCCCCATTGCTAACACCCTATTATTGCTGTTGCAGAGAGGGAAAAGGGTGTTAATGCCTTGCTAACCACCTATGGATAGCCTGGGGCAGAGAGAGAATAGGGGTGACAATGCCTTGCTCACAACACTATGATGGCTGTGTGCAGCGAGAAAATAAGATGTGTAATGCCTGGCAAATACCTATGATGGCTGTGCAGAGAAGGGGAATAGGGTGACAATGCCTTGATAACACCCCTATGATAGCCTTTGAATGCCAGGAGAGAGACGGAATAAGGGTATAATGCCTGCTAATACCCTATGATAGCTGTGCAGAGAGGGGAATAAGGTGACAATGCCTTGCTAACACCCTATGATGGCTATGCAGAGAGGGAATAAGGCGTAACAATGCCTTGCTTATACCCTATGATAAGCTGTGCAGAGAGGGAAAGGTTGACATATGACTTGCTAAACACCCTACGATGCTATGCGCAGAGAGGCAAATAGGTGTTATGCCTTGGCTAATACGCTATGATGGCTGTGCAGGGTGGGAATAAGGGTGAACAATGCCTTGCTAAACACTCTATGCTGGCTGTGCAGAGAGGGAATAAGGGTGATAATGAATATAATAGTGATAAATAAATCGTAGGTGGTAAGCGGCTTGGTCCATGTCGATTGAATTAATGTGAAGTGGGGGTTTTGGCCTAAAAACACTATAGCGTAATTAGAATTACAGGGAAGAAACTCTGCCAGTACCTAAACTCCGGTGCCTTACCCCGAAAAAATCATGTCATCATTTTAAGTGAACAAAAAACTGAGCAAAATTCATGGAATTTCAATATGGTTAACTGCTTACTGGTCCATTAAGATATGAACAAGCTTTCAAAAGTTGGAATTAAGGGATCTCTCACCCTGATGTAGTATTCATCCTAAAGGGACTGAACAGTTATTTTGCTGGTCTTTATAACGTTTGGAATTAAAACCCGTTGAAACTATCCTAACTCACTATAACATAACAATAATCTCCTTACCTATACCATACGACGGGATAGAACTAGAATTTTACCAGTTAGTAATAATTTGTTGGGGGGAGTCCTAGGCAGGTATTTAGACTAGAGTTAGTGAGGTAGATTAGTAGAACCATAGAATATTGTTGAGGGGTCCAAGGGGGTCGTTTAAGGGGGGGCAGGGAGGTGAAGGGGGGCATACTCCCCCTTTATAATATACTTTTTAGAGGAAATCGTGAAGGGATCTAGTGAAGTCTGGAGAAAAACCCCCACTAAGAGCGGGAAAAGAATACAATTTTACCAAAGCAGGTTCTTGTGTTCCTCTTATATACTTACCCTCCTAATATTACAACTGTAAACTAATGTGGGCGAAATGCCTCCAGCGTGTGGGCGATTGCCTTTGCGAAATGTTGTTTTAGAGTGTGCAATATGACCAAATACGTGTTGATAAATAGGAACATTCAAGGGTCTTATGATGGTACAGTTAGTCTATCCGGTGGTGATTATTGTTGTATTATGCTATATGCACATTGTAGCATTGGCGTGTATAGGGACTGAGAAGCACTCAGCCATGGTCCCCTTACATCTTTCTCAATCCCCCCGCCCATCTCATGAAGATATATGACACTGCAAGGCTGTTACTAAAAACAAATTTAGGGGAATTTCACTAAAGCAAAGCATACTAAAACTATTTATTGTTTGAATGGAATTTAGAAATTTAAATCATTCAGAATTTTTGACAAAAAACATTTTAAGAGGTGGTTTTTCATCATTCCTAAACACTCCATTATATGTACGCGTCTTATGCTATTGTTTGTGAGATTTGACGGAACTCAAATTCAGTTGAAAATGTAAAAAATATACATATTTACGCCGTATAATATAAATTTCAATGCTTATCAGTTATATATTTTCAGAATCGAGATGACTTTAGTATAGTTTTGCTTGTCTACCAAAAACAGATCCGAAAACCTGTCAAGTTGCATCATGGGCAGGAAGTGTGTTGTAGTCCAATGCCCGCCCCCCAAGCACGAGGTAAAAGAAGAGCATCGCGGCGGGGGAGACAATCCCTGCGGAAGTCAGTTCGGGGATTTTTTTTTTTTTTTTTCCTGGCTTAAAAAGACCTGTGTTGCCCGCTGGCTGAAGGTCCGAATGCCATTTGGCCACAATGTAAATGAATAAAAAACAAACAAATTTAGAACGTTATTTTAATTTAACGCTGATAAAACTATCTTTACAGGCTGGCTCTCGTGACGAACGTTTCGGCCAACCTTGTTACGCGGGTGTGTGCGAGCTTCATACTAGCCGAAGAGTTAAAACACCACTGTCAACACCCTCCACGGAGCTCAAATGAAGCGCATCGACCCTGAAGGCCAACGCTATACAGTGTCTTCAAGGACTACCCAGACGTAAGTCTTAAATAGTCATGAAATTTGTGGTTAAATCTGAAATTTTGATCCACAAGCATAATGGACGCGTAACACATTTTAGACTAATATCTTTTAATAATTAGTTACTTACAGCTTGTCAAGGTGAATCGCAGGACCGAGCAAGACTGGTTCTTAGACCACGCCAGGTCGACGGAAGAAAATGGAGAATTTAAGCAGGCCTTTCTCGAATTGGTCAAGTGATTCTTCCACATTTCAGAAGAAAAAACATATATAAAAGACATTCATACACGGCACAATAAAACATTCATGCCATAATTTTTTTAGTTAAAGGTTTTCTATTGTTGTCGGTATGATTCGTTTTGATGAGTGTTGGGAGAAACTGGCCAAGCGAGAGTTGCCGCGGACTTATTTGTCGCCACAACGTGCCTCACAAGGACAGCTTCTCATCACATCAAGCTGGAGAAGATAGACGACAGGGGAGCCCCAGTTCATCACCCACAGCATGTCAGTCTATCCACACCTATCCTACAAGCTTCATAACAATGGGATGGGGATACCATACAAGAAAGTAATTTCAATTTTTTACGCAAAATGAAGCTACAACAAGATAATATATATATATATACTATATATATATATATATATATATATATTATATATATATATTATATATACTATATATATATATATATATATATATACAGAAAATAAATCATCTAAATCATTTCCTCCCACTCAGTAAAATGGGCCATTCCAGAAGACCCAAGAATTTAAGAAATAGGAAACATAGTAGGAAAGGACAGCTCAGAAACATATGTACAAATCATCCACCAGTCACTCACAATAATTCCTTCCACACCTCGGCAGTGCAGGACAGTTGCAATTTTCATGCTTCTCCTCCTCCCCTCTTAATACTATACACTTCTAAACTTGATAAATACTTAGCATCAAGCTTGCACAACTGGATTACTTCGGCTAGTACGTAATTTCGATTTCTTAAAGTATAGGAGAATGTTTGATATTGCCCCGCGAATTATATATTAACATCCCAGGATTATTAGGGTTAGTGGTAGTTTCATGTTAGCATACGTCATTCCTCTATCTTCCATAAAGGAACTTCATATTTCTCTCCTCTTTAGGGACAAGGTTATACTTTCCAACTAGTATCTTACATGTAGTTTGATAGTAGTATTGTAGTTCAGCAGTACCTCAATAAAGAACAATTAAGTCTCCTGGTGTCGTTCTTCCTCTGAATTCCTATGTATTCCTTCTCCTCCTGGCTTAGAATATGCTATTCTGTTGTGATGCTCGGTAGGTTTGGCGTCAATAATGCATAACGTTATAATATAGTCACAATTTATTTTATTTTTTTTATTTTTTTTACAATGGGAGACTCGTGGGGTTCCCATATTTGTCGATGAATTCAACGCAACTTCAGGGAATCTTTTCACAGTTTTAGCCAATGTATATAAACTGTATCAGCCAATATTGAGATACAATACAAAAAAGGTGTCATTTTTGGGTGTAGATTTAATCGAATAGATCTCTGAAAATAATGTTTCAAATTTGAAGAATGTTGCCGGAGTTTATCTTTCGTTATATGTGCAAATATATGTTTAGTCAGATTTAACTTAAAACTTTGATGTCTGACGTTTATAAGCATGTTTTGACAAGGCTAAGTTTTGTCAAGTCAATAAGATAAAAAGGCCTCTATACCTAACTTACTATTTCCCAAATAAGATATTGTTTGAATAAAATTTTTTGGAGTAGTATTTTGTAATGTGAAAAGGCCTTTTCCATAATTCATGTATTATGAAAACGAGAAATGAGTTTTATTGCTTTGAAGTTGATCGCCCCAGACGACACAACAATTAAGGGACGACCAGGCGAAGAGCCTGGACTGAAAAGCGGCCTCAAGTAAAGCATTAACAAAGAAGGTGGAAGCAGTCTCTGGCGGGGCTGAGTGTCAACAACTTTATTCTCACAGTGGTCAGCACAAAACAATTAGTGAAAATAAGTGTAAATATCCTAATCTATCAAACAAAGCACAGAAGAAAAAATAATGAATAAGAACCCCAAAAACCCCAAGTGCAAACCAACATTCTCCCAACCATAGGAGTATACAGATAATCTAGACTTGAAACAAGAAACCCCACAATACACATCAATCAAACATTCAAGTAACTACATCTAGCAGGGGACTCTCAATAGATTAAATGGGTATGCTGGTTATGGTTTTCTTTACTCTTAAGATTTTTTTTGTTGTTGTTTATGCTGAGGAGTAATTTTGCTGCAATGTATTAATTAAAATAATGACTATTAATATTGTGGACTACATGGGTTTTACTTGCTGTGGAGTTTTTGTATTTTCATTACGTATGACTATGATATCTATAATAATTTAAGCGAAAGTGTGTGTGTGTGTATGTGTGTCTGTGTGTGTGTGTGTTTTGTGTGTGTGGGTGTGTGTGTGGACTGTGTGGTATAGGTTCCGCCCCCTGTGGCGGAATCCCATCATATACCACATTTTTGGAATCAGGTTGACCAGGGGAAGGTTTTAAGCCCACTTATGAGATGATCAGATCACTTTTTTTTTTTTTTTTAGCAGCCTATTAGCGATAATTGTGAAAAAAAAGTGGGTTGCGAGAATTGAGGAAACCTTGATGTAAGGTGATGGGTAATGGGTGAGTGAATGGGTGGGGTGATGGGTAATGGGTGTGGGGTGATGGGTGAGTGAATGGGGGGGGGGTGATGGGTGATGGGTGAGGGAATAGATGGGGGGTGATGGGTAATGGGTGAGTGAATGGGTGTGTGGTGATGGGTAATGGGTGAGTGAATGGGTGGGGGGTGATGGGTAATGGGTGATTGAATGTGTGGGGGGTGATGGGTATTGGGTGTGTGAATGGGTTGGGGGTGATGTGAATGGGTTGGCGTTAATACATACATTTCTACATCCATGATTTCAGGAAAGTTAGAAGGGGCTATCTGGAGAGTCTGTGTTTGGTGGGCCGAAGGCCCACCAAACACAGGTGGTGGGCCGGTGGCCCACCAATAGCCCTCCGCAGGGGCTAGCAAATCTATAATAATATAAGCGAAAGTGTGTGTGTGTGTATGTGTGTCTGTGTGTGTGTGTGTGTGTGTGTGTGTGTGTGTGTGGTATAGGTTCCGCCCCCCGTGGCGGAATCCCATCATATACCAATTTTTGGAATCAGGTTGACCAGGGGAAGGTTTTAAGCCCACTTATGATATGATCCGATCACTTTTTTTTCTTGTTTTAGCTGCCTATTAGCGATAATTGTGAAAAAAAGTGGGTTGCGAGAATTGAGGAAACCTTGATGTAGGGTGATGGGTAATGGGTGAGTGAATGGGTGGGGTGATGGGTAATGGGTGTGGGGTGATGGGTGAGTGAATGGGGGGGATGGGTAATATGTGAATTGTGGGTGATGATTGTGGGTGAGTGAATGGGGGGGATGGGTGATGGGTGAGGGAATTGATGGTGGGTGATGGGTAATAGGTGAGTGAATGGGTGTGTGGTGATGGGTAATGGGTGAGTGAATGGGTGGGGGGTGATGGGTAATGGGTGAGTGAATGGGTGGGGGGTGATGGGTAATGGGTGAGTGAAAGCGTTCGGGATGATGTGAATGGGTTGGCGTTAATACATACATTTCTACATCCATGATTTCAGGAAAGTTAGAAGGGGCTATCTGGAGAGTCTGTGTTTGGTGGGCCGAAGGCCCACCAAACACAGGTGGTGGGCCGAAGGCCAACCAATAGCCCTCCTCAGGAGCTAGCCAAAAAGTCCGCCCGGAGGGCGGCTTTGCGGCTAGTGTGTTATAAAACTGGGTTAATTTCCAGATGATCACCGAACTTCATTTCGTGGACGAAATTTTTTGTTCTGGTGAGTTTTGATGTGTTTTGAATTAATCTGTTAACCGTTTCTGTTGCATTTTTTTTTTTTTTTGTCAAAAATGACAGAAACAATTAAACAAATTGAACCTAACATAACCTATACCAAAGTTTACTGTATACTGGACTTGCTACTCGCGCTCCGCGCAAACCCGCCCATGACCAGTGGAGGCCGATTGTCAAGGAAAACAAGTGGACCATGAAAATCAGCTAAATTTACCACTTGCAACTGAGTTAGCTATATAAAAATCATATTAAAGTCACCATGAAATATTGAGGATTCTGTAGCTATAGGTTTGGTGTTGTTTTGAAGTTAAAATAGTGAAATATACATAAATAAATGAGGTAACTTTGCTTCGTGATACGTATGCCTCAACTAAAATAATAGATATCATTGGTATTATAGATATTCAGCTGGTCAATAACAGTCTATAATTGTTATCTATGTTATCAAGTATGAGTGGTGCTACTTTCATGAAGTCATAGTGAAGTCATGATATATATTTTATACAGTTATGTTTAAATATCATGAACGACTTAAGAATTCATATTATGGCAACACTCCCCGAAGTAACCTAACCTCACTATAAGATTACCAATAATCTCTTAGCGAGACCTAAGACTGGGAAAGAACTAGAATTTTACCAGTTAGTAATTAATTTGTTTGGGGTGTCCTAGGAGGTTATTAATGACCTATGGTTAGTGAGGTTAGATTAGTAGTAACCATATAATATTTTTGAGGGGTCCAGAAGGGTCGTTTAAAGAGAGGGCAGGGAGGATGAAGGGGGGCATATCTCCCCTACTTTATAATTACGTTTTAGAGGTATCTGAAGGGATCTCTGAAGAGTCTGGAGAAAAATCCCAACTAATGGCGGGAAAAGACTACAATTTTACCAAAGCAGGTTTTTGTGTTCCTCTTATATACTTACCCTCCTAATATTACAACTGTAATCTAATGTTGACGAAATACCTCCAGCATGTGGGTGAATTGCCTTCTGGCGAAATGACGTTTTAGTGTGTGCAATATGACCAAATTCCGTGTTGATAAATAGGTAACATTCAAGGGTCTTATGATGGTACAGTAGTCTATAGGCGGATGATTATTTGTTGTATATATATATACATATTGTTTGATTTGGCGTATATAGGACGAGAGGACTCAGCCATGGCCCCTTACATTTTCTCAACCCCAGCCCCAAAAACATTTTAAGAGGTGGCTTTCATCCTCATAAACACTCCATTATGTACGGTCTTATGCCATTGTTTGTGAGATTTGACGTGAACTCAAATTCCAGTGTTGCTGTAAAAAATATACATATTTTACGCCGTATAATATAAATTTCAATGCTTCTCAGTTATATTTTTTTTCAGAATCGAGATGACTTAGTATAGTTTATGCTTGTCTACCCAAAACAGATCCTGAAAACCTCAAGTTGCATCATGGGCAGGAAGTGTGTTGTAGTCCAAGGCCGCCCCAAAGCACGAGGAAAAGAAGAGCATCGCGGCTGGGGTTGACAATCCCTGCGGGAAGTCAGTTTTCCGATTTCCTGCTAAAAAAGACCTGTGTGCCCGCTGGCTCAAGGTAGGAATGCCATTTGGCCACAATTAAATGAATAAAAAACAAAAACATTAGAAAGTTATTTTAACTTAACGTCTGATAACTATCTTTACAGGCTGTCTCCCGTGACGAAAGTTTCGCCAACCTAGAACATAAGAACATAAGAAAATAAGGAAGCTACAAGAGGCCGCGAGGCCTACACGTGGTAGTTCCTGTCACCTAACACTACCTACATCCACCTTTCATCCCCATCCATGAACCTATCCAGCTCCCCTTTAAAGCTCCCTAATGACTCCGCACTAACTACCTGTCTACTGAGACCATTCCACTCATTCACCACCCTATTTGTGAACCAGTTTTTCCCTATTTCCTTGCTAAATCTACGCTTTTCCAGCTTGAATCCGTTACTTCTTGTTCTACCCTAGTTAAAAGCGGTAAGAACTTTTCCTACCTCTCCTTTATTAAATCCCTTTATCCACTTAAAAACGTCTATCAGATCGCCCCTTACTCTGCGTCTCTCGAGTGAGTGTAATTTTAATAACTTCAATCTCCTCTCATAACTAAAGTTACGCATCCCTTGTATCATTTTGGTCATCCTTCTCTGCACTTTTTCTAACAACACTATATCCATCCTGTAATATGGAGACCAAAACTGAACTGCATAGTCTAGGTGAGGCCTGACTAGAGCCAGATAAAGCTTTATAATAACTTCCGCACTTCTACTTTTAACACTTCTGGTAATGAATCCTAATACTCTATTAGCTCTATTTCTGGCCTCAATACATTGTTTCCTAGGTCGGAGGTCTGGGCTCACCCTCACTCCAAGATATTTTTCACCTTCTGATCTTTTCAGCGATACATTGCTTATGGTGTATCTATTACCAGGGTTTTTTCTGCCAACATTCATAACGCTACATTTATCAATATTAAATTCCATCTGCCATCTGACTGCCCACTCGTTAAGTTTATCTAAGTCTCCCTGCAATATGTTTACGTCAGACTGTGATCCAATAATCCTACCTAACTTAGTATCATCAGCAAACTTGCTGATATCACTGCTAATCCCACTATCCAAGTCGTTGATGTAAATCAAAAATAGTAATGGGCCCAAAACAGACCCTTGTGGAACTCCACTTGTCACCAGTCCCCATTCAGATTTGGAAACCATTAATTGTAACCCTTTGTTGCCTATTACTTAGCCAAGCTCTGATCCAATAAAGAACCTTCCCATCTATACCATGAGCCCTAACCTTATTTAAGAGTCGCTCGTGTGGTACTTTGTCAAATGCCTTACTAAAGTCCAGATATATTATATCATAATCCTTATCATTATCTGCCGTCTCATAAACTTTCCTATAAAAACTCAATAAATTGGTGAGACATGACCTACCCTTGGTGAATCCATGTTGTGAATCATTGATCAAACTATGTTTATCTAAGTGCTCTCTAATGTTTTTTGCAATAATAGATTCCATTAATTTACCCACCACTGATGTTAGACTTACGGGTCGATAATTTGACTTTAGTCCTCTGTCTCCCTTCTTAAATATGGGAACAACATTTCCTTTCCTCCACAATAATGGCACATCGCCTATCTCAACCGATTTCCTAAAAATGTGCACTAACGACTCACTAACAACCTCCTTGCATTCCTTTAATACCCTGGGATACACTTCATCTGGTCCTGGCGATTTAAATGTTTTCATTTTTTCTATACCCTCCTCCACCATTTCCCTAGTTATCACAATATCTTTGAGTTTCTCCTCATCTCTCCTCACCTTGTTTACGCGGGTGTGTGCGAGCTTCACTACTAGCCCGAAGAGTTAAACACCACTGTCAACACCCTCCACGGAGCTCAAATGAAGCGCATCACCCTGAAGGCCAACGCTATTACAGTGTCTTCAAGGACTACCCCAGGTAAGTCTTAAAATTAGTCATGAAATTTGTGCGTAAAATCTGAAATTTTGATCCACAGCATAATGACTCGTTAACACATTTAGACTAATATCTTTAAAATTTAGTTACTTACAGCTTGTCAAGGTGAATCGCAGGACCGAGAAGACTGGGTTCTTAGACCACCGCCAGGTCGACGGAAAGAAAATGGAGAATTTAAGCAAGGCCTTTCTCGAATTGGTCAAGGTGATTCTTCCACATTTCAGAAGAAAAACATATATAAAAAGACATTTCATACACGGCACAATAAAACATTCATGCCATAATTTTTTGTTAAAGGAGTTCTATTGTTGTCGGTCTATTCGTTTGATGAGTGTTGGGAGAAACTGGCCAGCGAGAATTTGCCGGAATTATTTGTCGCCCACAAAGTGCCTCACAAGGACAGCTTCCTCATCACCATCAAGCTGGAAAAGATAGACGACAGGGGAGCCCCAGTCATCACCCACAGCATGTCAGTCTTCCCTCACCTATCCTACAAGCTCATAAACAATGGGATGGGGATCCACTACAAGAAAGTAATTTCTATTTTTTACGCAAAAATTAAGCAACAACAATATATATATATATATATATATATATATACATATATAATATATATATATATATATATATATATATATATATATATATATATCATATATATATATATATATATATATATATATATATATATATATATATATATATATATATATATATATATATATATATAGATTATATATATATATATATATATAAATATATAATATATATTTTATATATATATATATATATATATAATATGATATTATATATATACAGAAAATAAATCATCCTAAATATTTCCTCCCACTCATGTTAAATGGCCATTCCAGAAGACCCAAAATTTAAGAAATAGGAAACAGTAGTAGTAAGACAGCTCAGAAACATATGTACAAATCATCCACCAGTCACTCACATATATTCCTTCCACACCTCGGCAGTGCAGGACGGTGCAATTTTCATGCTTCTCCTCCTCCCCCTCTTAATACTACTACACTTCTAAACTTGATAAATACTTAGCATCAGCTGCCCAACTGGATTACTTCGGCTGTACGTAATTTAGTTTTTCTTAAAGTATAGGAGAATGTTTTGATATTGCCCCGCGAATTATATTATTAACATCCCAGGATTATTAGGGTTAGTGGTAGTTTCAGTTAGCATACTTCATTCCTCTTATTCTTCATAAAGGAACTTCCATATTTCTCTCCTCTTTAGGGACAAGGTATACTTTTCCAACTATTATCTTACATGTAGTTTGATAGTAGTATGTAGTTCAGCAGATACCCTCAATACAGACCAATAAGTCTTCTGGTGTCTGTTCTTCCTCTGAATTCCTATGTATTCCTTCTCCTCCTGGCCTAGAATATTCTATTCTGTTGTGATGCTCGTAGGTTTGGCGTCAATAATGCATAACGCTATAATATGGTCACAATTTTTTAAATTTTTTTTATTGTTTTTACAAGGGGAGACTCCGGGGGTTCCCATATTTGTCGATGAATTTCAACGCAACTTTCAGGGAATCTTTTTCACAGTTTTAGCAATGTATATAAAGTGTATCAGCCAATATCTGAGATTACATACAAAAAAGGTGTCATTTTTGGGTGTATATTTAATCGAATAGATCTCTGAAAATAATGTTTCAAATTTGAAGAATGTTGATGAGTTTAATATTTTGTATATGTGCAAATCTATGTTTAGTCAGATTTAACTTAAACTTTTCATGTCTGACGTTATAAGCATGTTTTTGACAAGGCTAAAGTTTTGTAAGTCAATAAGATAAAAAGGCCTATACCTAACTTACTATTTCCCAAATAAGAATATTGTTTGAATAAATTTTTTGAGTAGTATTTTGTAATGAAAATGCCTTTTCCATAATTCATTTATTATGAAAACTAAATGAGTTTTATTGCTTTGAAGTTGATCGCCCCAGGAACAGCACAACAATTAAGGGACGACCAGGCGAAGAGCCTGGACTGAAAAGCGGCTCAAGTACAGGCATTAACAAGCAGGTGTAAGCAGTATGGCGGCTGAGTGTCAACAACTTTATTCTCACCAGCTGGTCAGCACAACAATTAGTGAAATAAGTGTAAATATTCCTAATCTATCAAACAAAGCAAAGAAAAAATAAATGAATTAATAAACCCCAAAAACCCCAAGGTACAAACCCAACATTCTCCCCACCATCAGGAGTATACAGATACTCCTAGACTTGAAACAAGAAAACCCCACAATACACATAAATCAAACATCAAGGTACATCTAGCAGGGGACATCAATATTATTTTGAAAATTAATACTCCACTACTCTAAAATATATTCACAAATCCAGCTTAACAGGAGCTTTTACCACACGTCCCCATGTGCTATATTGCACGGTAGGTTGCACAACAGGTTGTGTTTCACCCAAATCACCCGCAACCTCATTAGCAGTGACAACCTGAGGCTCCCCGTTGTTCGTCGACTGATTCTTGGGTACCAAATCATCAGCAGATACAACCCCCGAAGGGAAAATCTCCATGTCATACAATTTTTGGACAGGCCTACAAATAACCCCCCTGGAAGTTTTAACATTAACACTCCTAACCACTCCATCTTTACCAGGAAATAAGTCAACAATCACACCAATAGGCCAGGACAGTCTGGGGGTATTTTCTTCCTTGACTAACACAACAGATCCTGGTTTTAAATCACATTTAGGCCTGAAACCTTTACAAGTAGGGGGTAAATTTGTAATATAATTAGTCATCCACAAATCCCAAAATTTATCAAGTTGTTTTTGGCGTACACTTTCATGCAACTTCAGGTCTTTAGAAGTAACACTAAGATGTTGGTCCTTGATCATCTCCAGTTGGAAACCAGCTGTACGTCCAATTAGAAAATGAGAAGATGTTAAGAGGTGATCTGCAGTCTCCTCACCAACATAAGTTAAGGGTCTATAATTAATGCAAGCTTCTATCTCAAGGAGAGTAGTTTCTAGTTCACATCTTGATAAACACTTAACCCCAAGTGACTTTCTCAGAGCCAGTTTTACAGATCTGATCAACCGCTCCCACCAGCCTCCCCACCAAGGAGCATGAGGTACAATAAACTTCCACTGAGGAACTAATGGGCCAAAGCACTTTTGAATTTGATTTGATACACTAACAAAGGTCTTGGCATTATCAGAGTAGAAAACAGATGGAAGGCCTCTTCTTGCCGCAAACCGGCGGATAGCAAGCATACAATCAATTTGAGACAAGGAGTCTGTCAGCTCCAAGTGAACAGCCCTCACCACAGCACAGGTGAACAGTAATATATACAACTTCTTGGAAGGCAGATCCATACAAAACAGTGGCCCAGCAAAGTCAAGACCGGTTACAGTGAAAGGTGGGACACAGTTAACTCTCAGCTTAGGTTGTGGGGCTACTGGCTGGGAGCAGGCTCTGGAATCATGTCTACGACAAGTTATACACTCCCTACATACAGTTTTGGCAAGCTTCCTCAGACCCACAATCCAATAACAACTTCTCAGAGTAGTCATAAGGGTGTTAACACCAGCATGTTTAAGGAAATCATGTTGAAAGCAAATCAAAAGCTTAGCTATGTGACCTGAGGGAATTGTAATTGGGTGTTTGCTCTCATAGCTGATACTAGCATGTTCTAGTCGGCCCTTAACTCTCAATAGGCAATCATCATCTAGAAAAGGGTCAAGTGTTCTTAAAGGAGAACCTTTGGGAAGAGGCTTACCTTGGGTTAAAACACGAATCTCATGAAAATATTTCTCTCTTTGAATACAGTGATACACTAGGGTCTTAGCTTTCTCCAACTCTTCATATGATAAGGGACCTGAGCATCCAATATTTCGACCTTTACAGTTATTGATGAACCTCATCACCCATGCAACAACATGTAGAGTCTTGGAAAAATGACTCCATCGAGCAAAATCAATTACAACAGGGATGGAGTCAACAGCTACTCAAATAAATTCTCTACTTTCACTGGAATACTCTTGGTGGATGAGTAAAGATGCTTCATCTTGCTGCAGGGGTGATAAGGGGTTAGACAACCATGTAGGACCATTTAACCACAGAGTACATGTTACAATATCTTCAGCATACACACCTCGGGAAATAAGGTCTGCTGGATTGTCCTTCCCAGGGCAGTGATGCCATTGACTAGGTGATGTAAGCTCCTGAATCTCAGTTACTCTGTTTGCTACAAAGACTTTCCATCTACTAGGATCCCCCTTAATCCAAGATAAAGCAACCTGAGAGTCTGTCCAGCAGTACAGGTGTACATCATCAGCCAAGCGAAGGGCGGATTTAGCAAACACAGCCAGTCTTGCGCAAAGTAAGGCACCAAGTAATTCCAATCTAGGCAATGAAATTCTTTTGACAGGAACCACCCTTCCCCTGGATACAACAAGAGACACATCAAAGTAATCATATGTAGAGGGAATTCTCAAGTACACACAGGCTCCATACCCTTTCTCAGAGGCATCACCAAAAGCATGCAGTTCTAAACCAGTCAGCAGTTTCCATGAAAACCCAGGAAAGTAACAGCGTTGAATGTTAAATGACTGAAGAACTTTGAGACCCTCAACCCATTTTTTAAACTTTCGCAACCAGTCTTCCGGTAATGTCTCATCCCAGTCAAGACCAAGCCGCCAAATGTCTTGAAAGAGAATTTTAGCGAGCATAATACAAGGGCTAATGAGACCAAGAGGATCAAAAAGTCTTGCAATAATACTGAGAACAGCTCTTTTAGTAGATACAAGATCTTGGTGCAAACCTACATCAAAGCACTCAAAGGCAAAGTAATCCAAGGGCAAGCACCACTGCATTCCAAGGACCTTGACTATGCCATCTCTACCCTGCTGAAGGTTCTCATAGAGTTTATCGGTCAAAGATTTGCAATTAGAGCTCCATTTAGAGAGGGACATACCAGCTGTAGCTAAAATAGACTTTGCCTCCGTGAACTTAGCACACCACTCATCATCACTATCAGCTCCAGACAACCAATCATCAACATAGAGGTTATCCGTCAATTCTTCTACTACTTCCAATTTAGGAAAAGTTTTAAGATGATGTTTTACTGTAACGTTCAAAAGGAAGGGACTACTCTTGTTTCCAAAGGGGACCCGAAGAAATCTCATGGTGCGAACAACACCTTCACTCTCCCAGAGAAATCTGTGCACATCTCGGTCCTCTTTCTGAACAGAAATCTGAAGAAAAGCCTTGGTTATGTCTCCAGTTAATGCAACAGGCCACCTTCTAAACCTCATGAGAACTTCCACAAGATCAGGGTTGAGAGAAGGACCAGCTTCGAGGCAATCATTTAAAGAAATACCATTATAGCTACTTGCAGAGGCATCAAAAACCGGCCTGACTTTGGTGGTAGCACTGCTTTCTCGAACCACAGGGCGATGTGGAAGGTAGTACGTAGGGTACAAGCTGACCATCTCGAAGGGAGGAACTTCTTCAATGATCCCTTCCTGTTCATAACCCTTCAGTACTGCATCATACTCCTGTTGCAGCTGAGGATTCTTCTGAAATCTATGAGATAAATTTAACAACCTCTTTTTTGCAAGCCTTTCATTGTCAAGGAGTTTACCCTTAGCATTATCAGACTTCCAGGGTAGAGCAACTTCATATCTATCGTTACTAAACTTTACGGTCTCAGAAAACCTTTCAAGAACAGGATTAGGAGAGAGATCATTAGAAGTAGCTTCCTTGAGACTGATACCAACAGATTCAAGATCCCAAAAGTTGTGTAAGGCAGATTCAGACAATTTACTAAAGCATAGCAGCTGTGAGGACATACCCATTCTGTTGGAAGGAGTTGTGCATGACCCAGATAATACCCAACCAAACACTGACTCTTGGGCTACCAATCCCTTGGCCTGCACACAACTGCCAGGAATCATAAATCTCCAATAAGCATCAAGACCCACCAAGATGTCAACAGTTAAATGTCTATTTTCCACATAATCATCAGCTAACAGTACTTTATCAAAGGCCTTGATACTCTCAACAGGAACACATGGGCGTAGCAAAAGTGCACATATTGTAGGAAATTCTACCATCTGTAGAGAATGCCTAGAACCATTGCAATCCATTAATTTCATGTCATATAAATTACAAGGGTTACCTGAAGTACTCCTACATCCAACAAATGCTGAATAAGAAATTTGTTCTGAAGATACCCACTTAGGCTTAATTTTCCTGACAAAACTGCTAGAGACATAAGATCTGTCTGAACCTGTATCAAAAAGTAGGGTGGCTTCAGCACACATTCCCCGTTCACCAAACACTTTAACCTTAGCTGTCGGCAGAACAGTGCAGGTTTGCTTCATGTTAGTTTTATAACAATTGGGGTTGCTGTGGGCCACACCAACAAGGTTTCACAGGAATTTTTCTCCAAATGTTCACTTTCACGTATCCTGGCAACCTGATTTCCATAACCCTTAGACCTCCCTTTGTCCACATCATTACCTATAGGACAAACCAAAATGTTATGAAAACCCCCACACCTGGTACATATTGCAGAGCAACCTAACCCTATGTGCCCTCGTTTAAGGCAGTGGAAACACAACTGTGCTGAACGAATTTTCTCCTTTCGCTCCGGAAGTGAGAGCTTAAGTACACTGTAACACCTTTCACTGGCATGTGGGTTGTTACAGAAACCACACCTGACTGAAGTTACCTCAGAGAAAGTTTGAAGAGCTAAAGCAGAACCAGGAAGCACTTTCCGTCTCTCTGCCTCAGGTTGACTTCTATCCCGAGTCGTCTTTTCTGTTGTCACATCCTTGAAGGTGTCTGACCTCTCACGGCGCTCTATCTCTTTCTGGAGAGACTGCAAGAGCCAGCGGAGGTCACTTTCATGGCCAGAACCTTCCCTTGACCACTCCAATCTAATGTCATGTGGCAAACGACCTAATATAACTGGAGTCAAAAACAGGCCATACTGATCACCATCTACACCTAAAGCCTCCAAACTCCTCACATGTGTCAAAAGTTCATCTTGCAGCTTCCACAAGGAGGCTACATCTCCATCTCCAGGAGACCTGGCAGGCATACTTACTTTAAGAAGAGCCTGTATGTGTGCAAAGATTATCCTCTCCTTTCTACCAAAGCGCTCCTTCAACAAGGTACATGCAACTTTGAAATTGGCTGCCGTGAGTGACAACCCTAGGATCACAGATTTAGCCTCACCTTCCAAGAGAGACTGCAAGTAGGTGAATTTGCTTATAACAGGAATGTCAGTTTCACCCACCAGGGCCTCAAACCTGTCCCAAAAGGACTGCCATTCAGTTAACTCACCACTGAACTTCGGCAACTCAATTTTTTTGAGTCTTTGATGATTGATACAAAGCTTGTAGACAAGGATTCTATAGAGTTACTGTCACTGCGAGCTGCTGACTGCCGCTCCAATTGCTCAACTTTAATCAAAACTCACTAGCATCTGGGCTGCTAACACACGCGGCTCTCTTACCTCGCGGCGGAACACGTCAGCGGCCTCGATGTCATCCTGTAACAAGTTAGGATCACTTATCTCTAATTCCAATTCTCCCTGCGCCTCGTCTAGGGCAGCCAGACGCTTGTCGAAGTCCTCCACGGCATCATCCAGCTGCACTTTGGTCACATCAGGGACATCAAGTAGTGTCCTCAAGGCACGGGAGCTACGTGTCGCCCTTCCCCGACCAGCTGTCCGGCGTCTTGATAGCTTTTCGTCCAAAGACATCTTCGCCAATAACGTACAGGATCACTAGGAACACACAGTATCCCGGGTCTGGGCACCATTGATCGCCCCAGGAACAACACAAAAGTTAAGGGACGACCAGGCGAAGAGCCTGGACTGAAAAGCGGCTCAGTACAGGCAGTACAAGCAGGTGTAAGCAGTATGGCGGCTGAGTGTCAACAACTTTATTCTCACCAGCTGGTCAGCACAACAATTAGTGAAATCATTGTAAATATCCCTAATCTATCAAATAAAGCAAAGAAAAAATAAATGAATTAATAAACCCAAAAAACCCAAAGATACAAACCAACATAGGGTGTTAGCAAGGCATTGTCAACCTTATTCCCTCTCTGCACAGCTATCATAGGGTGTTAGCAAGGCATTGTTATCCTTATTCCCTCACTACATAACCATCATAGGGTGTTAGCAAGGCATTGTTACCCTTATTCCCTCTCTGCACAGCCATAATAGGGTGTTAGCAAGGCATTGTTACCCTTATTCCCTCTCTGCACAGCCATAATAGGGTGTTAGCAAGGCATTGTCATCCTTATTCCCTCTCTGCACAGCTATCATAGGGTATTAGCAAGGCATTAATACCCTTATTCCCTCTTTGCTCTGGCATTAAAGGCTATCATAGGGTGTTATCAAGGCATTGTACCCCTTATTCCCTCTCTGCACAGCCATCTAAGGGTATTTGCAGGGCATAAACACTCTTATTCCCTCTCTGCACAGCCATCATAGGGTGTTAGCAAGGCATTGTCACCCGTATTCCCTCTCTGCACAGCTATCATAGGGTGTTAGCAAAGCATTAACACCCTTATTCACTCTCTGCACAGCAATCAGAGGGTGTTAGCAAGGCATTGTCACCCTTATTCCCTCTCTGCACAGCTATCATAGGGTGTTAGCAAGCCATTAACACCCTTATTCCCTCTCTGCACAGCCATCATAGAGTATTAGCAAGGCATTGTCACCCTAAGACTATTGGTTTGATAACTGGTCCGTATTTTGGGACTGAAAGTGCTGTGAAGTGTGGGGCAGGTGTATCCAGCTTCTTTCCTGTGAATACAGGAGTGAGGCAAGGGTGCGTCCTTGCCCCATCACTTTTCAACGCTTGTTGATTGTGGAGCATCCGTCGGCAACACCAATATCACTGATCTTGTTTTTGCCGATGATGCAGTAATCTTTGCTGAGTCGCTGGAGGTCCTGGTGATGGCTCTCGAGGCGCTGCACGAGGAGGCAAAGCCTTTGGGACTTGAGGTCTCCTGGCTCAAGACCAAGGTCCAGGTGTTTGGAGACATACTAGATGAAGCAGTACAGTCTGTTCATGCGTGTGGCGAGGACATTGAGATCTTGGAAAGTTTTACATACCTTGGTAGCGCAGTCCATAATGACGGTGGTTCATGTCAAGAAGTCTTACGGCGGATTGGCATAGCCCATGGTGTTATGGACTCGCTCAGCGGGAGTATTTGGCGTTGTCGGTACCTGTGCAGGAGGACAAAGATCCGGATCTTCAAGTCGCTTGTGATCCCTGTCTTACTCTATGGTTGTGAGACATGGACACTAAATAGTGACTTGAAGAGACGAATCAATGCCTTTGGTAATAAGTGTCTTCGCAGAATCATGGGGTATCGCTGGGATGATTACATATCAAATCAGCGATTGCACCGTGAGACTGAATCGAGGCCTATTACCTGCATAGTCCGTCAGCGCCAACCTCGGCTATATGGGCATGTGGCACGCTACCCTGAAACCGATCCTTCCCATCGGGTTGTATCTGTAAGAGACAATCCAGCGTGGAGGAGGCCAAGGGGGCGCCCACAAGGCTCGTGGCTGGTGCAAGTAGATGTTTCTTGTCGAGAGCTGCTTGGTATGGGAAAGGAGCCTGCATGGTAACTCGCGCGTGGTGACCCCCGGGAGTGGCGTCGTAGGGTGGGCGAGGCAACGCGCCCCCCGGCGTATGCCCCCAATGATTGATTGATTGATTGTCACCCTTATTCCCTAATTGAACAGCCATCATAGGGTATTAGCAAGGCATTAACACCCTTATTCCCTCTCTGCACAACCATCGTAGGGTATTAGCAAGGCATTAACTTATTCCCTCTCTGCTCTGGCATTAAAGGCTATCATAGGGTGTTATCAAAGCATTGTCACCCTTATTCCATCTCTGCACAGCACTCATAGGGTATTAGCAGGGCATTAACAGTCATATTCCCTCTCTGCACAGCCATCATAGGGTGTTAGCAAGGCATTGTCACCCTTATTCCCTCTCTGCACAGCTATCATAGGGTGTTAGCAAAGCATTAACACCCTTATTCCCTCTCTGCACAGCAATCATAGGGTGTTAGCAATGCATTGTCACCCTTATTCCCTCTCTGCACAGCTATCATACGGTGTTAGCAAGGCATTAACCCCCTTATTCCCTCCCTGCACAGCCATCATAGAGTGTTAGCAAGGCATTGTTACCCTTATTCCCTAACTGCACAGCCATCATAGGGTATTAGCAAGGCATTAACACCCTTATTTTCTCTCTGCACAGCCTTCGTAGGGTGTTAGCAAGGCATTGTCAACCTTATTCCCTCTCTGCACAGCTATCATAGGAATTAGCAAGGCATTGTCACCCTTACACCCTCTCTGCATAGCCATCATAGGGTGTTAGCAAGGCATTGTCACCATTATTCCCTCTCTGCACAGCTATCATAGGGTATTAGCAAGGCATTAACACCCTTATTCCTTCTCTGCTCTGGCATTAAAGGCTATCATAGGGTGTTATCAAGGCATTGTCTCCTTTTTCCCTCTCTGCACAGCCATTATAGGGTATTAGCAAGGCATTAACACTCTTATTACCTCTCTGCACATCCATCATAGGGTGTTAGCAAGGCATTGTCGCCCTTATTACCTCTCTGCACAGCTATCATAGGGTGTTAGCAAGGCATTAACACCCTTATTCCCTCTCTGCACAGCCATCATAGGGTGTTAGCAAGGCATTGTCACCCTTATTCCCTCTCTGCACAGCCATCATAGCATATTAGCAAGGCATTGTCACCCTTATTCCCTCTCTGCATAGCCATCATAGGGTGTTAGCAAGGCATTGTCACCCTTATTCCCTCTGCCTAGCAATCATAGGGTGTTAGCAAGGCATTGTCACCCTTATTCTCTCGCTGCACAGCTATCATAGGGTATTAGCAAGGCATTAACACCCTTATTCCCTCTCTGCACAACTATCATAGGGTGTTACCAAGGCATTGTCACTCTTATTCCCTCACTGCACAGCTATCATAGGGTGTTAGCAAGGCATTGTCACCCTTATTCCTTCTCTGATCTGGCATTAAAGGCTATTATAGTGTGTTAGCTAGGCATTAACACCCTTATTCCCTCGCTGCACAGCTATCATAGGGTATTAGCAAGGCATTAACACCCTTATTCCCTCGCTGCACAGCTATCATAGGGTGTCAGCAAGGCATTAACACCCTTATTCCCTCGCACACAGGCATTAAAGGCTATCATAGGGTATTAGTAAGGCATTAACACCCTTATTCCCTCGCTGTACAGGCATTAAAGGCTATCTTAGGGTATTTGCATGGCCTTATCAACCTTATTCTCTCGCTACGGGAGAGGGAAGGCCTCACCCGCCCCTGCGTGCCTTCACGGAACGGGGCAGGGAGGGCCTCCCCCTCCCCCACGTGCCTTCACATCACGGGGCAGGGAGGGCCTCACCCGCCCCCGCGTGACTTCACAGCAAGGGGCAGGGAGGGCCTCACCCGTCCCCGCGTGACTTCACAGCAAGGGGCAGGGAGGGCCTCATCCGCCCCCGCGTGCCTTCACAGCAAGGGGCAGGGAGGGCCTCACCTGCCACCGCATACCTTCACGGCACGCGGCAGGGAGGGCCTCACCCGCCCCCGCGTGCCTTCACAGCAAGGGGCAGGGAGGGCCTTCACCCGCCCCCCCGCGTGCCTTTACAGCACAGGAGAGGGAGGGCCTCACCCGCCCCCGCGTGCCTTCACGGCAAGGGGCAGGGAGGGCTTCACCTCTCCTCAACCAATAGGTTGGAGTTGAGAAGATTGGAACCCATAAGGTGTCTTTACTCCTTCTGCTCTAATACTCACAGCCTTCGTTACATGCACCCTCAAAATTGTACGTAGAGATTGGAGCTAAGAAGTGCAGGTTGGAGTTAAGAAGAGTGGAACCTAAACCATATTATTAGAGGTAAAGAATATTAAAATCAAATCAAAATCCTTCCTGACCGTCCTCCAGGCCACCGCCTCCACGCTGGCGACCACCGCCAGCGCCACCGCTGGGCCTCACCAGCCCCGTGTGCCTTCACGGCACGGGTGAAGGAGGGCCTCACCAGTCCCTGCGTGCCTTCACGGCACGGGTGAAGGAGGGCCTTACCCGCCCCCGCGTGCCTTCACGGCACGAGTGAAGGAGGGCCTCACCAGCCCCCGCGTGCCTTCACGGCACGAGTGAAGGAGGGCCTTACCCACCCCCGCGTGCCTTCACGGCACGAGTGAAGGAGGGCCTCACCAGCCCCGCGTGCCTTCACGGCACGAGTGAAGGAGGGCCTTACCCACCCCCGCGTGCCTTCACGGCACGAGTGAAGGAGGGCCTTACTCACCCCCGCGTGCCTTCACGGCACGAGTGAAGGAGGGCCTTACCCACCCCCGCGTGCCTTCACGGCACGGTTGAAGGAGGGCCTTACCCGCCCCCGCGTGCCTTCACGGCATGGGGCAAGGAGACCCTCACCCGCCCCCGCGTGCCTTCACGGCACGAGTGAAGGAGGGCCTCACCCGCCCCCGCGTGCCTTCACGGCACGAGTGAAGGAGGGCCTCACCCGCCCCCGCGTGCCTTCACGGCACGAGTGAAGGAGGGCCTCACCCGCCCCCGCGTGCCTTCACGGCACGAGTGAAGGGGGGGCCCCCACCGCCCCCGTGCCTTCACGGCCGGGTGAAGGGGGGCCCTCACCCCCCCCCTGCCTTCACGGCCGAGTGAAGGAGGGCCACCAGCCCCCCGTCCCTTTCACGGCACGGGTGAGGAGGGCCTCACCAGCCCCCGCGTGCCTTCAGGGCACGAGTAAAGGGAGGGCCTCACTCGCCCCCCGTGCCTTCACGGCCGAGTGAAGGAGGGCCTCACCCCCCCGGGTGCCTTCAGGGCACGAGTGAAGGGAGGGCCTCACCAGCCCCGCGTCCTTCACGGCAGGGTAAGGAGGGCCTACCGCCCCCGCGTGCCTTCCGGCACAGTAAAGGGAGGGCCTCACTCCCCCCCCCGGGGCCCTTTCCCACGGCACGGGTGAAGGCACGCAAGTTTGGGTCCGCGGTTTTCCCTTTTCCTTAATCTAATATCAAAAGTTTTTTTTTAGCCAAACCCCCCTTCAAACTTATTAAATCGCCATGGGCCCAAGCCGTTACCCCCTAATTTATTTATCACTATTAATTCATTATCCCCTTTTCCCTCTTCCAAGCCATCATGGGTATTAGCAAGGCTTTACACCCTTATTCCCTCTCTGAAACCATCTGGGGTTTTTAGGTGGCATTGTACCTTTTCCCCTCTCGCACAGCAATCATGGGGTTTTAAAAGGCTTTTGTCCCCTTTTTCCCTTTTTGCCACCCATCATAGGTTTTTAGCAGGGGCAGTACCCCCTTTTCTCCCCTTGCACAGCCATCATAGGGTGTTGCAAGGTTTAACACCAATTACCTCTCTGTACGCTATCATAGGGTTTAGAAAGGCTTTAACACCTTATTCCCTCTCTGCTCTTGCTTTAAAGGTTTCATGGGTGTTGCAAGGCATTAAACCCTTTTTCCCCTTATTGCACAGTTTCATAGTGTTGCAAGGCTTTAACACCCTTATTCCCTCTGCACACTACCATAGGGTATTAGCAAGGCATTTAACACCCTTTTTCTCACTCGTCACTTACAGTATCAAAGGTATTAGAAAGGCATTATAAAACCCTTATTCCCTCTCTGCACACAAATAAAGGGGTTTTAAAAGGCTTTAACCCCTATTCCCTCTAAACCCCCCAAAAAGGCAGTATGGGGTTTAGCAAGGCATTAACCCCTTTTTCTTTTTTCACGCTATCATAGGGTATTAAAAGGGCATTAACCCCCTTTTCCCCTCTTTACCAGTATCATAGGGTATTAGCAAGGTTTAACCACCCTTATTCTTTTTTTTTACACAGCTATCATGGGGTATTGAAAGGCATTAACCCCTTTTCCCTCCTCCCAGCTATCATAGGGTTTAAAAGGCTTAAAACCCCTTATTCCCTCTCTGTCAGCTATCAAGGGTGTTAGCAAGGCATTAACACCTTTTTCCCCTTTCCTGCACAGCTACTGGGATTAGCAAGGCTTAACACCCTTTTTATCTCTTACCACTATCATGGGTTTAGCGGCTTTAAACCCCCTTTATTTCTCTTTACACGCTATCATGGGTTTTAGAAAGGGCTTTACACCCTTATTCTCTCTTTACCAGCATCGGGGTATTAGCAAGGCATTAACACCCTTATTCCCCACTGTACAGCTATCATAGGTATTGCAAGGTTTTAAAAACCTTATTCCCTCTCTGTACAGCTATCTGGGGACTGGCAACAAGCGGTTTTGTGTTCCCCTTTTTTTTTTGTCCCTTGGGCCAGTTCCTTGTGAGGGAAAAAAAAAAAAGAAAAAAAAGAAAAAAAAAAAAAAATTAGAAAGGCATTAGCCCCCTTTTCCCTCCCTGCACAGCGATCATAGGTATTAGCAAGGCATTGTCATAAAAGGATTGTCCCCCCTTTTTCCCCTCTCAGTTTTTGGGGTATTAGAAAGGCATTACACCCTTATTCCCTCTCTGTGCACTTTTAAAGGGGGTTTTAAAAGGCATTATCACCTTTTCCTTCGCCTGGCATAAAGGGCTATCATGAATATTTCAAGAAAAAAGACCTTTTACCTCTTCAAAAAGGAAGGCTTAACTCCTTGAGACCCAAACTTAATTTCCATTAAATTTGGTCCCTTTGACGTTCTTTAGTGAATAAAGCAGTATTTTTAGAAAAGACCTGTTTAGTATCCTTGCCCTAACAAATTTTGGGAAATTTCAGTGACTTTTCCTTTTTTTTGGCTAACAGCATGATTTTTTATAAAAAAGGGAAAGATCTGGGCGTGGGGGGGTTAAAGGGTACTAACAGTCCCCTATTTCAAGAAAGAATCTTAAGATTTCAAGCACCTATTTCAAAAAGAAAAAGAAGAAGAAGAAGAAGGAAGGGAAAAGTGGAGGGAAAAAATGAAAGGGGGAAGAAAAAAAAAGGAAAAAGGGAAAAAAAAAAGGAGGTTAAGGGTGGAGGAAAGATAGGACAAAAGTAAAGGGGAAGAAGTAAAGAGAAACAAAAAAAAAAAATAAAAAAAACACACGAAAAAACCCATTTCGAAAGAAAAAGAAAAAAAAACAAGAGGTTTTGGGGGGGCGCAAAAAAGGGAATTTTTGTATTAAAATTCCCGTTTGACGACATATTCATTTGGACAAATTTTTTTTTCTGGTGAATTTTGATGTGTTTTTTTAATGCACTGCAACCGTTCCTGCGCCTTTTTTTTTTGTGTTTGGTAAAAATTAAGTTAGGTAGGTCATAGACCACTATATCTCTGGGCTGTTCACGCGACAATGTTTTGAAATTGCCAGGGTGCATAGCGGCCGCGGGCCCCCCCACAAAAAGATATGGGTCTATGGATATCTATAGACTGGTTTTTCGTTATATGAATACGTATTTCGAATGTTTTTCATAATTTTCAAAAAAAAACAGTAAAACACGTTAAAAAAATGCCTACGAGACCTGAAGAAAATTCGAAATTTAAAATTCACTTTAACTTTTGCCATTTAAAAAACTTTTTGTGAACTTTTTTCATGAAGGGGATCAAAAGAAGGGCAATGTTAGGCTTTCCCTTAATTATTTTGTTTTCTGATAAAAGAAATTTAAAACCTGCATAAATTTTGCGTTAAAAATAAATAAAATCTTAAAAGGGGAAATTTTTCCCCTTGATGATGCGATTTTTTTACTTTTTATTTCGTTTTTTTGATAAATGTATTAGCAAAATGTATAATTTAGGCAACTTATAAATAACCCCATAATCGGAAAATTACCCGGATGATTCTATTATTTAGTTAAAGCAATTTATGTGGTGTTAATTCATTTATCAGAAAACGAAGTAATAAAGGAAAACTAATAAAAATTTCACTTCTTTGATACCCTTCTGATAAAGGTTTACTCTCAAAAGGTTTTAAAAGGCGAAAAGTTGAAGTGAAATTTTGTTTTATGCATATTCTTCGTCTGTAAAAGGGATTTCTTTAGCGTGTTTTACGTTTTTTATTTGTAAAATTTAAAAACAAACTTTTTCGCAAATTACTATAAACATATATATGAGACCATCTATATGTCCGTATATATAATATGAATCCAGCGGGCCCCCCGACTTAAGGGCCATTGTGCACAGGCCCCAACTCCGTGCGCAGCCCAGATTTACAGTGGTCATGGGGAGGGATATTAGGTTCGGTTAGGTGCAATTTCTATTTCAATCATGTTTGTCGCAAAAAAAAAAATATTATAAATGTTTGCGACACAAACGGTTAGCAGATTAATTCAAAAAACCTCAAAACTCACCAGAAAAAAAAATGTTTTTTCCACCAAAAATTTGTGTCAAAAATGGGGAAATTAAACCCTCATTTTTCCCTTCCCCCCCAAATCTTGCCTACGGAAACGTCTCCGTGGTGTAGTGGATCGCGCTCTACCTGAATCCGAGGGCCCGGGTTCGAATCCGGGCCATGGCAGGTCCGGGGCCCGCCACACACAACACACAGGCCCCTACAACCCCGCTATTATTTCGGTGTGGGCTTTCAAAAATCCTAGGATTTTCCCGTGCTGATGGCGACGGTGGGTTGCACCCATTCATTCTTTTTAGATAATTTTTGTCCCGATTTTTACCCAAATAACACTTGCCACTAGGTTTGAAGGTTTGTAGAAGACTGCATGACTAAAATTAGTCCATCATAAGGTATAAGCGAGATATGGGAGGGGGCGATAAAACGAATTTAAACCCCCTTTACACCCAATTTTCCTTTTCTATATAAAATCATTGTTGTTAGCCCTAAAAACTCGAAAAGAAAATCACTGAATATACCAAATTAGTTAGTGACAAGGATACAAAAAAGGGCAAGCTTAAAAAAATTGCTTTTTTCCTACAATCGTTAAAGATACCAAATTACAAAAGAAAATTAGTTCGGGTCTAAGGGGTTAACCTTCTTACCTACAGCTCGGGTAGTTTCTGCATTCTGAGTAGTTTTTAAAACCCCCTTTCTAAATTTAAAACCCCCCCACATAACGGAAAAAAAACAGGATAAAAAACCGGGGCTTTCTTGCTCAAAAATACGGGGACATTTCCAATGAACACCGAACTTTTTTTGGTGAAAGAAACTATTTTTTTTCTGGGGAGGTTTTTTTGTTTTTAATTAATCGCTAACCGTTTCTGTCGCAAAAAATTTTTTTTTCCTTTTTTTTGTTTTAAAAATTTGCCAACAAAAATTTTCCAAAAAAAAAAAAAAAAATTTTGGGAAAAAAAAACCCGGGTTTTAAAAACACACTAGCCGCAAAGCCCCCCTCCGGGCGGATTTTTTGGTAGCTCCTGCGGAGGTCTTTTGGGTGGGCCTTCGGCCCACCACCTGGTGTTTTTGCCACGGGAGGGGAAAACCTCCCCCAACACCACACAACCCCACACACAACATCCCAAAACCCAACAAACACATCCCAACACACACCCAAACTTTCACTTAAAATCATTATAGATATAAATATTTCAAAAGTAATGAAAATAAAAAACCCTCCCCCCCAGCCAAGGGGAAAAACCCATGTATCCCCCAATATTTAATAGTCTTTTTTTTAAATAATACTTACGCAAGTTACTCCCCAGAAAAAAAAAAAAAAAAAAAATTTAAAGTAAAAAACGAAATTCCCTCAAAACAAAATATACTTAACTTACATCATAATCTAACCTCAAGTAGGGGTTAGCCTTTGACAAATTATTCCCCCTGTATATACCTTTACCCACATCAAAAATTTATACCAATATTACATCATTTGATGGTTTGGGCCCAAAAAAATCCCCAAAAGTCGGGTGGGATACCTGTGCTTATTTTGGGGAAAGGGACACACTGCCCACCATGTGCCTCTCCGTCCCCAACCTCACCACCCCTGAACAGCCGCTTTTCCCAGCGGAAGGGGCCCCGCCCGCGCCTATTCCAGCCCCCAGCCCCCTTACTGTATGTGACCGTAGTTTTAAGGTGTAGCCAGACACTCAAAACCCTTTGTAAATTATATTCTTTTTGAAACTCATTGAATCGGTTGTCTGTAAAGTATAAATGTTGTGTGAAATTTAAAAGGGGGGGTTAAGATTTTGTCCCAAAAGGGGAAAACTCGATGCTTTCATTCTCTAACACATTTTTTTGGGGTTTCAAAACAACACAAAACACATAGGGCTTTTCCCTCTAATCATTTTGCTGAAAAAAGCTTTCCTTCGGTGTTTCGCTTAAAATTACTTTTCAAATTTAATAAAGAAAGTGGTCATCTACATACAAAACTTTTCATAAAAACCTTTTCTAAAAACTTTTTATGTTTTTTTCCCCCTCAAAAGGTCGGGAAGCGAGGGTAGCCTGACTAAACCCCGTAGCAAACAACTTTTGGAGTAGTCTTCCCCCCCTAACAGCTGTTTTCCCCTTTCCCAGTTTTTATTTTTCCCCCACGGTTTTATATCAGCACCCACTATGACTCGCAGCCATACAGGGAGGGACGCCAAGAGCGCTGCGTCAAAACCCGTCGCTTCACTAGGGAAAGGGAATGTCATTATTCTTTTTTAAAAAAACGATCTAAATTTTAACACATAAAATTTAATTTTGCTTTTTACATGTACTTAACGGGCGGGACCACCAGACCGTCACATTTTGAAGGGAGAACCCAAAAAAGTGAAACTTTTACAGTGCCCCACCCCAACATCTCGCCCACACGAAATGGCTCACATCGCCTCTCTAAACCACTGAAAATGAAAATGTTGGTTTTTACATTGTTTACCCTCATGAAATACTCACAAAAATTTGTTCATCAATATCCTCAACTTTGGGGCATACTTTTTTCCCTATTTGTTGATAACAAACCGTGTCGCCCTTTAACATCAATTTTTTGGAAAACCCTAAATGAATCTTTCTGGGGGCCCCTTTTTCCCTTTTTAACATTTTCTAAAAAACCCTTTAACAAACTTATAAAAAAAAGGAAAAGGGGGTGGGAGCCTTACCTGACCCCCGTGTTTGCTGTCAGTACAGCAGAGCCGAGATATTCGGTGGTGGGGTACAGGGCCCAACCAAGTCTACAAACACCAAAAAACATCTCTTCTCTTAAGCCAAAGGTTGGGGGTAAAAAGGGCTGGCATCACAACCCTATATGTTCCATACATCCACTTTTCCGTTGTGCCCCCGTTTGATCTTTTTTTCGGGTTTAAACCCAATACCCCAAGCTTTGCACAAAACCATCTGGGCCAATTTGGCAATAGCTTTTTATGACACTTATTCCACGATAGTTATTAGGTTTGGGTTTTTATTTTCCTTTCTTGAAAATTAAAAAAAAAAAATTGCTCAAAATCCATGCACCCGGGAAAAACCCTCCAAAACTTTAAAACTTTTTTTAAATAAAGTGGTGGGGGAAAAAATCCTCGGGGCGGGCCAAAAATTTGTGAACAACCTGGGGAATATCATCTGGCCCCCCACCCTTGTCCCCCTTCCCACCTTCGTATCTGATTTTGTACATCTGGGGAGTTTGGGGTTTCCCGCCAAGCCAGGGTTTCTAACATCTGTAGTCACATTCGGTTCTTCAAAAATAAGTAGCTCGTGGATGACCCCCAGAAATTTCCCTTAAAATGTGGCCCCTAAAATCGGGCATCACTTGGAAAAGTACGTCCCCAATAAAGTTTTTACATAATAGTCACCCTTTCCCAAAAATTAAGGGTTTTTCCCCAAAACCCTTGAATCGTCCCCCTCCTCCAATGCCTCTCCCACTCCCTAAATCCATTCCCCCATCTACCCGCCAACTCTCTCCTCATCCTCGGTAAAAATGCTTTTAGAAACACGCATAAAAAGGGGCTTATGAAAAATTTTCAAACCCAAAAAGGAATTTTAAAATCATCACCCCTTTATGCATCTTTTGTTGTGTGATTTTTTTCAAAAAGCTATCCTTTTTGATAATAGTACTTAAAAGAGGTTTTTCAATAAATCAAACCCCTCCCCCCCTTTCCCAAAAGCAGTGCTCCCTTTCCGTGACGTTGCCCAAACCAAGTGGGTTCCCAAAGGGTTAACCCCTGTGCTGTGATTCTCAGGGTTTACGACGTGGTAGAAGGAAGGTCACTATTATGCACCACAAAAAAAATCATTAACGGGTCAAAGCTGGTTTTATCCTTACACACATCAAACTCAGATATCCATAAATCATTTTTTGGGGTTACTCATGCATGAAAGAAACATTTGGGAAAAATAAAACCGGGGTCCCAAAAAAGAGGTTTAAAAAAAAGGAATTTCCTTTATGAAAAAATAATAGGAATAAAGTAACCTAACTGAAACTCCCCACAAACCCTAATAAAATCCTAATTTTAATAATAATCTCGCGGGGAAATATAAAAAACACATTTAAATTATTTTTAAAAAAAAAAAATACGTAAGAAAAAAGTAATCATGTTGGTCAGCTGAGCAAAGCATTTAATTTATAAAAGTTTGTATTTTAAAGTAGTATTAGGTGGAGGGGGAGAAGGAAGGGGAGCTTTTGGGTAGATAGGGCAGGCAAATACCGTACAGGAATATAAACCCCAAAAAACACTAACATTTCCAATACGTTCCCGCCCCAACCCCAAAAAACGAAAAAAAGGGGTTCCTTTTTCCCTCCCTAGTGAGGTCTCCCAATCCCTTGAAAAAAAACCTACGAAACAACGCTTAAAAAAACACCAAAATTAAAAAAAATGGCCGACTGGATCCCCTTTTTTTTTCAAAAAGGGGGACGGGCCGGGGGCAGAAAAAAAAGGGAAAACAAAACCCTGTTTAAAGGGAAAAACTTCAACTTTCTGATTTTCAATGGGTTTTGGGGCCCAACAGTTATTAATTTTACAATATTTTAAAAATTGCACAAAATTTAAAAATTTAGAAATTTGAAATTTTCCAAAAAATTTGAAAACAATTAAATTTTTAAAGAAAAGATTTTATAAAACGTTATAAACCGGTTAAACAATATTTTTTTGTTTAAAAAAATTTGATTTATTCATGGACATATTTACCTTTCCCCTTTTTTAACAATTTGTTTATTTATTCACTTATCAACCCTTTGGGAAACTGCTTGAAAATTATCTTTTGAAAAAATAATCTCTGGAGCCCCGAGAAGTTTAAAGTGAGTAAAGAGCTTAATTTTTGGATAGGAGGGTTATTATTAATGATAAAAAATTTATTTATGATGATAAAACAATAATGATAATATGAAAAACAAAAAGAATAATAATAACAATAATCCCAAATGACTATAATTTTTAAAAAAATATAGACATAATAAAAATAAGGATAATAATATACAAAATAAATATTTTAAATAATGCCCAATACTAATGAAAAAAGTGGGTTGGGTTAAATAAAAAATGCATGAGGCCTTGGGGCGGGTGGACAGGGGGTTTAAGGACACACGGAGGAGGAAAAATTTTGGATAAATGTTGTTTTCCCCGTGAAGCAGCCTTTGGGGCAAAGCTAAACAAGGTGTAATATAAACCCCATTTCTAAAGCGATTACCCCTACATCACTACGTACCGACAGTAATAGTGATTAGAAATTTTTATATTTTTTAAATTGATAAGATTAATAATTCTGTTACTTTTTTAAAAAAAAATAAAAAAAAAATAATTATAAAAAAATAAAAAAAAATGATAAAATAATAAAATTAATTATAGAATACCCTATAATTATATTATTTTAAAATTTCATATAATTTATTATTTTTATAATCATTTTTAATTAAAAAAACATGCCACACAAACACAAAAACCACATACCTTACACACAAACAACACACCCCACCCCCACACACCACACACACACACACACACCACACACACAAACACACTTTCCCTTTCCACTGGGTTTGCAGTTCAACTTTTCCTGCCGTTCGTAATCTTCGTAATTTTTTTTCCCACTAGTTTTCCCCAGTTTTTCCTCTCCTTTTAACGGGGTTTTTTAGTAATTTTCATATATACTACAAAATAATTTTTCTTACAACAAGAAAATACGTCGATATGCATGGGCCCCCCTTTAACCATAAAGCTAAGGTTGCTAAGAAAGGGGGGCGACCATTTGACCACCAAGCCAGCCCCGCACAACCGCCAGGGGACTGTTGTTCACATGACATTTTTAATTTCAATATTTGTTTCCTCACAACCTTTATGTTATTTACTATTCACTCCAATGGTCCCCACAAAAAGGGGAACCATATAGTTTAGTGCGAGGAGGAATAAAAATTTTCGGTAATATGTTCAAATATATTTCCCTTTTCATTATTTAGTGGGCGCTCCATACCCTCGTATTAAAGCTTGCTGTTTTTTAGAAAAAATACATGGGGTTTCAATCCCTACACTTTTTAAAAAGTTATTTTTTCCCGGGGGACCTCGGACCCCGCCCCCCTCCCCGTCCAGGATAAAGCCTCTCTTTTTTTTTGTTAAACCCCCTAATTTGTAGGATTTAATTTGTTCACCTTTTTTTTAAAAAAATTTTTTTGGGTTTTTTTTTATTAAAAATTCAATTAAATTAAAATAAAGTGATTTTAACTTACTTTTGTCGCTTAAAATTAAGCTTAAAATGTTTATGTTGGGTGCCCCGGGGTTTGGGTGGGTGGAGGCGCCGTACGGGCCCGGGGGCGAGGGTTAACTAATATTTATAGAAAAACTCTAATACGCCCCCCTCCCAACTTTATTTTATTTAAAGGGGATGTGCTTTAATTGAAAAAAATATTTGAAAAATTAAACCCCAAAATTAAAAGCATAATGCGGGAGAGAAAAATTTTTGCACTAATTAAAAGTTTCCAGAAAAGGGGTTTCCAGTCCCTCCTCACAAGCCTTACAGTCTAATTTTCACAACACATAGATGATTATGAAAAAAATAAAACCGAGAAATTTATAATCCTAGCTAGTTTATCGTAGAAAATATTTATCATTCATTGTTTTTAATTTTCTTTTAAATTTTTTGTTGTTGTGTTTTTGTGTACTTCCCCTAACAGCAGCCTTTCCCTGACCTGCCTCCACCTGCCCCGCCTCGCCCCCCGCCATAATAGCGACCCCCCAACAACGGGTTTTTTTTTTTATTTTTTTTTTGTAATTTCGAGCGGACAGCCAAAAAAAAAATAGATTTGGGTTTTGGGCCCTGCTTTCAACTTTTAAATTTTCTCATCATGCCTGCCCGTAAACGTAAAGAGGTTTTGAAAGGCCCAGAAAGAGCTCTAAAAAAGGTTTAAAACTTGGCCCATTGAAAAAAACATGGGTAGGTGGTGGGGGTTTAAGGTTCAATTTAACCCAAACAATTTTTTGGGACACCCCAAAAGCTGAACCTATCATCGGGCAGGCTTGAAGAGGCCAATATAAATATGAAATTAAAATATTTCATCTGAAGAACAACAAAGGATGAAGTGGGGAGGTTTTTTTGTTCTCAAAAAAAAAAAACTTAAAAATTTTGAAATGCATAGGCTGTGTGAGAGGGAAAGGTTAAATCACTTTTTTTTGGATTATTTTTTTTTTTTTTTTTTTATAAATATATTTTTTTACCTGAAAGGCCTTAGCGCCTGTAGGGAGTGGTGGGGGCCCGGGGTTTTGATTGGGAGGACTCGGGTGTTCACTTGAGGGGCTACTTTTGATGGTTTGGGCCCCCTTTTTTGGGTAGGGCAGGCAGGATTTTTTATAGTAACGCCTGATTAGTTTCTCATACCCCCCCCCTGGTCCTCCGATGCACTCACAATCGAAGGTAGAGTTTTGGGGGATGCATGTGGGTGTTTTTTAAGCCACCGATGGTGCAGAAAGGTTTTGGGTTTTTCGGGGATCGAACTCGGGTCACCCCGGGAAACCCCTTTGGGGAAAGCTAAAAACCCCTCCCCCTACCGCCTCCCCGAAATGTGCACTCTGGTGGCCCACTCCCGCACCCAAGATCGATTTAAATTTTTACGTGTTTTTGGTAGGCAAAGGGAGTGATTTTGGGAAATTTCTCAGAAGATGTGTTGAAAACCCTCTCTGATGAAATGATGACGAAGAAAGGTTGCAACAACACCCAAAGATACCCCAGTATTATTCATAGTAAGTATTTCGATACATACCTAAAATTTAAGGGAAATGTAAAAAAAATTTTTATCTCTGAAAGAGAAAAAAAAAAGGGGGCCAGGGGGAAACAAAAATTGAGGAAAATATCTGTAAAAAACTGAAAAAATCATGTTAAAATAAATCCCAAAAATTTAGCCGGCTTTCTGGAAAAATATTTTTTTTTACTTCAAAACAATAAAACTCATTTAATTCTCATAATAAATTAATTTTTACAAGGTTTTTTATCACAAAATTTCTACTCTAGAAATCTATTCAAAACCCCCTTATTATTGGGGGAAATTGTAATTAGTATAGGCCTTTTATCTTATTTTACTTACAAAACTTTAAACCTTTCCCCCTTTAAAAAATTTCTTATAAAATTTAGACATGAAAAGTTCAAGTTTAAACTGACTAAACATAGTTTTTCATATATAAAAATATTAAACTCACAACTTTTTTTGAAATTTTAAACATAATTTCAGAGTCCATTCGATTAAATAAATATACAAATAAAAATGACCTTTTTTTTTTTTTTAGGAAACTCAGAATTGGTGATTTTACTTTTTATACATTGCAAGGGCTGGAAGAAGATTCCGGGAAAATTTCGTTTAAATCCCTCGGGCAAATAAAAGGGCCCCCCGGAGTCCCCCTTTATATTACATTTGACTATATTAAAAATGTTATGCTTATTGACGCCAAACCCACGAGCTCACACAGAATAGAATATTCCAGGCCAGGAGGGGGGAAAAGGGAAAACATAGGAATACAGAGGAAGAACGACCCAAAAGACCCATTTTTTTTATTGAGGGATCTGCGAACAATACTCTATCAAATACCCCCTAAGAAAAAAAGTTGGAAAAGTATACCTTTTCCCAAAAAAGGATAGAAAAAATTGGGAATTTTCCCTTTTGAAGAATAAAGAAATTAAAATAGCTAACTGAAAAATACCACTAAACCCCAATAAAAAAATGGGGTTTTAAAAATATAATTCGCGGGGGAATATCAAAAAATTACTATACTTTAAGGGAAAAAAAAAAAATAACGCAGAGTCGAAGTAACCCGTTGGGGAGCTAATTTCTAAAATATTTATCAAGTTTAGTAGTTCAGTAGATTAAAGGGGGGGGGGGAGCGCAAAGAAAATTCACTGTCCTGCACTGCCAAGGGGTGGAAAAGGGAAAAATGTGAGTGACTGGTTGATGACTTTTTCATATGTTTCTGAGCTGTCTTTCTACTACTGTTTCCCAAATTTTTTTTTTGGGGGGCTTCTGGAATGGGCCCTTTAAAAATGAGTGGGAGGAAAATAAGGAAAAAAGGGTTATTGATTTTCTGTTATATATTATATATATATATTAAAAATATTTTTATATATATTATAATATATAATTTTATATATATAATTATATATATATATATTATAAAATTTTTTCTAGCCCCCTTCTCTCCTCTCTCTTCTCTCCCCTCTTTTCCCTTCTCTCTCTTTTCTCTCTCCTCTCCTCTCTCTCTCCTCTCTCCCCCTCTCTCTCTCTATAAAATATATAATATTATATATATATAAAATATAATATATAATATATATATATATATATATATTATAAAATTGTTGTTGCTTCATTTTTGCGGGGGGGAAAAAAAAGAAATTACTATCTTGTTAGGGGGGTCCCCCTCCTTTTTTTTAAAGAGGGTTGTAGGATAGGGGAGGGGAAAATTTACATGCTGTGGGGATGACTGGGGCTCCCCTGTCGCATCTTCTCCCGCTTTATGGTGATGAGGAAGCTGTCCTTGTGATGCCCCTTTGTGGGCGACAAATCCCCCCCCGGCAATCTCTCGCTGGCCAAATTTTCCCAAAAAAATAAACAAACAATAGACCGGAAAAAATAGAACACCTTTTAAAAAAAAAAATGGCGGGAAAGGTTTTTTAAAGTGCCGTGATGAAAAAGTTTTTTTTTATATATGTTTTTTTTTTGAAATGTGGAAGAATCCCCTTTTCCGTTCGAGGGAAAGGGCCCTTTCTTAAAATTTTCCCTTTTCTTTCCCCGACCTGGGGGACGGGGTAAGAACCCCCGTTTTTTTCTCGGTCCTGGATTTACCTTGACAAGTGTAGGTAAATAAAATTTTTAAAAACATTAGTTTAAATAATTAAAATCATTATGGTTTTGGGTCAGAATTTAAGATTTTTTAAACAAAAATTTCATGACTAATTTTAAGACTTACCTTTGGGGGGGGGCCTTTAAGATCTGGGGGAGCCTTGGCTTCAAAAGGGGATTCCTTCATTTTAACCCGGGGGTGTAATAATACACCTCCTTGGGCCCCCTTCAAAGGGGGCAACCCCCTTTCCGTGGAGGGTGTTGACAGTGGGTTTAACTTTCGGGTGGAAATGGAGCTCGCCCCAACCCCGTAAAAAGGGTTGGCGAAAAATTTCGTCACGGGGGGATAGCCTGTAAAGATAGTTACCCTACGGGTTTAAATAAATAAGTATCTAATGTTTTTTTTTTCATTCTTTTAATTGTGGCCAAATGGGGATTCCACCTTGAGCCAGCGGGGAAAAGGTTTTAAAAAAAAAAAATTTTGAAGCATTGAAATTTTTTTTATTATAAAGGCGTAAAATATGTATATTTTTTACACATTGGGTGGAATTTTAGTTTACTTCAAAAACCCCACAAACGGGGATAAGACCGTACATAAAAAAGGGGGTTTTTTTGGGGGATGAAAGCCACCCTTTTAAAAATGCTTTTGGTTTTAAAATTTTGAATATTTAAAATTTTTTAAAAAGGGACCAAACAAAAAATAGTGGTTATATTCTTTCTTTTAAATGAAATTACCCTGAATTAGATTTTTATTTAAAAAGCATTGCTTTTCCATTTATCTTCCTGAATGGGGGGGGGGGGGTGGGTAAAAAATAATAATCCGTCCCATAGAATACTGTCCCTCATAAAACCCTTTAAAAATTGACCCAACAAAGGTTTTTTTGGCTTTTTTGCCATTTTGCACACACTAAAAGTCATTTCGCCATAAGGCAATTCGCCCAAAACGCTGAAAGGGTTTTGCCCACCCTTAGATTCCCGTTGTAATATTAAAAAAGGTAAGAAAAATAAGGAAAAGGGGGAAAAAAAAAACTTGGGGTTTTTTACCAATTTTTATAGGGCCTTTTTCCCCCCCCCTTTTTTATATATAATTTTTATATATAATATAAAAAAAAAATAATATAGAAAAAAAAATAATTTTTAAAAAAAATATATAAAAAATAAAAATAGAAATAATAAAAAAAAAAAAAAATATAATAAAAAAATATTTTATATAATAAATATATATATATATATATATATTTATATATTTATTTATTAATAAATATATAATACAGGGACGTTTTAGCAGCGTGAAGGAAAAGGGGGTTTTATACCGACCCCCCTTTTATGGCAGCGCAGAGACGCGCACCAACGAGGCGCCTTGACCTCTCATCTCCGAGGGATAAGGGCGGCTCGTGGGTGCGGGGTGGTGCGGTGAGGTCGTGCCACAAGGCGGCACTGACCCACCCCCCTTTCCCCGTACCGGGAGTATCGCATTTTCCCCACCATAAAGGGGGGAATTTTTTTTCTTTGGGGGTCAAGCGCCTGACGAGGTCACACCCTGCATTATCGATCAGGGTCACGGGATTGTCACGGGCTGGGTTTATTCTCAGCCCTCAGGACGAGGAGTCTGCTTTCCTTCTCGCACGCCTTGGGACGGAGGAACAGTTTGGCATCACCCTTGATGAGGTTCTACGTCAGGCTCGGGGCGTCGTTTTGCAATACCCCTTGAGCTTCGGCATGGAGCCGATCTTGGCCGATCCAGGCGTAACCTTCGCCAGAAGGTGTACTTACAGCGTGAGTCACGGCCGCAGAGAGCCGACGCGTCAGGTTCAAGTGACTTTCGAGGGGTCTCTCCCGAACTCACTTGATCTAGGTTCATTGGGTGTGTACTCAGTGAGGAGTTTCACCCCGGAACTTCTGCGGTGCTTCAAGTGTCAGGCCTTCGGGCATGTCCAAAAGTACTGCAGGCGCTCGGAGCTCTGTGGCATTTGCAGTGGCAAACATCCCACTTCTCAGTGCTTTGGCGCTTTGAATTCTGGTGAGAATCGCCCTGCACGATGCCCAAACTGTGGTAAGGGTCACCATGTGTGGTCCAAGTTCTGCCCTGAGCTACAGAGGAGGCTTTCTCCTCTTTGCCCGGGGCAGGGCGGGAACCGCCGAGAGTATTGTGACACCCGACCCTTACCAGCAGTACTTGCACAGGTAAGCCGCCGCGCTCTAGGCCAGCGCGAGGCTGCTCCATCTCGGACCACTGCCATTGTACCCACGGTCCGTGGGCCACGGAGCCACCCTTGAAAAGAAGGAGGAGGAGGAGGAGGAGGAGGAGACAGAGGAAGAGGTTAACGGCTTCCACGGCTTGTCAAACACCCACAACCGTCACTGCTGAGCTCTCGGTGCAGACCGAGCCGCTGCCACCAAAACCACGGACACCAGTAGCAGCAGTCACATACCTGTCAAGCGAATGTTGAGGGGCCATACTTCCACTCAGACAGAAAGGCAGTGACTCTCCCGGTCAGATACATATGGGTCCTGTTCAAGAACATGTGCGACAGACAGAAAGAGGCAGACGAGGAGTTGGAAGTGGAAGAGCCACGCCAGTTCTGGAGACCAGGGGGGAGATGCTCGAAAGAGTTACGGGCACGTAAGTATTACCCTATGAGACTTTTATCTTGTAGCGCCTCTACGGGTGATGCTCAAACCGTTTTCTCCCTTGCTACGGGACCGCGAGGCTAGGGGGTCGGCCCCAACCCTTACTCCCTAGGGGGTGGGGTTTTAAAAGCGACAGCATCACCAAACAAAAAAATACAAGTGTATCACATTTTTTATTTTTTTGTGATTTAACCCATTTAAATGCTTGCCTTTTGAATGTGATTGTTTATTGCATCATTACTCCATATATCTTTTTAAACATGCTACCATCTGTAATATTTTTCTATTAGGAAAACCTGATAATTAAAATAATCGGTCGACTTTTTGAATAAAAACGTAATTCCATAAATTTGGCCGGTAAAATGATGCGGGGGTGGGGTGCCCAAATGTCGAGTACCCCAGAACCACCAAGTGTTCAGAGTGAGTGTGACCCCCCCATGGTGTCTGTTGACCTAAGACGAACGCGCATTCTCGCCCACTATAAGGGAGTACCGCCGCGACCAGGGGTACGGCCGGGCCACAGTGGTCCATAGTGATATCCGGGACGCGGATAAAACCTGGGATCGCGCATAAAGGGTATCCCTGGAGTCCTGTAGTATTCACGGGAAAATTTAACGCTAAAGGGGAATTTTTTTTGCGGAAATGTATTACGTACTCTGGCGGCATTTAAAGTGTCCTTTAATTTTTTTTTCGGGCCCCCTACAGCGAGAAAAGGTGATTGGCCCAGAAAAGGCCGCGTTCATGCGAGGCGCTGCTTGTATTGGTCAGCAGAATTTGCCCCCACTATCCCTAAAATTCCCCTGATATTTCCCCCTAAGGGGCCACCATCACCTACGGGAGTGACGGCTCGGTAGCTTTTACCTCGCCCACCCTCGAAAGGTTTATTGTAGCCATACACTCTAATTTTCCCCCTTAAGGGATTTTCGGCACCCCTGCCCAGATTGGGGCCCCGCAATGACAAGATTCAGAGGGGTGACTTCCCCTGAAAACCGCCGATAACGAACTTTTTTCGTTCCCAAATCCCTAAACAACGAGACGTTGGGGCCCCCTCCCTGTGGCAACTCCCTCTTACCACTCTGGTTTTTGCTGAGAAAAACTTAGAAAGTTAAAGTTTTTACTTTCCCATTCTCACAATTTACTCCAAATAACCTCTGCCTCTGCTGGTATGGAAAGGCTACTACGACCAAACGTTTCGAGCTGAAAGACACCACGCCTGCTCAATGGACTCCGGGCTCTGCCCTTCCCAATTTCATACAGTCAATCTCGCCGCCCCGGGACAAACCCCAAGTTTCTCATAATTACTCTCCCCCGAAGCTTCTCTCCATCACCGCTGCAACTATGAAAAGCCCCCAAAGTGCTGAGACTGTGTACTGAAGCCAAAGAACTTAATTTTTCGCCAGCTCAATTGCTACACCGAAAAATCCTAGTGAGTCCATTACCCCTTTCCTCCTTCTTAAAAGTCCTGTCCAAAGACGGGAAATTCAAGCAAGAAACACTGCCCTATCCAAAGCCGTTGGGAATGCCTTTCATCCGGGTCTACCCTCTCCTGCCAAACGTCAACAATACGGGAGAAAAATCTCGCTCAAGTGCTTGCTCGAACCTCGTGCCGCTCATCGAACGCTGAGGATCTCTTTGCCCACCCTCTGGGATCAAAGTGCTGCTGCTGCTGCTGGGGGGTCCTATCCTGTACCTTCACTCCCACCGAAACCTTGCTGCTGTTTCCCAGCGAAACTTCTTTTTTGGGGTGGGGGGCGGCATCCCCCCCGTCTCGTTGTCCAGCTCGACCTGGGTGTGCCCAGTTCCCAAAAAGGACTTTTGCCAGGTCTTAGAGCGGGCAACAATTGGAAATCAAGGGGGTCTCTCTACTTCTGCTGCTGCTGTTTTGGGGCCGCTAAATCACCCCTTCTCTGCTCAACCCTGTGAGCCTGCGCCCCCCCTCATTTTGCTGATACTCCATATTAGCTTCTGTTCTACCCCCCTCGTTCTATACCCCCTTAAAGTGTAAATCCCTGAAAGGTTTTTCCCCTTATTGACTGGAAGCTCCATTGTTTCATCCCCCAGAGGTTTTGTAAAGTTTTTTGGATATTTCTGAAATACCCTTCGAAGGCTGATGTTACCTTGCCGCCTCTAAAATTTTCCACTATTTTTAACCTGTTTTGTTAATTTAACAGGAATGACAACTTTACCTCACTTTAAACTCTCTGTGTTTCCCCTCACATGTTCCGGGATTATCTTAGCCAAGATTTTTAGGGGAAAACATCGGCGGGGGAAATTCCTTTAGGGCTGTTACCTAAACAAACTATATGTGGTGGCGTGTATGGCCTTGTCCCCTCTCTGTTCCCTATCTTGCCCCTGATTTTACCTATCTCTACACCACAAAAGTTTAAAAATCGATGAGATTTTATTCTTTTGGGGTACGTCTGCATTACAAGGGGGTATATAAAAAAGAGCCAATCCCCCGGGGAAGCAAAATGCTAGTTCAAATGAGAAGGGCACAAACAGCATGTTTTACTATTAAAGAACTATAATCGTTTACCTACTTTCCTACCCCTTGCCTGGGTCCATGCTCTGCAAAAAATAAAGTAAAATTTCTAAATTGTTTAAAAGTGCTTATTATAAATGCCTCTAAAAGAATCTGAGAACAGTATACTCCTTTGAGGCGATGGACGTTTCCTTTTAATGCATACCTTTTGGCCTAACAAATTTGGTCGCTGTTTTCCAAGAGTCAGGGATTCGATCATACTGACTGTGGTTTGAAAGCACTATGCGTACATCTGATGAAATTTTTTTGGGGGGAAGGTAAGGAGGACCTAATGAATCACACCCTTAAAGGAAGCACCCCTAAGTATTCCTTTTTAAAATATAAACAATTTGTCTGACAGTAAAAAATTAAAAATTCCTTCTTTGGATAGTTCTCTAATGGTTCCCTAGGGCCTGCCCTTTGATCGCATCAACCACTAATTAAATTTACCTATCCTGAAAAACTCTTCTTCTTTTAAAACGAGCCCCGGGCCTCTTCAAAATATTTTCAATTTGGTCAAGGACTACTCTAAGCGCACCCAAACCCCATTCTGCATGTGAATCTTTTCCTCTTTGCTCAAAGCTTTTTGATGTTTAAAAGCACTAAGAAAAATTGCTAAACCCTCATTACGCTTTTGATGAACCCTCCACTTCAATAGAGACTGACGTTTCCCCTCTTCCCCATACGCCCCCCTCTCCCGCTCGGTCGCCTTACTTTTTTTCTCCAGGCTTTGACCACTCTGAGAGACTTCAACCGCTATGAGAAGAGGCTGCCGCCTCATAAAAGCGTACTAAGGGGAACTTTTCAAAATTGGAAAGATTCACTATAGTCACTGCCACACTTTTTTTTCTTTTTTCGTTCCATCCTCCTCTAAAATTAAAACGTAAGATCCGAATGGCCCCCTTGACTCTCTAAATACTTGTACGATTTTAGTCCGACCTGGCTCCGAAATGGTACCTGTGACCTCTATCACGTGCTGTTCTTTTCCCGCTAAACCAATTCCCCCTCTCTGGAAAAAATACATGCTTCTCTTTTTCTCCCGGAACACTAGGTCTATCATTTGTAAAAATAAGAACTTGGGTCTCTCTAAGAAAACGTAAAAAAAGTTGTTTGTGTACTGTTTGCTCTGACTGAAACCAAGTTCTTTAGCCTCCAGTAGTAAAATCATCCCGGGGCCCTGCAACCCTTTTACCCCATTTCGTAGATTTCCAGGCCCAAAACCCCCCCTCTACTAGAAAAATACCCATAGTAATGGTTGAGAAAATCCAATTTCCCCTTTGCTTCCCATGCTCGAAAAATTCTGTCAAATGTCTTTCTGTTTCCGCAATTGTTCTCTATTTTTGGCTGCCCCTCTCAAATTTTTCCGACGAGGAACACGTTCATGTCTCGCCAAGTCTCGATTCTTAATGATCACGGGGTATCATGACCCACCTACCCTATCCCCTCTGGAATGGACATGGGGGGAATTGGCACCTCTGGAAAAATGTGCGTTAGCTCTCAATCCTCAAATTTAGAATGTCAATGGGAACTTTTTAGATACGTACTTCTTCTATTGGGTTCTCCCCCTTTTTACTGCCACCAACCAACTCCTCACGAATTTTTTTCATTCCCTTCATCCGACCCCAATGACCTTCCCCCAGTCTTTTAGCTGTCCAGGGGGTTTTCTTGGCAAAATCCCTCGGTTTCTTCTACGATCCATCAGTAGAGGGGTTTTCGGCAGCCGGGGGGCAGGGAAGCTTGGGGCCCTCTGGAACTGTTTTGGGTCGCGGGTGGATGCCTTTTTGCGGTTGATTTCTTTTTTTTAGCTGGAAACTGTAAAATGGGGGTTTTTAAATATTTCTTCCAAAAACGATTTGTAACTTTAAAATCTTCTGTGGGCGTCCAGGATAAAAGGTTTTTTTTTGGGAAACATTGGGGGAATCGAATCCCCCCCAGCGCCCGCCGCACAAAATTAAAGGTTGACTTCGCTCGGGAGTACCCACAAAATTTTTTTAATAGGCACTTTTTCTTGCCCCAGGCTAATACCTTTCCCCCCTCCTTATCATTGTCACACCCAATTTTGTGAATTATAAAAAATTTAAAGGGAAAAAAGCTCAAATCAAAAATTTTGGGGAAAAAGGGGCAAGGGAAAACCAAAACATTACTCTCCCCTTGCTGCTGGGTCGGGACTGAGCGTAGTTCCACACCCTCCCCACTAACCGCCCAGGAAGTTTTCTGTTCACCAGCCAACTCTAACCTCAAAAAAAGGGCGGATACGCTGAAATTTGGGGCCGCTAGACAGTGGGTTTTTTGGGGGTAGGTCCGTTTTTATTTGCGGGTTTGTATGTTTACATATTTGCCCTCCCTCGATGCATCTTTATCAAAACGAAAAATCAACGAACAAAAAGCTGACTCTGCCCACAAGATCTTTTAGGCCTCACCTTCACCTAGAAAGGGACTCAACAATCAAAGCCGTTTTTTGGGCGTCCTTGAACGCGAAGAAGAAAATTTATCACAAACGTCTCGTAAAACCAACGAAAAAGCGGGCATGCCTCAAAGGAGAAGCGAATGCCCGCGGTATAAGACTCCACAATTGGTGCTTATATCAAAGGCTCTCACACACTGCAGTACATGGCAAATTATGCACAAAGAAATCAAGCGTCCCCTAAGTCCCCCATCAAAAACGGCTTCAGCGAGAGAGACTCAAATCAGACTAAGAAAAACATGGAGAACTTACAACCCTAAGCCACAAAAAAGTCAGCACAAATATTTTCTACCCGGGTTTCTCTCCCCCTCACCAGGAAGAAAAAAATATACACAAATCGTCAACCGAATTTCCGAGACCCAGAGAGAGAATAAACTACAATTTTCTACAAAACAAAACCCACACCTCCCTTTTCCGTAACAGCCCAAGCCAACGAAGGAGACAAACAAAAGCCCATGTCATTAGGTTTACTTGCCAAGAGGAAAAATGTGAAATCCCCCCCCTCATCCCACTCGGGTAGAAACGAACGTCTCGACCCTTTCTTTCCCCTAACTTCCCGGGCCCAAAAATCACCTATTAGAAAAACATGGCATCATCACACAAGAAATTTTTAGAAAAAATACAGAATTGGTCGACATTGGCGATGTGCACGACCCCCCATTCTAGAAGCCTATACATAAAAGACATCACAATTAACTCGGGAAAAGACCCACAAACTCCCACATGAAAGAACAAAGCAATAAAAGCCTCTCACGGAAAAAAAGCGGGGTCAACAAACCATAAGCGTCCCCCACTCACGGGGACAAAAAACAAAGAGAAGCAAAAACTATCACCAATCAGCGCCGCTCACTAGGGGGCCCCGGGACCAACTTCTAATAATCGCTTCACTCCACCTTAATCTCTCACCTCTACACAGGGAAAAAAATCTTTCCCCATGCTGCTGAAGAAAAGGGTTCTTAGACCCCAAATCGCGATACAGCAAAAATGACAAGCTACGGCGAAGTCATAAAGATTACAAAAGCTAAGACCCTTAAGACAAAAAGAAAAAATCTTTAAAAAAAAATAACGCTGAACTGCTTCCTTTTTAAAGAGATCTTGTCCAAGAGAAAACCCCTCAGGGGCAAGGGTTTGGAGAGACTAGCTTGCAATGTCAAGTCCCCCGCATTCGGTCGCGGTTCGGGCCCCCTGTTTTGTGCTGACGTGGCGGCGCTTTGTATGGGAATAACCTTTATTTTTACTTTCAAAATGTCTAATAGGGAAATCTTTTCTATCTGTCACAAGAGAAAATTTCCTGCCCATATTATCTCTCATTCCCTAGTGTGGGACGATATCGACTTGTAATAGATACGTCACACACCACACACACAACCCCACCCACCCACCACACACACCCCACATCACAAACCCCCAAAAAAAAAATTATTAAAATATTAAATAAATAAAAAACTGCCAATTAGTAAATTTTCTAAAATTGTAATAGACTCCCCAGAAGAGGGGGGAACTGGCTGAGTGGCTCATTTATTTCAATTTTTTTTTTGTTACGCCGGGTTTAAAAATTTGGACAATTGGGGGTTTTCGGACAATTACCCTTTTAGCCGTTCTAAAACGTATCACTGTTATGCGTGGGGATGTTTTGATAACTTTGGATTCTGTTCTTGGGATTTCATAGCTTTAGTTGCAAAAAATTAGGGAAACCCCCTGTTTTGTGGTGCTGAGTTAGTCATTCCTTTTGGCAGGGCAAACAACAAAGGGCTTCATACAAACAAAAAGGGATTTTTCGTTAAGCCATTCAAAAAATGGGGGTCAAGATAAGGCTCTAGCTGTTTCCCCTTATTGTGTTTTTTAAAATATGATATAAAAATTATAGCCAGTTCTTGATGACCCTTCACGTGTTTACCCGCTAGTACCACTAAAAATAATAAAAAAACACCCACAGCCCACTTTTTTCGCCCCTTTTTTTTTTTTTATTAAAAAAGGGGAAAAAAAGAAGAAACAAAAAAAAATCACTCACACGAAAAAAGGGGTTCTAAGGGGGGGGGCCCCCAGCCATCAGCTGATTCCCGGCCGAAATTTAAGGTTCCCGCGCACCTGCCCTACTGAGCCCGCAGCTTTCAAAGTACGATGCTCAGTTTTTTTGGGGGCGATTTTCCACCCACCCGAGCATATTGTGCCTTCATAGTTCTATAGCCACTATGTTCACATAAAGTCTAATCAATTTCAAATTGTAAGTGGACTAGTAAAGATTTATAAAAAAGGGCGATGGCAGTCCCGGTAACCATGGGGACGGGCGATCATAGTGGATTTGTACCCCAGCATAACCACGTACCCGCACACCCACCACTCCCACACTCTACAAAAGGCTTTCAAACCTATACTTGAGGGTTCCACGTATAAAGGCATATCCCATCCAAACTGAATCAAAAGCTACCATAGGCAGGGGTAAATAAGGTCTAAATCGGTGCGATAAGTAAATTTTCATCCCATCTAAAACTTTTTCA
>JACEEZ010021316.1:117500-152500 GCA_016584305.1 Chionoecetes opilio | reverse complement strand
TAAGTTATTTGCAGAAAACCATTGTTGACAAAAGGCAAGATCCTTTACCACCATTGCACAGCAAACTATATAGCTTACTGAAAAACAGTTTGTAAAGGCTCGAACAAAAGAAGGGGGCTGCCTTATTACATATGAGAACATTCCAGCGCGGAACATGCAGAAAGAAACTAAAGGGCAGTTATTTTAGGTCACCTTAGAGCTAGTGCACTAAGCTATTAGGATAGGAAAGATCGCCACCCCGTGAAAAACCCTGGGTATACTGGCAAACTAATCCTACATCTGGTTATAAGAAGAAACCAGGGCTACACTCAGATCTGAAAGAAAAAGAAAACCACACGTCTGGGCAAACGCCGTGCCAACCTGCTGAGGCCAGTGGTCCGCAGACGGCCCAGCAAATCATTAGTGTGTTTGCCTTCATCGACGTCAACACCTGCTGGCGTCTTCCTGTACACGTGTTGTTCATTCAGGCTTGTATGGTGAGAACTGCTGTTTTGTTTACGTGGGTGTGTGTGAAGTTTACCCCATTCATGCTGCGTAATCCTTGTGTGGGTTTCACGGGACTGAGTGTCGTTTCTTCTTCATCCCTGGTTTCGGACCAGCTGTGTCTCAAATTTTTCCAGTGGTGTCTGTGACTGTGGTGTTTACGCTTACGACCAGGGGCGCGGCTTTCGCCTATTTCCTCTGGGCATGCTTCAACACCAGGGTGTCCCGGCCTGACAACCTGTAAGGTTACGTCGTTCACCCCAGCCACGCCCCACCCCTGACGGACCCTCCAAGGCGGTACGGGGGTTGGGGTTTCCTGGATGCCACGTGGAAGCAAGCGACGCCCCACCTCCACCAGCCCTGACCCTCCCAAGGGCCGGAAATACGGGGGTGGGGTTCTCCTGGCCTGCACGTGTGAGCGAGATGGAGCGAATGGTACGTAGTTCACCAGCCCACGCCCCACCCCCCGCCCGGACCTCCAAGGGCGGTACGTGGGTTGGTGGTCCTGGACTGCGACGGGAAGCAGCGACGGCCACACCCCAACCCCCGCCGGACCCTACCATGGGCCGGGAAGGAGATTTGAGCGGTTCCCTGGCGCATGTCGACCCCCCACCCTCCCCCTCCCATTCACATTAACTGGGGGTCGGGGCAGTGCGTGTTGCCCCCCGATGCCGGTGGGGTTTGCGGGCGTTTCGTGTTGGTCTTAGTCCCTTTCCCTCTCATGTTTTAACCTTCTTTTCCAGCGGATTTCAATTGCGAGGCCCAGGGCTGCTCGGTGTCCTTTGGTCCCGAGGCCACAAGGCTCGCTCCTCGCACGCCCCGTGCCTGTCTGTCGGGCTCTTTCGTCCCGCCGATGCCCCGGTATGCTGTGGATGGGTGGGCTCATCCTCCCGGAGGGGGGTGTGCCCTGCCTTACCGGCGTGCCTATGCTGACTCAAGGAGTGGGGACGAAGCTTGAAGTCTCGCCAACGCAGCCCACTACCGTCTGTTCTGGGCGGACCCGGTCTCTTGGTTCTCGGCTGGGCCTCGGCAAGTCGTCCCTCTCCTCCTGGTCTCGCACCTCCGGACCCCTGCCTCTGCTTCTATGAGATCGGCGTCGGGTCGTTGCTGACGGTGGAGCAAGATTGGCGGTCTCCGCAGTCCCCTCACCCTGAACGCGACTCCCAGGTCGAGGACTTGCTGGGTGGGTCTGTGCCTCTACGGCTGTCAGGCGTCTCCTGGGCCTTCCCCACCCTCACCTCCTGTGCTCGGGGTTGTCGGCTTGGATGACTTCAGTGAACTCCTTCATGTCAAAGAATGGGGTTCCACTTAACTTCTGGGTCCCGTTCTCGACGCCGAGGCGTCGAGGATCTCCATCGCCTGATTCCCTCTCACCGGTGCCTCCTTTGAGCTGTGGTAGTCGAGGATGACTACCTGGTGTTGCTCCGACGAGGAAGAGGATCCCGCCCTACCCGTGCCAAGAGACAACGGTCGGGGACTTCCGCCCCCAGATGCTGTTCCGCGGGCCCTTCCTCCGCCTTTCTTCTGAGGTTGCCTTCTCTGTGCACTTCCCCTCGTCCCGTGCAGGATGCTTTGCCTTGGGACGCCCCCTTCTCCTCCGTCCTGTTTACCTGGGCACGATGAGCACCGAATGGGCCACCGATGGGCACCATCGATTGTTTTTGCGAGACGGTGAACGGGCGGCTTGTTGCCATGGTCGTTGGAGGACGGCTCGTGGGGCCCAGTTCGGACTTGGAGGTGCGTCGCTTCGGATGGCGGGGGACAGGAGTCTCTACCTCACGCCGGATTCCTTTCTCTCGCCTGGACGCTCTCGTCGAAGACAGCCTGTGGTTCTTCGGCGGCCGCCTTGGATGCCCTGGCCTCCTTACTGGCCTGAGCCTAGTTGGGTTCAGGGACGGCTTTACGTGTGTGGAGGGAAGCCAGGATGCCAGGTGGCTTTCCGCCTGGGGGCCAGAAACCGGTTGCCCTGGCTGAAGCCGACTGGATCCTGCCGAAGTGTGGAGAGCGGGTTACCACCAGTGTGACCAGGGGTCCTTCTCCGTCTTGGGCCCCGATCCCGGTTCCTCCCGGCCTCTGGTGGCTTCCCACGTTTGATGGCTGATTTCCTTCAGGGTGTCCCGGCCTTTAGGCCAAGGAACTCCCGTGGCGGGCGCAAACTGTGAAGGAGGAGCTCTTTCGCCGGAAAACTTTCAGGAGCGGCCAACACGCCTCCTGTTGCCTCTTTCTGTTGCCAGTCTTCAGTCAGCTGGCGGACTTGCTCTCTCCCTCGCCGTGGATCAACACTTCCCTCTCCCCGGCCTCCCGGTCGGATGTCTGTCGGGCTTTGTCGACCGCCTGTGATGCGTTGGCCGCCTCCCTCCCCCGACGGTCCACCCTGCCATTGACAGGCCGTCACTGCCCGCTGGTTCTTCGGCGCGAGGCCTTTCGGGGCTGCCGGAGCTGACTCGACAGCAGCTTCTCAGATTAGTCCTTCGATTCGGAGGTAGTGTCGGAGGCCATCCTTTGCTTTACAGCAGTGTCTCGCCGTCAATCCCTCCCAACGTACACTATGGTGTTACTCCGGCACCCAGACCGTCTCAGGCCGGGGGGTTCCGGGGAGGGGGTTCCAGCAGTTTCGCGGGGCTCTTTTCTCGGGAAAGGGCAGTCCAGCAACGCTACCACCCCCGTTGTGGATGGCCCCCGGATCCTCGTCGTCCAGTCGGGGTGGGCCTTCCGGAATCAGGGGGCTCTGGGTCTCGGGCCTTTCGCCTCGGGCCCCGCTACTGTCCAACAAGACTTCCTCAAGGGTATTCCGCTCTAGACTTTGAGCCTCCCTTCCAGGGCCGCCGTCCGGGTTTTCGGGCAGCCTGCCGCAGAGAAGTTGGCCGCCAGGGTGGTCCGAAACTGTCTTCTTGGCCCTGGATTGGCCCTACAGCCCCTTCGGCGACTCCTTCTTGGACCCGTCTCCACAGTGCTCGCCGCCCAAGTGTCGGAAATGCACTCCTCGGGGTAGCGGAGAAGAAGGCGCGGGAAAGTCATTTCTTTCCCGCAATTTCATCGTAACCACAGAGGGGGCTCTTCGAAGCGGGGAGGCTTACTTGACCTCAGCCGCCTAACGATTTGTGCGCAACCAAAGGTTCTGTATGCTGACCGCGCCCAGGTCGACCTTCGGCTGAGGCAAGGGGACTGGGATGCGTCCCTCGATCTCAAGGACGCTTACTGGCATGTCCCCATTCATCCTCACGGTCGGCGCTTCCTGGCTTCCAGTTGGATCGGACACGTGGCAGCCTCACCAGACTACCCTTCGGCCTCTTCATCGCTCCGAGGGTTTTTCGCGGCTCACCAAGGTGGTGCCTCAGCGGATGTGTCTGCAGGGGTGAATTGCCTCATTATTGGACGATTGGCTCTGGTGTCCGCCCCGTCTCAGGAGGAAGCGGGTCGCATGCTGGACGGAGCTTTGGCTGTTGGCGGGGAGTGGGGTCCTAGTCAACAAGGGGAAATTCACGTCCTTACCCCCTCTCCCGCAATTACTTGGCTGGGAATGCAAGGGGACTCCCGTTCGGCTGCGGTCCGCATCTCGGGGAGGTAAATGCGGCCAAGCTCATCCACGACCTCTTCTGGCCTCTGTGTCCCGTTCTTTGGTCAAGGAGCATTGGGAAGTTTCCCTTCTCGGCTCGCTCAACTTCGCACAGAGGTCACTCCCCTAGGCGACTCAGTCTCCGTCGCCTTGTACGGGGTGGTTGAACACAGCCGTTCCGGTGCGACCCCGCGACTTGCTCCGGCCGTCCCTCCCTGGCCCTCACACTACTGGACAATGGTTGGTTTGGAGTGGGGCTTCCAACCTCCGACGGTCGGCAGGGTTTCGGCGGGTGGTCCGGGGTGGAGCGCAAGACTCCCAATCAACCGTCAAGGAGCTGCTGTTACTCTTCCTTCCTCCGATCGAAACCCGATCCCAGAGGGACGGCTCTCTGCCGAGATGACAACATGGTCGCGGTCCACTGTCTCGCCGCCAGGGACATCCAAATCCGCCTTCTGTTGTCCCTTTCGGAGCAGATCTTCGGCCTGGTGGCCCGTTTCCACCTTCTCTGTCTCCAGGTTCCTGCGGCGAGTGGAGGAATGTGTGGGCCGACGCACTTGTTCTTGCTGCCGGGGCTCGTCGCGTGGAGCTGGCAGCTTCGCCGGAGTGCTTTGCGGCGCTCGTCGGCGGTGGGGCACTCCGGAGGTGGACCTCTTCGCGTCTGCCGCTCTGCCCCAATACATGCCTTTTTGAGACGAGGGGGGACGGACAGCTGCGGAGGCCCCGGACGCCCTCACGGAAGACTGGAACAGGTGGCGCCCATGTTACCTGTTTCAGCCTCCTGCACCAGTTGGCCTCTGAAAGGTATGCAACAAGCTGCGTTCTACAGGGGCAGGTGAACATGGTCATTCCCTCTGGCCGGCGCAACGTTGTTCCCGAACTGAAGGCCTGGTTGTCCCCCCCTGTTTCTCTAGGGGCCTCGCTTTGTTGGAGGAAAGGAGCTACCGGCCAGGCTTCTTTCCACTTGAAGCTACACGCCTGGAGTTTCTCCGTACTCTCTCCGTCGACGGTCTCGGAACGCGGCTAGAGGAGGGAATGTTGTGCGGCACTTCGCCCGGTCTATACGAGGACAGTATCAGTCTCACTGGAAGGTCTTTCAGTCGTTCCTCAAAACTCAAAGGGCCATCCGCGACGTTCTGAAATCGGTGTCATGGATTCCTCTCTTCCTGGCCACGACCGTGGGAGGGTCCTCCGCTACTCTCTCCACTCACCTGGCGGCCCTGGCTGACCCTCAAATACGGTGTTTTTTTTTTTTTTCGGGTTGGTCCTGGACGGCGTTCTGTGACCCTGTTAAGAGGGGTTGGTTCCCCAAAACCCCCCTCCCCATCGTCCTGGTCCCTTTCTGGTCTCTGGAGAAGGTTCTCCGGTTCCTGCAGGGCGACCAGTTAGGTCAGACGCTGCCGGACTCGGCCTCCTTACAGAAGGCCGTTCCTGGTGGCAGAGCTTACGGGGCCGTTTCGGGCTTCTCAGCTGAGGGCGCTGACCCGTTTCCCCCAGTGGACGACCTTCTCCGCGGGACGGCCCGCTGTCTCCTCTCCCTCTCGCCCAAGGTGCTGGGTAAGAAAACGAACGGCGGGACCACCGTCTCCAAACCGGTCGTCGGTTACGGCCTTGGTTATGCTGGGGACGCCCGCACACCCCTTGTGCCCGGTTTCGGCGCTCCGGGTTACCTGGTACGCTTCCGAGCCCTGGGCGTGTGAACTGCAGTTCCTGTTCCGCGATCTGTCTCACGGTCGTCCCCTCACCACAGGGGGATTGCCGGCCGGCTCCTGCGGGCGCTCATCGAGTCGGCGGCTTCCGGCCCAAGGGTCACGCCCCCTCGCGCCCAGACGTCCGGGGTGTTGCTTGTCGTCTCTGGCCTTCCTCCGCACCCATTCCTTGGAGAGGGGTACGGGAAGGGGGACAGTGGAGTACGGCCTCGTGCTTCGTGGCTCGTTACCGGTCCCACTCCGGTCGTAGACTTCCCCCCTGTGTTTGCCCTGGGACTCCCTCCGTCCGGCGGGGATGGGGGTGGGGACGCCGGGCCTCCCTGACGTTTCGCTGATTTCTGGTGGAGTATACTAGTGGTTATCGTTTGTCTTGTGCACGTTGATCTTTTGCCTCCCCGCGGGTCGGGGGCTTCTTGCCCCGTCTCCAAGGGCAGGTAGCTTAGTTGCACTAGCTCTAAGGGAGACTAAAATGACGACTTTGAAGTATGAAAAGCCTATTTTTGGGTTCCTGACAGAGCTAGTGCACGGCCTTCGGCATCACACCTTCTTTCCCTACCAAATTTCAGCCCCTCTCCCCGGGGGTGATGATTGGTATGGTTATGATTTGCGGGGCCGTCGGCGGACCACTGGCCTCAGCAGGTGTTGGCACGGCGCTGCCAGACGTGTGTTTCTTTTTCTTTCAGATTGAGTGTAGCCTGGTTTCTTATAAACCAGAGATGGGATTAGATTGCCAGATACCCAAGGTTTGCCCGGGTGGCGAGCTTTCCTATTCCTAATAGCTAGTGCACTAGCTCTGTCAGGGACCAAAAATAGGCTTTTCATACTTCAAAGCCGTCATTTTTACGCAAATAGAAAACTCACGAAAGATCTCATTTCCAAGATTCAATGAACCAATGCTGAGCAGATGCGTGGTCTTCGTTCCATAGGGTTGTAAGGAATTTTCTTGGAAAACTATAATGCAGATAATTACAATTGAAACTAGTGGAGAGAAGCTATTTTCTTTCCGTCAACTTTGTTGTGACAGAGTATCAAAGTGCATATCTCCACAGCCACTGGTTCGTTTCTAGAAAACGTGGTGACCTAAGTTACAGGGTGAACGATTCCACCAAGATTTAAGAAACCTATTGGAGAAAGATACCGAGGACACTGGTGATACCCACATGATGGCAGATTACTGGTGCCTCTATTCAAAGTGATTGTCTTGTGAGCAGCTCACCGCAAGAAGCTTTGAAACGGGCTTTTGTGAGATGTCTGAGAAAAAAGCGACAGGATATATATGATAAACTGTCTATGCTTGTTTTCATTATGATTTGATTCTTGAGTGGTAATGATCATAGATAATAAATAAATAATACATGTAGGAAACCGTCTTATTCATCAAAAAGGCAATACTAATGTTTTGTAGACATCAATCCTGTGCCCGATCCGGTTGTATGCAAACAGATAGGGGTATATCCTATCTCAGTAACTAGAGCTGATGGGAGAAGAACAGTGGCATATTTAGAATCAGCGGCCTAAAATTTACAAATAAAGGTCAATTATCTCAGCGCCAAATTCCATGTTCCCCAGGGTAATATAACTTCCTTTCTTCCATTTTTGTCATCTTCCTTTCTTTAATTTTAATTTCCAGCAAATATACAGATTCAGACCGATGCCCCCTGTCGACGCGACAGCGACAGAGACAGAGGGGACAGTGCCCAGCGACAGCGACAGCGGACAGCGACAGCGACAAGCGGACAGCGACAGCGACAGCGACAGCGGACAGGCGACAGCGGACAGCGACAGCGACAGCGACAGCGACAGCGACAGCGACCAGCGACAGGACAGCAGCGACAGCGACAGCGGGACAGAGACAGGAGACAGGAGACAGAGGACAGCGACAGCGACAGCGACAGAGACAGAGGACAGAGGACAGAGACAGAGACAGCGACAGCGACGCGACAGCGACAGCGACAGCGACAGCGACAGCGACAGCGACCAGCGGAAGCGACAGCGAAGCGACAGCGACAGCGACAGCGACAGCGACAGCGGACAAGCGACAGCGACAGAGACAGAGACGACACAGAGACAGAGACAGAGACAGAGACAGAGACAGAGACAGACAGAGACAGAGACAGAGACAGAGAGAGGTATGCAGATGTAATACGGTGGGGTAGGTAGAGAGAGAGAGAGGAATAATAATACTAAGGCTCATTAGTATGGCAAGCATATCTCCAGGATGTACCCAGCGTAGTGCGTAGTTACCTGTACTACCAAATTCTAATAACATATAGATATAGTCATATAGTCCCAAACATATAGATAGAGACACCCTCAACATCCCATACCACCTCAACACCCCATACCACCTCAACACCCCCAAACCACCATAACACCCCCATACCACCTCAACACCTCATACCACCTCAACACCCCATACCACCTCAACACCCCATACCACCTCAACACCCCACATTACCACCGCAACCACCCCATACCACCTCAACACCCCCATACCACCTCAACATCCCCATACCACCTCAACACCCCATACCACCTCAACACCCCCATCCCACCTCAACACCCCATACACCTCAACCACCCCATACCACCTCAACACCCCATACCACCTCAACACCCCATACAACCTCAACACCCCATACCACCTCAACACCCCATACCACCTCAACACCCCATATCACCTCAACACCCCCATCCCACCTCAACACCCCATACCACCTCAACACCCCATACCACCTCAACACCCCCATACCACCTCAACACCCCATACCACCTCAACACCCCATACCACCTCAACACCCCATACCACCTCAACACCCCATACCACCTCAACACCCCATACCACCTCAACACCCCATACCACCTCAACACCCCATACCACCTCAACACCCCCATACCACTTAACACCCCATACCACCTCAACACCCCCATACCACCTCAACACCCATACCACCTCAACACCCCATACCACCCTCAACACCCCATACAACCTCAACACCCACCATACCACCTCAACACCCCATACCACCTCAACACCCATACCACCTCAACCCCCCCATACCACCTCAACACCCCCATACCACCTCAACCCCCCATACCACCTCAAACACCCCATACCACCTCAACACCCCCATACCACCTCAACACCCATACCACCTCAACACCCCATACCACCTCAACACCCCATACCACCTCAACACCCCCATACCACTCAAACCCCCATACCACTTCAACACCCCCATACCACCTCAAACCCCCATACCACCTCAACACCCCATACCACCTCAACACCCCATACCACCTCAACACCCATACAACCTCAACACCCCCATACCACCTCAACACCCCATACCACCTCAACACCCCATACCACCTCAATACCCCAATACCACCTCAACACCCCCATACCACCTCAACACCCCATACCACCTCAACACCCCATACCACCTCAACACCCCATACCACCTCAACACCCCATACCACCTCAACACCCCATACCACCTCAACACCCATACCACCTCAACACCCGTACCACCTCAACACCCCATACCACCTCAACACCCCCATACCACTTCAACACCCCATACCACCTCAACACCCCATACCCCCTCAACACCCCCATACCACCTCCAACACCCCATACCACCTCAACACCCCATACCACCTCAACCCCCCCATACCACCTCAACACCCCATACCACCTCAACACCCCATACCACCTCAACACCCCCATCCCACCTCAACACCCCATACCACCTCAACACCCATACCACCTCAACACCCCATACCACCTCAACACCCCCATACCACCTCAACACCCCATACCACCTCAACACCCCATACCACCTCAACACCCCCATACCACCTCAACACCCCATACCACCTCAACACCCCATACCACCTCAACACCCCATACCACGTTACAGGTACGGGTGGCAACAAACAGGATGTGGCACGGAGCATGTCGGCCTAGCAGATGTGTGTGTCTCTCCCCCCCAAAAGAAAAAGAAAAACAAGCTTGTCTAAGATCCACTCCTTGCAATACACAACTACCTACATACGTCGCATCCAAAGAGGTGAAAATACTATATGATCCTAATGTAATGTCGACTCAAAATACAAGGCATGAGGGAGGGGATTAGGGGCGTAGCGCAGGGCGTATATAAAGGCTGAGGAGAAGACTGTCACACTCGATCTTGCGACTTCAGAGAGGAAGGATCTATATAAAAACTATTCTCTTAAAACATGGGCCGTGTGGCGATCCAGCTACGATACGTGACGGTATGTGTGGTCATATTGATGGTGTTACTGCACAGTGCACCCGCCTTGAGCAACAGTGAGTAGTGTGTGTGTGTGTGTGTGTGTGTTCGTGCGTGCGTGCGTGCGTGCGTGCGTGCGTGCGTGCGTGCGTGCGTGCGTGCGTGCGTGCGTGCGTGCGTGCGTGCGTGCGTGCGTGCGTGCGTGCGTGCGTGCGTGCGTGCGTGCGTGCGCGCCTGCCTGCCTGCCTGCCTGCCTGCCTGCCTGCCTGCCTGCCTGCCTGCCTGCCTGCCTGCGTGCGTGCGTGCGTGCGTGCGTGCGTGCGTGCGTGCGTGCGTGCGTGCGTGCGTGCGTGCGTGCGTGCGTGCGTGCGTGTGTGTGTGTGTGTGTGTTTACCTACTGAGCTATAACTATTCGTGTGATCCTGTCTCAGTATTGATCGTGCTTTCTTTTCAAAAATTTGTGCGTGTGCGTAATTAAGAATTTGTTTACTAATTATATTCTATAATGTACGCTGGAAGAACTTGATTTCCTACTGAGAGAGAGAGAGAGAGAGAGAGAGAGAGAGAGAGAGAGAGAGAGAGAGAGAGAGAGAGAGAGAGAGAGAGAGAGATAGAGACGAGAGAGGAAGAGAGAGAGAGAGAAGGAGAGAAGAGAGAGAGAGAGAGAGAGAGGAGAGAGAGAGAGAGAGAGAGAGGAGAGGAGAGAAGAGAGAGAGAGAGAGAGAGAGAGGAGTGAGAGAGAGGAGAGAGAGAGAGAGGAGAGAGGAGAGACGAGAGAGAGAGAGAGAGAGAGAGAGAGAGAGAGAGAGAGAGAGTACACTTGCAATAAATCATCAATATTTTATCATACACTAATCTAAAAATGATACATAAGAACATAGAAACTCAGGAGAAATACAAAAGAGAATACAAAATATGTAGGGGAATACAAAAGGCTGGATATCATATCAAAGCAACACTTGAACACCATAACAATTACCATATATATATCTATCATCCACATAAAACACACATAAAAAGTAATATCAAGTATAGGCGTCCATCCTCTGGCACCTTTGCTTTTGGCTCAGTTCTTGCGGCTGGAACATGGCAGCGAGCCACGTTCCAGCCAATTAACTCATTACGCTAATTACTCATTAAGGGCTTGTTCTACGCAAAAAGTTTGTTGCACAGACTCCCATTAATTTTGACAGCACTAATTGCATGTCAAATTTCAGCTCAATCCGACAATATTTAGGAATAGTTATTAACTTTTTGGCTTAAACTTGGTTCCACTCCTTAAGCGAATGGGTCTTATGGTAAGTAGCAGCTCGCGTCGCTCGCTGCCAATAATCCTGTATATACTTTCAATGTAGTGGCTGAGTTTATTCCATGCATCTATTAACCTATTTTTAAATGTATGTTTGCCTATTTCCTACATTCTGCATTCATTGAGAAAAGTTAATNTTCAATGTAGTGGCTGAGTTTATTCCATGCATCTATTAACCTATTTTTAAATGTATGTTTGCCTATTTCCTACATTCTGCATTCATTGAAGTTAAAATTACTTGTAGCTACATGTATATACGTGTTCTAATAGGTGAGGATGTGGGACGAGTCAGCAGAGACGTTGAATACGACGACGTTGAATACGAAATTAAGCCATTATGGCACGGAGAACCAGCAAAAACCATCGAACACGGTAAAAAATGGAAAAAAGTTGGAAATGAAACGTGTGTGTGTGTGTGTGTATGTGTGTGTTATTCACCCATGGTCTTGTCCACGCGAGCTGGCTCGCGATCGCCAGTTTTCACCCTCACAGTGCGAGCTTGGAGCTCATTATTATCGATCTTTGGGCAATGCTGGGACCTCACACACCACACCCCCCCCCCATCCCCCTGGTCAAGGGGGACAGTAACCGCCCGAATTTGTCAGTGAAAAATCCCCGGGAGCGCGAGGATTCGAACCGCCTACCCACAGAATGGGAGCCCGGCACGCTGTCACCTGACTGTAATGGCTAGACATTTTATATGCATTCAGTCCCCATATTTGCGCTTGGCGCCAGGCTGTTGTCCCCGCTGGCGGATGCCAGTTAATGTTTTTCTGGTGGCGGGAAAGGATTCCAGTCTGTGGGAGGGGTTTTAGGCTCATAGTTGCCTCCCCACGAGTAGCAGGGTGCGCTAGCAGAGACACCCGAAGTAAATTGCATGTGGTGGCTGATAGGAATTCAGGCATGCATAATAAGAAACAGGGTATAGAAAATATGTTTAGATGAGCCGAAGTGGCAACGCGCCACCAGCCACCATCTTGGAGGATCCAGGTCGGCCTGGGTCGCTCACTCTGTTACAGGTCACGGCCACGACTACACCTCCCCCAGCCGAGGACGTCTTCTGGACCTCTCGCCACCTCCTTCCAGTTCCTCGCTTGTCTGGAGCTGTTCCTGCTAACAGACGCAGGGCAAGTCATACCGCGAGGAGAAGGAGGGCTTGGTAGAGGCAGACGCAAGCTGGGAGCAAGGAGCGAGTCGCTAGACAGGAAGTCGACCACGTGTGTGCGCGACGAGGACCACAGGCTCGAGGCTACAGGTTCTTATAATCATAATCCATAACCCCTTATATCTATTCCCCAGCCAGATAACCAGAAGCGGTAGGCTATCATAGGCATATGTAGGGAAGATATTTAGGGCGTGATTGAGTGGATGAATCTTGTGTTGGTGTGCTATTTTGTTATGTGTAGATCTTGTAAATAAACTAGATAAGGTGTTTACCAAGTGTTTATTGTTTACCCTGTATGTAGTCCTGGACTGATAGCTTCATAGTGAGTCAAACAAACAACCCGAAGGTGATTTAATTATTTAGAGGTAAGTGAAGTCTAAGTACTTAAAACCCCCAGTAAAAATCTAAACCTTTACACTGACCATCGCGCGGTGTGTGTGTGTGTGTGTGTGTGTATTCATCTAGTTGTATTTTACAGGGCCAGAGCAATGCTCGTGTGGCCCCGTCTCCATATCAACATTTTTATATCATTCATCCTTAGTGCTATGTGTTGGCCGAAGCCGGCACCCCGGAGAGCAGGTCACAAACCCAGGCTAACACCCGGTACCCATTCACTGCTGGGTGGACAGGGGCTCAGGTTTTAAGGAAACAACCCATTTGTTTCCGCTCCGCCCGGGGATCGAACCCGGGACTTCTGTGTGTGTGTGTGTGTGTGTATTCATCTAGTTGTATTTTACAGGGCCTGAGCTGCACTCATATGGCTACGTCTCCATATCAACATTCTTATCCAGGGTCATACTCTATGACACTGTTCTTATCATTCATCTTTAGTGTTGGGGGAAGCCATCACCTCGGGAGGCGGGTCACAACCCCCGGCTGACGCTCGGTATCCATTCACTGTTGGGTGGACAGGGGTTCGGGTATTAAGAAGACTGCCCGTCTGTCTCCGCTCCGCCCGGGGATCGAACCCGGAACTTTTCGGTTGTGAGCGAGGTGCTCCCTCTAAGTACGGAGGGGGACACCCCACACAATAACACACTACGTGTGTGTGTGTGAAGAACTGGAACCAATTATCCTTTTTATATTTCTGACAAAAAACTTAAAAATAAAACTTTTTTTATTTGACACCCCATTGAATAAGCCCTTTAAATAGTCCCAAGTGTTATCCGACCCTTTTTTCTACCTTTTTACAGGGGGTTTTAAGACAGTGGAGGTCCCGCCCCACTATATATGGGGAAAACACACGTCTAGGGGAAGTGGGTTGGGAAAACGCCCCGGGGTACGCGCGGCATCCCATTACCAGAACCAGGTTTACCGGTTTCCCCGGCTCAGCAGGGAATTTTGGGTATGGGCAGCAGGGGGGGGCAATTATGATAACTTTATGGCCACGGATAAGAACCACTGTCCCCATGCCTATTGTTTTCATCTTTATCAGTTATTATTGTCATTACCATATTTTATCTTGCAATTTTCATACAACTTTTTTACTCCTAAACAATGGGGAGCAGTGACAAATGGTACTTTGCGGGAATCTGAAAAAAAATTACGGGAAAACCAACCAATGTGGTACTATTAAGGATTATTCTAAGTATGTCAAATAAAAAAAATGATTATGAAGCTTTTGTCAGAAAATTAAAAAGGATAATATGGTTGCCAGTTCCCACAACACACACACCCAACCAAACCCCCCAACACACTACTCACTGTTCCCAAGGGGGGGGCACTGTGCAGTAAACCCCTCAATTGACCACACATACCGTCACTATGAGCTGGATCGCCACCGGCCCCTTTTTAAAAGAATTTTTTTATAGATCCTTTTCCCCTTTTGAAGTCACAAGACGATGTGACAGTCTTCTCCTCAGCCTTTATATACGCCCCGCGTACGCCCCTTTTAATCCCCTCCCTCATGCCCCTTTTATTTTTGAGTCGCATTACATTTGGATCATATAGTATTTTCACCTCTTTGGTGCGGGGCGTATGTAGGGATTGTGTATTGGGAAGGATGGATCTTAGACAAGCGTTTTTTTTTTTTCTTTTGGGGGGGAGCACACACTCTGCTGGCCCACATGCTCGGTGGCACATACTGTTTGTTGCCACCCTTTCCTGTAAAAGTGGTATGGGTGTTTAGGTGGGAGGAGTTAGGTGGTATGGGGGTGGAGGTGGTATGGGGGGGTTGAAGTGGTATGGGGGTGTTGAGGTGGGATGGGGGGGTTGAGGTGGTATGGGGTGTTGAGGGGGGTATGGGGGTGGAGGTGGGATGGGGTGTTGAGGTGGTATGGGGTGTTGAGGTGGTATGGGGTTTGAAGTGGTATGGGGGTTGAGGTGGTATGGGGGTGTTTAGGTGGGATGGGGGGTTTAAGTGGTATGGGGTGTGAGGTGGTATGGGGGGGTTAGGGGTTGGGGTGTTGAGGTGGTATGGGGGGTTGAGGGGGTATGGGGTGTTTGGGTGGTATGGGGTGTTAAGGTGGGATGGGGGGTTGAGGGGGTTGGGGTGTTAAAGTGGTATGGGGGGGGTTGGGTGGTATGGGGGGGTTGAGGGGGTAATTTTGGGGGGGTATGGGGGGGTTGAGGGGGTATGGGGTGCTGAGTGGTATGGGGTGTTGAGTGTATGGGATGTTGAGGGTTCTATCTTATGTTTGGGACTATATGACTTATTATATGTTATTAAGAGTTTGGGATGCAGGTAACTACCCCTAAAGCTGGGTACATCCTGGAGATTGCTTTCCATACTAATGAACCTTACTAAATTTTTATTCCTCCTTCTCCTACCCACCCCCCCCATTACATCGCATACCTTCTCTTTTCCTGTCTCTGTCGCTGCGCTGTCTTGTCTCTGTCGCTGTCGGGTCTCGGTCCGAATCTGTAATTTGCTGGAAAATTAAATAAAAAGGAAGAGGACAGAAAGAATGGAAAAAGGAAATTATATTACACTGGGGGAACAGGAATTTGGCGCCGAGATTTAACCTTTTTTAGGTCAATTTAGGCCGCTGTTTTTAAATATGCCATCGTTTTCTCCATCAGTCTGTTCTAGATATGATATCCCCCCTTTGTATGCATCAACCCATCGGGAAAAAGGGGATTGATGTCTACAAAACATTAGTATTGCCTTTTTTATCAATAAAACGTTTCCTACTGTTTATTTTTTATCTAATCAAATTACATCATAGAATCAAAAAATAATGAAACAAACACGAAAATTAATTTTATATACGTCCTTTTACTCAGAACATCCACAAAAGCCGCGTTTTTTAAAAACTTCTTGCGGGAGCTGCTACGGACAATCACTTTAATAACACAGTAAAACTGCCATATGTGGGTATCCCAGTGTCCTCGGTATCTTTCTTCCATAGTTCTTAAATCTTGGTGGAATCGTTCACCCTGTACTTAGGTCACCAACGTTTTCTAGGAAACGAACCAAGTGGCTGTGGAGATAATGCACTTTGATACTCATGTCACAACAAAGTTGACGGAAAGAAAATAGCATTCTCTCCACTAGTTAATTGTAATTATCTGCTTTATAGTTCCCAAGAAAATTCCTTACAACCCTAGGGAACGAAGACCACGCATCTGCCTCAGCATTGTTCATTGAATCTTGGAAATGTGGATCTTTCATGAGTTTTCTGATTTGCGTCAAAAATGACGGCTTTGAAGTATGAAAAGCCTATTTTTGGGTCCCTGACAGAGCTAGTGCACTAAGCTATTAGGATAGGAAAGATCGCCACCCAGGGCAAACCCTGGGTATACTGGCAATCTAATCCCACATCTGGTTATAAGAAACCAGGCTACACTCAGATCTGAAAGAAAAAGAAACACACGTCTGGCAGCGCCGTGCCAACCCTGCTGAGGCCAGTGGTCCGCCAGACGGCCCAGCAAATCATAACCATCCCAATAAGCACCCCCGGGGAGAGGGGCTGAAAATTTGGTAGGGAAAGAAGGGTGTGAGGCCGAAGGCCGTGCACTAGCTCTGTCAGGAACCCAAAAATAGGCTTTTCATACTTCAAAGTCGTCATTTTAGGTCCCCTTAGAGCTAGTGCACTAAGCTACCTGCCCCTTGGAGACGGGGCAAGAAGCCCTCGACCCCCGCGGGGAGGCAAAAGAGCAACTGCACAAGAACAAAACGATACCACTAGTATACTCACCAGAATCAAGCTGAGACGTCAAGGGGAGGCCCGGCCTCCCCATATATATATATATACGATATATAATTATATATATATATATATATAAATATATATATATTTTATATATATAATATATATATATATATATTATTATATATATATATATATATATATACATATATAAAATATATAAAAATATGTAAGTTTGTCTGTGTTGTTGTTGGTGTGGTGTGTGTGTGTGTGTTGTGTGGGGTTTGTGTGTGTGGTGCGTGTGTGGGTTGGTGTGTGTGTGTGTATGTCTGTGTGTGCGTGTGTGTGTGTGTGTTGTGTTGGTGTGTGTGTTGTCGTGTGGTAGTCTGTGTGTATTTGTGTGTGTGTGTGTTGTTGTGTGTTGTATATATTCTGTGTTGCGTGTGTTTCCGGCTGACAGGGGTAATACACTTGAAACTACAAATTTTTATCAAAACCCTTCATTCCCTTGGAATAAGTGTAAATCCTCTTGTGTTCTGCCTAAGCCTTTCTCTCTCTCTCTTTCTCTCCTTCTCTCTCCCCTCTCTCTCTCTCTTTTCTTTTCTCTCTCTCTCTCTCCTCTCTCTCTCTCTCTCTCTCTCCCTCTCTCTCTCTCTCTCCCCATCTCTCTCTCTCTCTCTCTCGCCACGTGTAAATTGTTATGATCAGAGGACATTATTGTTATAAACGTTTTAAAATTCCTGAAAGCAGCAAAGTTTTTGTTTCAACCCTCCCCCTCGCCCCATCAAAAGTCATGATTAATTTTCAAATAAGTTACCTCATAATGAACCTGAGTTGGTAGCGGACTTATGTATTCACCTAGTTGTATATACCTGGGTTTAAAATCAGGAAAAAGTTATGCTCGTACTGTCCGTCTTAAAAACTACTATTATCCAGCTTTGCTATGAAGTGTGTGTCATATACCCATGGTCTTGTCCACGCGAGCTGGTTCGCGATCGCCAGTATCACCCCCCTGTGCGAGATTAGAGCTCATTATACCAATCTTTGGGGGATGCTGGGATCTCACACACCGCACACTCCCATCCACTTGTCAAGGGGGACAGTAAAACCCCCCAAATGTATCAGTGGAAATCCCCCCGGGAATGAGCGGGGCCAGAGACGAACACCCGACCACAGAATGGTACCGGACGCCCTAACCCACCAAGCCGTTCAGGCAGTGTGGGGTGTGGGGTGTGTGTGTGTGTGTGGTGTGTTGTGTATGTGTGTGTGTGTGTGTGTGTGTGTGTGTGTGTGTGTGGTATGTGGTGTGTGGTGTGGTGTGTATGTGTGTGTGTGTGTTGTGTGTCTGTTTTGTGTGTGTGAGTGTGTGTGGTGTGTGTGTGTGTGTTTATTTTTTTGTGTGTGTCGTATGCGTGTAAAAAGATAGATAAATAGATAAAATGCCAATAGCTATTTATAGGGAGAATATGAATTTCCAAAATGACGGCGTTCTTGTGGTATTCATAATAAATAGTTTCATATATACATACATATGGGGGACGGTATATACGGTTTTTCGAGTGTAGGACAAAACACCACCTAGAACAAAACCCCCTAGAACAAAGCCCCCCTAGGAAAAAACCATAGAAAAAAAAACCCCCTAGGACAAAACTCCCCTAGGACAAAACCCCCCTAGGAAAAAAAAAACCCCGAGAACAAAACCCCCCTAGGACAAAACCCCCTAGGACAAAACCCTAGGAAAAAACCCTAGAACAAAACCCCCTAGGACAAAACCCCTTAGGAAAAAGCCTGAGAAGAAAACCCCCCTAGGACAAAACCCCCCTATGACAAAACACCCCTAGGAAAAAAAAACCTGAGAACAAAACCCCCCCTAGGACAAAACTCCCCTAGGAAAAAAAACCCTAGAACAAAACCCCCCTAGGACAAAACCCCCCTAGGAAAAAAAAAAACCTGAGAACCAAAATCCCCCCCAGGACAAAACCCCCCTAGGAAAAAAAGCCCTGAGGACAAAACCCCTTTGGGACAAAAAAACAAGAAATTTTAAAATCATAATTTTTATTCTAATATTTGTAGTTTATGAACACTTCTCTGAAATGTAAAATATTACATCTATAATAATATAAGCGAAAGTGTGTGTGTCTGTCTGTCTGTCTGTCTGTCCGCGATAGGTGCCACTCCCCGTGTTCTTATCATTCATCTTTAGTGTTGGGGGAAGCCATCACCCCGGGAGGCGGGTCACAACCCCCGGCTGACGCTCGGTATCCATTCACTGTTGGGCGGACAGGGGTTCGGGTATTAAGAAGACTGCCCGTCTGTCTCCGCTCCGCCCGGGGATCGAACCCGGAACATTTCGGTTGTGAGCTGAGCGTGCTACCTCTACAGTACGGAGTACCGACACACACACATACACACACACTACGTGTGTGTGTGTGTGTGTGTGTGTGTGTGTAAGAACTGGCAACCATATTATCCTTTTTATATTTTCTGACAAAAACTTCAAAATCACTTTCTTTATTTGACATCCATTAGAATAAGTCCTTAATAGTACCAAGTAGTTATCCGATCCTTTTTCTACCTATTTACAGGGGTATTTAAAGAGCAGTGGAGGTCACCGCCCCACTATATATCGAGGAAACACACGTCATAGAGGAAGTGGGTTGGGATACGCCCCTGGGTACGGCGCGGCATCCCATTACCAGAACCAGGATTACCGGTATCCGGCTCAGCAAGGGAATTATGGGTATGGGCAGCAGGGGGGGGGCAATTATGATAACTATTATGGACACGGATAAAAACCACTGTCCCCCATGGCCTATTGTTTATCATCATTATCAGTTATTATTGTCACTTACCATATTATTATCATTGCAAGTTTCATACAACTTGTTTACTCTTGAACAATGGGGTAGCACGTGACAAATGGTACTTTGCTGGGAATACTGAAAACAATTACAGGACAACCAACCAATGTGATACTATTAAGGACTTATTCTAATGTATGTCAAATAAAGAAAATGATTATGAAGCTTTTGTCAGAAAATATAAAAAGGATAATATGGTTGCCAGTTCTTACACACACACACACACACACACACACACACACACACACACACACACACACACACACACTACTCACTGTTGCTCAAGGCGGGTGCACTGTGCAGTAACACCATCAATATGACCACACATACCGTCACGTATCGTAGCTGGATCGCCACACAGCCCATGTTTTAAAAGAATAGTTTTTATATAGATCCTTCCTCTCTGAAGTCACAAGATCGAGTGTGACAGTCTTCTCCTCAGCCTTTATATACGCCCTGCGCTACGCCCCTAATCCCCTCCCTCATGCCTTGTATTTTGAGTCGACATTACATTAGGATCATATAGTATTTTCACCTCTTTGGATGCGACGTATGTAGGTAGTTGTGTATTGCAAGGAGTGGATCTTAGACAAGCTTGTTTTTCTTTTTCTTTTGGGGGGGAGAGACACACACATCTGCTAGGCCGACATGCTCCGTGGCACATACTGTTTGTTGCCACCCGTACCTGTAACGTGGTATGGGGTGTTGAGGTGGTATGGGATGTTGAGGTGGTATGGGGGTGTTGAGGTGGTATGGGGTGTTGAGGTGGTATGGGGTGTTGAAGTGGTATGGGGGTGTTGAGGTGGTAGGGGGTTTTTGGGGGTGGTATGGGGTGTTAAGGTGGTATGGGGTGTTGAGGTGGTATGGGGTGTTGAGGTGGATGGGGTGTTGGGGTGGTATGGGGGTGTTGAGGTGGTATGGGGTGTTGAAGTGGTATGGGGGTTTGAGGTGGTTTTGGGGGTGTTGAGGTGGTATGGGGGTGTTGAGGTGGTATGGGGTGTTGAGGTGGTATGGGGGTGTTGAAGTGGTATGGGGTGTTGAGGGGGTTTAGGGGGGGTGTTGAGGTGGTATGGGGGTGTTGAGGTTGTATGGGGTGTTGAGGTGGTATGGGGTGTTGAGGTGGTATGGGGGTGTTGAGGTGGTATGGGGTGTTAAAGTGGTATGGGGGTGTTGAGGTGGTATGGGGGTGTTGAGGTGGTATGGGGTGTTGAGGTGGTATGGGGTGTTGGGGTGGTATGGGGGTGTTGAGGTGGTATGGGGGTGCTGAGGTGGTATGGGGTGTTGAGGTGGTATGGGATGTTGAGGGTGTCTCTATCTATATGTTTGGGACTATATGACTATATCTATATGTTATTAAGAGTTTGGTAGTGCAGGTAACTACGCACTACGCTGGGTACATCCTGGAGATATGCTTGCCATACTAATGAACCTTAGTATTATTATTCCTCTCTCTCTCTCTACCTACCCCACCGTATTACATCTGCATACCTCTCTCTGTCTCTGTCTCTGTCTCTGTCTCTGTGTCGTCTCTGTCTCTGTCGCTGTCTCTGTCTCTGTCGCTGTCGCTGTCTCTGTCTCTGTCGCTGTCGCGGTCTCGGTCTCGAATCTGTATATTTGCTGGAAATTAAATTAAAGAAGGAAGATGGACAGAAAGAATGGAAGAAAGGAAGTTATATTACACTGGGGAACATGGAATTTGGCGCCTGAGATATTAGACCTTTATTAGGTCAATTTAGGCCGCTGATTCTAAATATGCCATCTGTTCTTCTCCATCAGCTCTAGTTACTGAGATATGATATACCCCTATCTGTTATGCATACAACCGATCGGGCACAAGGATTGATGTCTACAAATCATTAGTATTGCCTTTTTGATCAATAAAACGGTTTCCTACATGTATTATTTATTTATCTATGATCAAATTACATCATAGAATCAAATAATAATGAAACAAGCACAGAAAGTTATATATATATACAGTCCTTTTACTCAGACATCTCACAAAAGCCGCGTTTCAAAGACTTCTTGCGGTGAGCTGCTACAGGACAATCACTTTGAATAGAGCAGCAGTAATCTGCCATCATGTGGGTATCCCAGTGTCCTCGGTATCTTTCTTCCATAGTTCTTAAATCTTGGTGGAATCGTTCACCCTGTACTTAGGTCACCAACGTTTTCTAGGAAACGAACCAAGTGGCTGTGGAGATAATGCACTTTGATACTCATGTCACAACAAAGTTGACGGAAAGAAAATAGCATTCTCTCCACTAGTTAATTGTAATTATCTGCTTTATAGTTCCCAAGAAAATTCCTTACAACCCTAGGGAACGAAGACCACGCATCTGCCTCAGCATTGTTCATTGAATCTTGGAAATGTGGATCTTTCATGAGTTTTCTGATTTGCGTCAAAAATGACGGCTTTGAAGTATGAAAAGCCTATTTTTGGGTCCCTGACAGAGCTAGTGCACAAGCTATTTGGATAGGAAAGATCGCACCCAGGGCAAAACCCTGGGTATACTGGCAATCTAATCCCACATCTGGTTATAAGAAACCAGGCAAACACTCAGATCTGAAAAGAAAAAGAAACACACGTCTGGCAGCGCCGGGGCCAACCCTGCTGGGGCCCAGTGGTCCGCAGACGGCCCAGCAAATCATAACCATCCCAATAAGACCCCCGGGGAGGGGGCTAAAAATTTTTTGGTAGGGAAAGAAGGGTTGTGAGGCCGAAGGCCGTGCACTAGCTCTGTCAGGACCCAAAAATAGGTTTTCATACTTCAAAGTCGTCATTTTTAGGTCCCCTTAGAGCTAGTGCACTAAGCTACCTCCCCCTTGGAGACGGGGCAAGAAGCCCTCGACCCCCGCGGGGAGGCAAAAGAGCAACTGCACAAGAACAAAACGATACCACTATTTATATCCACCAGAATCAAGCTGAAAACGTCAAGGGGAGGCCCGGCCTCCCCTATATATATATTACGTTATATTATTATATATATATATATATATATATATATATATATATATATTATATATATATATTTTATATATATATATATATATATATATATATATTTTATATATATACATATATTATATATTTTATATATTTTGTAAGTTTGTCTGTGTGTTGGGGTGTGTTGTGTGTGTGGGGTGTGTGTGTGTGTGCGTGTGTGTGTGGTGCGTGTGTGGGTGGTGTGTGTGTGTTAGGGTCTGTGTGTGCGTTGTGTGTGTGTGTGTGTGTGTGTGTGTGTGTTTGTGTGTGTGTGTATGTCTGTGTGTGTATGTCTGTGTGTGTGGGGTGTGTGTGTGTGTGTGGTGTGTGTGTATTATATATCTGTGGTGCGTGTGTTTCCGGCTGACAGGGGTAAATACACTTGAAACTACAAATTTTATAAAAACCCTTCATTTCCCTTGAGAATAAGTGTAAATCCTCTTGTGTTCTGCCTAAGCCTTCTCTTTCTCTCTCTCTCTTCTCTCTCTCTCTTCTCTTCTTCTCTCTCTCTCTCTCTCTCTCTCTCTCCTCTCCTCTCTCTCTCTCTCTCTCTCTCTCTCTCTCTCTCTCTCTTCTCTTCTCTCTCTCTCCCCCCTCTCTCTCTCTCTCCTCTCTCTTCTTTTTCTTCCCACGTGTAAATTGTTATGATCAGAGGAAACATTATTGTTATAAACGTTTTAAAAATCCTGAAAGCAGAAAAGGGTTTTTGTTTCAACCCTCCCCTCGCCCCATCAAAGTCATGTTTAATTTTCAAATAAGTTACCTCATAAATGACCTGAGTTGGTAGCGGACTTATGTATTCACCTAGTTGTATATACCTAGTTTTAAAATACAGGAAAAAGTTATGCTCGTACGTCCGTCTTAAAAAAACTACTATTTTTCCAGCTTTGCTTTTGAAGTGTGTGTATATACCCATGGTCTGTCCACGCGAGCTGGTTCGCGATCGCCAGTATCACCCTCCTGGTGCGAGATTAGAGCTCATTATTACCAATCTTTGGGTGATGCTGGGATCTCACACACCGCACACTCCCATCCCCTTGCTCAAGGGGGACAGTAACCGCCCAAATGTATCAGTGGAAATCCCCCGGGAATGAGCGGGGCCAGGGGATCGAACACCCGACCACAGAATGGTACCGGACCGCCCTAACCCACCAAGCCGTTCAGGCAGTGTGTGTGTTGGTGTTGTGTGTGTGGGGTGTTTTGTGTGTGTATGTGTGTGTGTGGTGTGTGTGTGTGTGTGTTGTGTGTATGTGTATGTGTGTGTATGTGTGTGTGTGTGTGTGTGTATGGTGTTGGGGTTGTGTGTGTGGTCTGTGTTTGTGTGTGTGAGTGGGGTGTGTGTGTGTGTTTATTTCTTTTTTGTGTGTCTGTATGCGTGTAAAAGATAGATAAATAGATAAATGGGCCCTAGCTATTTATAGGTAGATATATGAATACCATATGACGGCGTCTTGTGGTATTCATAAAAATAGTTTCATATATACATACTATATGCGGTACGGTATATACGGTATTCGAGTGTAGGACAAAAACCCCTAGAACAAAAACCCCCCTAGAACAAAGCCCCCTAGGAAAAAACCCTAGAACAAAACCCCCTAGGACAAAACTCCCCTAGGACAAAACCCCGTAGGAAAAAAGGGCCCTGAGAACAAAACCCCCCTAGGACAAAACCCCCCAGGACAAAAACTCCCTAGGAAAAAACCCTAGAACAAAACCCCCTAGGACAAAAACCCCTTAGGAAAAAAAGCCTGAGAAGAAAACCCCCCTAGGACAAAACCCCCCTATGACAAAAACCCCCTAGGAAAAAAAAAACTGAGAACAAAACCCCCCTAGGAAAAAAACTCCCCTAGGAAAAAAACCCTAGAACAAAACCCCCCTAGGACCAAAAACCCCCTAGAAAAAAAAAACCTGAGAACAAAATCCCCCCCAGGACAAAAACCCCCCTAGGAAAAAAAGCCTGGGACAAAAACCCCTTTGGGACAAAAAAAAAAAGAAATTTTAAAATCATAATTTTTATTCTAATATTTGTAGTTTATGAACACTTTTCTGAAATGTAAAATATTACATCTATAATAATATAAGCGAAAGTGTGTGTGTCTGTCTGTCTGTCTGTCTGTCCGCGATAGGTGCCACTCCCGTGTTTATCATTCATCTTAGTGTTCTGGGGGGGAAAGGGCCTCCCTTCACACCGGGAAAAAAGGGGGTCNGTGTTTTGGTATGTCTGTGTGTGCGTGTGTGTGTGTGTGTGTGTTGTGTGTGTGTGTGTGTGGTTTGTGTGTGGTGTGTGTGTTGTCGGGTTGTGTTGTGTTGTGTGTTGTTGTGTGATGTGTGTGTGTGTGTGTGTGTGTGTGTGTGTGTGTGTGTATTATATATCTGTGTGTGCGTGTGTTTCCGGCTGACAGGGGTAAATACACTTGAAACTACAAATTTTATCAAAACCTTCATTTCTCTTGAGAATAAGTGTAAATCCTCTCGTGTTCTGCCTAAGCCTTCTCTCTCTCTCTCTCTCTCTCTCTCTCTCTCTCTCTCTCTCTCTCTCTCTCTCTCTCTCTCTCTCTCTCTCTCTCTCTCTCTCTCGCCACGTGTAAATTGTTATGATCAGAGGACATTATTGTTATAAACGTTTTAAAATTCCTGAAAGCAGCAAAATTTTTGTTTCAACCCTCCCCCTCGCCCCATCAAAGTCATGATTAATTTTCAAATAAGTTACCTCATAATGACCTGAGTTGGTAGCGGACTTATGTATTCACCTAGTTGTATATACCTAGTTTTAAAATACAGGAAAAAGTTATGCTCGTATTGTCCGTCTTAAAAACTACTATTATCCAGCTTTGCTATGAAGTGTGTGTCATATACCCATGGTCTTGTCCACGCGAGCTGGTTCGCGATCGCCAGTATCACCCTCCTGGTGCGAGATTAGAGCTCATTATTACCAATCTTTGGGTGATGCTGGGATCTCACACACCGCACACTCCCATCCCCTTGCTCAAGGGGGACAGTAACCGCCCAAATGTATCAGTGGAAATCCCCCCGGGAATGAGCGGGGCCAGAGATCGAACGCCCGACCACAGAATGGTACCGGACGCCCTAACCCACCAAGCCGTTCAGGCAGTGTGTGTGTGTGTGTGTGTGTGTGTGTGTGTGTGTGTGTGTGTGTGTGTGTGTGTATGTGTATGTGTATGTGTGTGTATGTGTGTGTGTGTGTGTGTGTGTGTGTATGGTGTGTGTGTGGTGTGTGTGTCTGTGTTTGTGTGTGTGAGTGTGTGTGTGTGTGTGTTTATTTCTTTGTGTGTGTCTGTATGCGTGTAAAAGATAGATAAATAGATAAATGCCATAGCTATTTATAGGTAGATATATGAATACCATATGACGGCGTCTTGTGGTATTCATAATAAATAGTTTCATATATACATACTATATGCGGTACGGTATATACGGTATTCGAGTGTAGGACAAAACCCACCTAGAACAAAACCCCCCTAGAACAAAGCCCCCCTAGGAAAAAACCCTAGAACAAAACCCCCCTAGGACAAAACTCCCCTAGGACAAAACCCCCGTAGGAAAAAAAGCCCTGAGAACAAAACCCCCCTAGGACAAAACCCCCCTAGGACAAAACTCCCCTAGGAAAAAACCCTAGAACAAAACCCCCTAGGACAAAACCCCCTTAGGAAAAAAAGCCCTGAGAACAAAACCCCCCTAGGACAAAACCCCCCTAGGAAAAAAAAACCTGAGAACAAACCCCCCCCCCCTAGGACAAAACCCCCCTAGGAAAAAAAGCCCTGAGGACAAAACCCCTTTGGGACAAAAAAACAAGAAATTTTAAAATCATAATTTTTATTCTAATATTTGTAGTTTATGAACACTTCTCTGAAATGTAAAATATTACATCTATAATAATATAAGCGAAAGTGTGTGTGTCTGTCTGTCTGTCTGTCTGTCCGCGATAGGTGCCACTCCCCGTGGCGGAATCCCATCATATGTCACAGTTTTGGAACCAGCTCGACCAGGGGAAGGTTTTAAGGACACTTATGAGATGATCCGATCACTTTTTTTTTCTCTTTTTTTTCAGCAGCCTATTAGCGAGAATTGTGAAAAAAAAATGTGGGTTGCGAGAATTCCAATGATATGAAACTCGAGAAATGCCAGTGGTCGATGGCAGTTTTAACTCAAAGGTTGGTCTACTGTGTTTTGGCTCCGCGACTAATATTTTTCATAAATTAATTTCGCGATAAACATTGATGCACCGCATCTGAATACCAAAAAATATAGTTCTTCTGTTGTTCTACTAATTATATGGATGACATGCATTACGATGGAACGTTCTATAATAGCAATTTAATGCAAACTACTCGCCTCGAGTAGCAAAGCTTAATATATTTTTTACATGTATATTGTGGTATGTAAAATTTGGGCGATGTTCGCACTGTTTTCTAAGACAGTACTGCTGCGTCTGGCAAACGCTTGTCAAAATACAATAAGCAATGCCTTGGAAAAACGAAGAATAAAGAATGCCGAAATCGGCTTGTTGCTGCGACAATGTAGGTTATAATTGTGGAGGCGACACGCCGCGGCGGGGAGTGGTGGGCGGGGAGATTGTGGCGGGAAGATTGAATCAAAACATTGCGACTTCACGCGTCGACTCATTGCACTTCCAGGCTTTCTATCTGATTGATACATAATAATAACAGGAAAATATGACTGCCTAGGTATAGATAGCTTCTAAACATTCGTGATTGACTATATAATATCATAGAGTAGCATTTACCTCGCCTCTTCAACTATAACCTCCTTGGTTATTTGGTTATATACAATGTTTTACAGAATCAGGCTTCTATACAATATACATATAGAAGAAAATCGTTCTTAATATTATACTTTTGTGTTTTAAGTGCAGTGGAATAAGCCAATATTTTGTTTTCCAGTAGACCAACTTATTATCAAAAAAGTGAGTTAAAACTGCCAGCGACCCCTGGCATTTCGAGTTCCAGTTCTCTCGAATTGAGGAAACCTTGATGTAGGGTGATGGGTAATGGGTGAGTGAATGGGTGGGGTGATGGGTAATGGGTGTGGGGTGATGGGTGAGTGAATGGGTGGGGGGTGATGGGTTGGGGGTGCTGGGTGATGGGTGAGGGAATAAGTGGGGGGTGATGGGTAATGGGTGAGTGAATGGGTGTGTGGTGATGGGTAATGGGTGAATTAATGGGTGGGGGGTGATGGGTAATGGGTGAGTGAATGGGTGGGGGGAATACATACATTTCTACATCCATGATTTCAGGAAAGTTAGAAGGGGCTATCTGGAGAGTCTGTGTTTGGTGGGCCGAAGGCCCACCAAACACAGGCGGTGGGCCAATGGCCCACCAATAGCCCTAATGGGTGAGTGAATGGGTGGGGGGTAATGGGTAATGGGTGAGTGAATGGGTTAGGGGTGATGTGAATGGGTTGGCGTTAATACATACATTTCTACATCCATGATTTCAGGAAAGCTAGAAGGGGCTATCTGGAGAGTCTGTGTTTGGTGGGCCTTCGGCCCACCAAACACAGGTGATGGGTCGAGGGCCCACCAATAGCCCTCCGCAGGAGCTAGCCAAAAAGGCCGCCCGGAGGGCGGCTTTGCGGCTAGTTCATTATATAACATATAGGTTTTGATAGATAGGTGTTGATAGGTTTGATAGGTTTTTACCTATAGCTACCGTAGATAACACTTAATTTAGTCGCCAACTACAATAATGTCGCCAACCGCCAAATATTACGAATTATAGCATCACTACTGATTTGTATGTGCCACTGAAGATGATACGCAGTAGTTTATATCATGATTGTATAATCTTCTATGTTTCAGCGTTGTTTTATGCTTTGTATCTGCAAGTATAGACGGTTTCAAATTACACTACTCGATTTTTTTTTTCGGCGGGAGGGACATTCAAAACATAAACAGTAGATGGCGACCTTAGTGTAGCCCATTATCAACGTCGCCACTCGGTTGATATTTTTTTTTTTTTATTTGTTCATTATATAAAAAAAAAAAAAATTATAAAAAAAAAAAAAAAAAAAAAAAATACTATGACACAGATGAAGACACAAAATGACAGACTCTCCAGATAGCCCCTTCTGACGTTCTTGAAATCGTGGATGTAGAAATGTACGTATTAACGCCACCATACGTCTGTAAATAAAAAAGAAACGTTGTACTGGCGACTTTAGTGTTATCTACGGTACATGGGGATTTACGGTACTCAGGTAGACAAAACAATGATCAGGTGGGGTGAACAAACACAAAGAAAGATTATAATATTTTTCATGATTGCTTCAGTAATAAATTGCTTAAATTATATTTTTCTTCTAATTTTAATGGTATTAAACTAAGCGGTTTTGTCCTATTTCGCACTTTAGCTAAGGGGGTTTTGTCCAAGGGGTTTTTGTCCTAGTATCCTGCCCGGTGCCAAAATATTTCGGCAATCGTCGAATTGTCTAAGATCACCCACATGCTACCCGTTAACCATATAATAAAGTGGATCTATAGCTGTAAAGTCTCTCTCTCTCTCTCTCTCTCTCTCTCTCTCTCTCTCTCTCTCTCTCTCTCTCTCTCTCTCTCTCTCTCTCTCTCTCTCTCTCTCTCTCTCGCCTCAGGGAAAAGTTTATCCATCTGAAGTGTTCCTTATACTCCTAAGATATTATAGATTACTTTCAGACGATTGAGAGAGAGAGAGAGAGAGAGAGAGAGAGAGAGAGAGAGAGAGAGAGAGGAGAGAGAGAGAGAGAGGAGAGAGAGAGAGAGAGAGAGGAGAGAGAGAGAGAGAGAGAGAGAGAGAGAAGAGAGAGAGAGAGAGAGAGGAAGAGAGAGAGAGAGGAGAGAGAGAGAAGAGAGAGAGAGAGAAAAAAATGTCACACTGAGGTGTGACATGACCTATTATGATTGTTCATAATAATTGTTGGGAGGCCGCGGGTGAGTTGAGGTGGGTGGCAGGAGAAGGGAGGGAAGGGAGGCGAGGAGTCGCCGGGGGAACGAGGAGACAGGCCGATGAATGCGCCCCTGACCTGACCCAAGCTCGACCGTGACTCGGCCAGGGGTGGGGTGGGGTGGGGGGGCAAGAGGGTGCGGGGGGTGAGGCGGCAGGCATCGTAGCCCGAGGCACAGGGAGGGGCACACCATTTCCCACCATTTTCAGGGAGGTAGGAACAGGTAGCAGGTAGGAACACGTGTGGACACCGCCCCTGGCAACTAATGATCGCCACGCCGGGGATATGTAATACTTATCCACTGTGCAATAAAGATGACACATTCTTGAACATAATAGTATAAAACTAGTTCACAAATAGGGTGGTATATGATTGGAATGAACTCTGTCGTCAGGTAGTTAGTGCGGAGTCAATAAGGAACTTGAAAAGGAGGCTAGACAATTTCATGGATGGGGATGAAAGGTGGGTGTAGGTAGTGTTAAGTAACAGGAACTACCACGTGTAGTTGTAGCTTTCTTATTTTCTTATGCTCTAATATATATATATATATTATAATATATATAATATATATATATATAATATATATATATATTATATATATATATATATATATATATATTATATATATATATATATATATATTATATCTTATTATTAGTATAGGTAGTATATATTTTTTGTGAACATAGCTACTTATGTATACCTATATTAAACATATATACCTAACATATATATAATCATAATGGCCGTTGCTATGACTTTCTGCTTTTTAACGCAAAACTCACTTGTAAACTTCTAACTTTGCAAGATTACCTCAACACACTGCCTTACTAAATACTTAACAACTACAACGCCAACTAATGTTATCCCCTGAACTTGCCGCGAATGTACTGCGATCGCATGTTCCTCCGAGTGTCTTGAGCCATATGCGATTGGTAACTTGGGCTAACACCCACCCCCCCCATCCCCTTTCTCTAGCCCGGGGCCTAGCGGGACAGCAACAGCCCAAGTTTGTCACGCACCACGCCGCACGTACGCACGCAGCAAAGCCCAACGCACGAGCCGAAACGAAACGCAACCAACCCCCACACACAAAAAAACACAAAAACCCCATTAAACCCTTTTATTTTATTTTATTTTTCGTGTGTGGAGGGGGGATTCTCTCTCTCCCTCTTTCTTCTCTTTCCCCCTTCGTTTCTCTCTCTTACCTCTTCTTCCCCCTCTCTCTCCTCTCTCTCTCTCCCCCTCCTCTCCCCTTTGTCCCTCCCCTTTTTCCCCCCTTCTCTCTCTCTCTCTCTCAATGAATTTATTTAGAGAACAAGGGAAAGGGGGAAGAAAAAAATTCTAGCCTATATTTTTATACCGCAGCCAACTTTTCAACGTCAATCATTCTGACTCGAACCTTTGTTCCTCGTCTGATGAAGAGCTGACTATCGATGGTTCTGCTGAGTTGAACAAAGTTGGCTGCGGTATTGGGGTCTGGAGTTGCAGTGCATTGCCAGGGCTTCATGCATGGAGCGGGTGTGACACTGTTAGTGCTCTGGCTAGCCAAGGAAAGATAAAGGCTTTGAAGCTTGTGCAAGCGAATGATCTGTATCTTCAAGCATTCACAGATCTGGGATCTTCGTGGAATGTACCAACAGACGTCTTCAATAGCATTCAGGCCTTCACGTGTCAGCTGTACGCCAGGAACACGAAGATCGTCGGTGCTAATTCACTCCGTTATCAATGTTCTGTTGCAAAGAAGGGCCAGATCGAATCTGGACAATTGCCGCCTTGTGAAGACTCCTTGATGCAGCATACGCTTAGGGCCAACTATCAGGCGGCTATCTGGCGACGCAGCCTTGAAAACCTGCCAGACGTCCCAGCACCATCAGCAGGACATGGCTGGGGAAATCGATGATGGCGGTTCGCTCAAAATCCGATGGATGACGGGTCTACCAGCTCCAGATGTCGTCTTGAATCTCATCTCATGCACATGCAGAAGGACGTGTCGACCGTCAGATTGCTCCTGCATACTGAATGGGTTGAAGTGCACTGTTGTGTGTAAGCTGCAGGGATGCTCCAACATGGTGCAGGATGATGCTATCGTGGCTCAGGATGCCAATGACTCTGATGGCGACTCTGATGATTTCCTTTGTGTGCACTGTATATTTGTATAGCATATGTTGTTCTCTATTATAATGCAGGCCAAATTGCCTGAAAATCTTTATAGACAGATAAACGGTTTAGCAAAATGTATAATTTGGAAGATCATACCGGTGTTATTTGACTAAAACATGACATGTTCAATGATACCTCCGCTTGCTTATTAGGAATATACATCGTATGGTGTTAAAATCAGCTCCATACGTCTTTCCAAACTCTAGTAATGAATAATTAATATAATTGGCGGCCATTTTGAAATCCAGGATGGCCACCAAAGTGCAGATTTCCTATGTAACAATTTCCGCCTGCTTATTAGATATCGTATGGTGTTAAAATCCTCTCCGTACGACATTCCTAACTTGCGTTATCGTCTGAATAGATAATGCCAGCGGCGGCCTAAGTCATTTTATGCCTCTTTACATATATTTGTTGTAAACTCGTGGTGGATGATATGTTGTACTTGTTGAGTTATTTTTATAGACAGATAAACGGTGTAGCAAAATGCATAATTTTGAAAATCATACCAGTGTTGTTTCACTAAAAAAAGTACAAGTCTAATAATAAAATATTGAAAAATCTATGATTTTTTTTCGATAATTGATTTTTATAATAATTAATCTATAACAAAAGGCTTCATATTATTTTTTATTTAGACGGTACACATTGGACGTATATTTAGTCGTCAACCGCACATCGATAGCTAGTATAGAAGTCCAGATACACGTGCAACAATGTACCCCACCAAATGGGCATTTTCGAGCTGGGTGGTTTCAAAGATGGCGTCCATCCGGGCACTAAGCTACCGTTCTCAGATGTCCATCATGCATTTTTCTGATAACCTGAGATATTGCCCTAATGGAAAATCATAATGAGAATTACTCCCCCGCCGGAGCATTCACTTCAAAATATGGCCGGTTGGCTCAAGGACTAATACTCCCATGTCTCATCACTCCTGTCACAAACATTCCCAGTTCACCTGTCCATCTTTCCACTTTTACCGAGTCTTTCATCCACTTCCCATACATATTCCAGTCCCAAACCTTGCTTGCCCATTTGCTGTCATCCATTCGTTGCAGTCTAGCTCTGTACCTCAGTCCTGCCTTTGCTATCCTCTCTCTGAACGTGCTCCATCCCCATGTCTCTCTAATTGCTTCCACCTTGCCACATACCATTGGGCTCCTAATGCTATTCTGCCTGCTTTGTTCTGTGTTTACTTCCAATCTGTCCAACTCCTTCCTAGACCAGCACCATTGTTTCCAGGCCATACATAATGCTAGGACTGCCACACCTTCCATAGTCCTCTCATCCCAACAAACCACTTCATATTTGTTGGCCGACATTTTGCCACACTGCCTAGCCTTCCAACCCACTGGTTGGCCTCTAGCTATCCTCTCATGTTTAGTTTTCTCATACCCTTTATCATCCAACAATACCCAGATACTTGTACTCTTTCGTTCTCTTTATTTCATTCCCCCCACCATCCCAATTCCTGTCATCATCAGAGTGCGTTCCCCAGTCACACACCCCAACACTTAGTCTTGAGGGGAGCGTCCTTACTAGCCTAACGTTGAAGTCCCTTCCATACTCAGTCCAGCATTCAAGCATCGTCTTGTAAGCTCATTGTGGTTTTCCACTAAGGATCACCACTTCATCTGCCAATAGCAAGGGTGACGGATACACGACAACACTTTGCAAGTCTCCAATTTTCACACCCTACCTGTACGCTTTTTCACTCGGGGGCTCACTAGCCATTTCCTCAACATCTAATCAAAAAGTAGAGGAGAAAGGACACAGCCCTGTCTTTACTCCTCTCTTACTATTCAACCATCCATTCTCAAGGCTCACCCATACTGAACTTTGGCCTGTGTGTTCTCATACATACTGCTTATATTTAACAACCGCTTCTCACTCATTGCCAATCGTGGGAGCGTCTGAATACCTTACATAGCCTTCTCCTCTCCACTCTGTCATACGCTTTCTCAATATCTAAAAGGCTAGATATTTCTTTCTTCCCTCCTTCCTTGTTCTCTTCAATCACTCAATTCTAGAGAGAGACAGAGAGAGAGAGAGAGAGAGAGAGAGAGAGAGGATAGAGAGAGAGAAGAGAGAGAGAGAGAGAGAGAGAGAGAGAGAGAGAGAGAGAGAGAGAGAGTAAGAGAGAGGAGACGATATAGAGAGTGAGAGGAGAGATAGAGAGAGAAAACGGACCGAAAGAGCCATGTGAAAGTGAATGAATTCCCTTCCTGCACACACACACCACACACACAAAATACTATTTGCCAGTAACTACTCCAAGTATCTATTGTAATTTCACAGCCTCGGCAAGTAGAAACGATATGCAATCCCTAACAAACACACATACTACATACATACATATATACATAATACACGTTACATACAGAACCCCGTGTTAGGACAACCACCAACCACCACTATCACCACCACCACCTAAGCTTAGTCTATTCGCTGTTGAAAGTGAAACGGAAGAAGCCCCGCCTTCCTCCTTCCCCCTAAACACCTGAGATTGGCTGTAGGAGGTGGGCGGTATGGTTATGCTCTTTGGAGATATTAAGGAAGGGGTGGGAGGGGACAATCTGATATTCTCTCTCTCCGTCTCTCTCTCTCTCCTCTCTCTCTCTCTCTCTCTCTCTCTCTCTCTCTCTCCTCTCTCTCTCTCTCTCCTCTCGTCCTCTCGGCTTCTCTCAAGTATTGAGCAACAACCTTGCCCCCCTCTTGCCAATCCTGACTCAACCCCCTATTGTGTCCTTTCATATAACTTACGACTCAATCAACCAAGCCTTCAACCTGTACATACTTGCTCACCTGTACGTACAGTACATGCCTCCTGAAATACCGATCCTTCCCTCCCCAACCAGCCTTTGTCCACCAGCCCAACCCTTGGGTCCCTCGCACCACCAAATTACCTCGGCTAAATCATCGTGCACCTTTACGCGTGACCCCATTTATACCCATTCATTGTCCTATCCCTCCCTCTTCCTCTTCTTCTTCCGCCTCTCATCTTCATATCAGTCACCAGCCCCGTTTCCCAAGCTTTCTTCCATATTATTTCTTATGTATTGCCCGATATAGAGAATATATTATTATGTACGTATACACACGTATACGTATACAACGTTTATGTACGTATGCACACCACACACACACACACACACAACACACACACACACACCACACACACACACACATACACAACCCCACAACATTTTCAGGAGATGGAGAGGAGAGGAGGAAGAGGAAGAGATTTGGTTTGCTCAGGTCGTCCTAATCTGACGCGGTCACTGCGTTCGACGATTGAGATTGCCATGGGACTTTGGACAAAATTATGAGTCTTGATTTTTAATCATACATCAATGCATGTGTTCATATTTTTCATGTTTGAATAATATCATGTGACCGCGTTTTCCTTACTATACAATGTTATGATAATATTATTTGTAGTAAAATATTACAATATA
>JACEEZ010021316.1:92500-110000 GCA_016584305.1 Chionoecetes opilio | reverse complement strand
ATCATTATGCGAAGAGTTTAAGTAATATGAAGGTCATGCATATTTCTTCACAGCTCTCATAATGGAATTTCTTTAGTGTATTTTACAGTTTTTTTATTTGATAATATTATAGACCAAACATTACGAGATAACGTATATCATATATACTGATAACCAATCTCTATAATGGGCAATTTTTTATGGGTAGATTGTGATGTTTTTTTTTATAATATAATCGCAACTTTAGGCATCACGGTATTGCATTATCAGAAGGGAACGAAATACATAATGAAAGTAAGAAATGTAGTCTTTGGCAGATTACTCAAATGTGTTTCTCACTGTTATGGCGGGTTTGTCAACTGGTAAAGTCTGGAACTCTCTTCCTGTTTCTTTATTTTTCCAAAATTTCCATGACTTAAATCTTTTTCAACCGAGAAGAAGTGACAAGACACTCTCGCTAACTAAATTGGCACATCACACTGTCATTTTGTCTCTCCTTTACTGTCGTTTTCTTATAGGGACTGGCACTAACGGTTTGTGTTACCTTATTTTTGGTGTGCTCTGTCAGTTCCTTTGTGATTAAAAAAAAAAAAAAAAAAAAATAATAATTCACCACATATTTATATACTCTATATTATACTCTTATATATATACTACTATCATATTTTATATATATATTATATGATCTTGCAGTCACTTATACATTATATATATATATATATATATATATATGAGTAGCGAGGAGTAGCGGAGTGGTTAAGCGTCTCCGACTGGGCGTTCTCGGTGACCAGAGTTCGATCCCTGAAGAAACCCAAAACTTTCTGCAACCGTCGAGTGGCCTAAGAACACCCACATGCCCTGCCTATCAACTCTACCTTCGATTGCGAGTGCATCGAGGACACAGGGGGCGGCATGAGCCTCTAATCACACGCGTCACTATAAGAATCCTGCCTGCGCCAACCACGGGCGAGGACCAACCATCACAGCCCTCAGTGACCTCCAGAGCCTACCATCCGAGCCCTGAATCACCACTGCCTATACAGGCGCTATAGGCACTATGTATAAAGCATAAAAAAAATTTTATATATATATATATATATTATAATATATATATATATATATATATTATATATATCTTAATAATTTTTATAATATTTATAATAATATAAGCGAAAGTGTGTCTGTCTGTCTGTCTGTCTGTGTGTGTGTGTGGTATAGGTTCCGCCTCCCCGTGGCGCAAACACTTCATATGGCACATTTTTGGAATCGGGTTGACCAGGGGAAGGTCATAAGCCCACTTATGAGATGATCCGATCACTTTTTTTTTTTTTTTTTTTTTAGCAGCCTATTAGCGAGAATTGTGAAACAAAAGTGGGTTGCGAGAATTGGAGAACCTTGATGTAGGGTGATGGGTAATGGGTGATGATGGTGGGTGATGCTATGGTGTGGGGTGATGGTGAGTGAATGGGGTGGGGGTGATGGGTATGGGTGTGGGTGAGTGAATGGGTGGGGGGTGATGGGTAATGGGGGTGAGTGTGGGTAATGGGTGAATGAATGGTGGGGGGTGATGGGTAATGGGTGAGTGAATGGGTGTGTGGTGATGGGTAATGGTGAGTGAATGGGTGGGGGTGATGGGTAATGAGGTGAGTGAATGGGTGGGGGTGATGGGTAATGGTTGAGTGAATGGGTGTGTGGTGATGGGTAATGGGTGAGTGAATGGTGGGGGGTGATGGGTAATGGGTGAGTGAATGGGTGGTGGTGATGGGTAATGGGTGAGTGAATGGGTGGGGGGTGATGGTAATGGGTGGTGATGGGTGGGGGTGATGGGTAATGTGGTGTGTGGTGATGGGTAATGGGTGAGTAGTGGGTGGGGGGTGATGGTAATGGGTGAGTGAATGGGTGTGGGGTGATGGTCATGGGTGGTGACTGGTGTGTGGTGATGGTAATGGGTTAGTGAATGGGTAGTGTGGGTGGGGGTATGGTGAGTGAATGGGTGGGGGGTGATGGTAATGGTATGATGGGTGGGGGTGATTGGTAATGGTTGAGTGAAATGGGTGTGGGGGAATACTACATTTCTACATCATGATTTCAGAAAGTTAGAAGGGGCTATCTGAGATCCATGTTGGTGGGAATTGGCCCACCAATAACAGGTGTGGGCCGAAGGCCCAATGCCTCCGCATGATGCTAGCCAAAAAGTCCGCCCGGAGGCGGCTTTGCGGCTAGTATATATATATAGCTGTGCTCTAATACATTGATGTATTAATACTAAAATACATGGGATAAATGTATTTAAATACTAAATACATTTTGCTAATTATCTAAATATCAATACGAAATACATGATTGTATTTAAATACATTTGTAAATCATTTTCAAATATACACACAATGTTACATGTAAATTCAGTAATTTCTGATTAACAATATACGTGAATACTTGATAAATGTATAAGATACTTTCCTATTGTATGTTTCCCTTTTTAGGAGGCCTCTCGCCAGAAAGGCCGCCCCACCAATTTGGAGCGGGTTTATGGCCAATAACGTGATAAAAAGAGTATTTACATTTTTATATTATGAGTATTTAAATACAATGTATTTAAATATTCATTAAAGTATGTAAATACTGTATTTAAATACGTGAAAACCAATCTATTTAAATACTGCCCAGCTCTGTATATCTATCTATCTATCTATGTATTTGGGGGTTTCGCCCCCCCAGATCTCCATGTGTTATTTTTTCATTTCCGACAGCTTTTGTGTGGGTTAGAAATATTCCTTATAATAAGAACGAAACGTTCAGGATACTTAAAACCACCGATTGGTTGTGTTGTATTGTATTGGTCTAAACTGCACTTATACCTTTATGTATTTCACTTTTCCACCTACAGTATACATGCATTCCACGCACTATAGTACACCGGTGCTCGAATGTCTCTTATCTTTGCCTCTCCGTAGCATTGATGAGAGGAGGATGCAGTCAGTTCGTACACAAGTTGTTTCGTACACCAGTAAATTCGTACACCTAAAAGTTGTTTCGTAGTCTATATGAAACTATAGTCGTTTCGTACACTGAGCTCAGAGTTTAACTTGATGATAGAGTTACGAAACGACACACCAGATATGTACGAAAAAACTCAAAATCAGTGTACGAAGCAACTAACAAAACCTGGGTACGAAACAACTTGTGTACGAAACTCCCTGTATTGCTAGTCCTTTCCTCCCCTAAACACACACATCAAGGTTACCTAGTTTATCTGCCGTTCCAGCACTCATTTTACTTAATTTGCTGTTCTATCCATTCTTCATACACCTTGCGTACCCACCACCCTTCGTTCGTTCCAATCTCACTTTATGCCACCGCCATCCGTATCCTTCACTTGACTCATTCTCTCCATCTCATCCTTGTCTCCTATTCTCCTCCGGCCACTTCCCGCATCTTCCTCTCCCATATCATCTTCTCTATACACTTCTAGCACAAGACACATTTCTTTTTTATTTGGACTTCACTCATTCCAGTCATCTATATATAGGCATTCGGCAGCATACCATTCATTGCACTCTTCACATTCCCCCTACAGCGTCCTGACCAACCATAAACAACTCAACATGAAATAAACAACTAATAACATAACTTTATATGGCTTCTATATTAGAAAAACCTTCATCATGCGACCCTACGAACAGTGTGTGAGTGCTCTTCAGCAACCTTAGCACTATGAACAAACATGGTGAAAAAACGAACAAATGTGGCGGATGGATGATCGCAAAGATCGTTTGAAAATACCTCTAAACGCGTTGCGAACGTTCCAAGATCAATCTAAGTGCAAAGATGATCTTAGAGACGCGTTACGAACGTTCGAACATCCGGCCCCAGTACTGGTGGCAAGAGAAAGATCATGCGCCACTCCGCGTTTGCTAACAAGAGATGCCGGTATCAGGCATCAAATGGTAGCAAAATACCAAAAGATGCCGGTATCAGGCATCAAATGGTAGCAAAATACCAAAAGATGCCGGTAGCAGGCATCAAATGGTAGCAAAATACCAAAAGATGCCGGTATCAGGCATCAAATGGTAGCAAAATACCAAAAGATGCCGGTAGCAGGCATCAAATGGTAGCAAAATACCAAAAGATACCGGTATCAGGCATCAAATGGTAGCAAAATACCAAAAGATGCCGGTATCAGGCATCAAATGGTAGCAAAATACCAAAAGATGCCGGTATCAGGCATCAAATGGTAGCAAAATACCAAAAGATGCCGGAGAAAATTTCCGTGTGACGCATCCTCAAGAAACGAGAGAGTTAGGGGAGGGGAATGGGCGGTTATGGCATCAAGAAAGTCACTCATTCAGTAACCTCATAGCCTTTCCTTCATCCTATCGTGGTTCTCCATATACCGTACGAAGTGCGAACAAACATATAAATAACCTCACTCAGTCCTACACACACGATGAATGAAAGAAATATCACAAGGAAAACATGACACACAAAATGGCTGGCTACTCACGGCAACAAGCAGCTCACACGGCCTCCTGTTCCTTGCTTCCGGCCTGCTTCCTGCCTTCACCCGGCCTGCCCGAAGCTTGCAGGCAGCCACGGTACCTTAACACACCACAACACAAACGGTAACGTTATAGTTTCATACGCGAATCCTCTAAATGCGTTACACAACAAACAAATAAGAGTACACACACACCACCGCCGCTACCAAGCCTCCAGCCTCCTCCCTGCCTCTCTCACTCCCGCTGAAGTTCACGAGGCAAGTACCAAACGACTCGCAAAGCCTCGACACTTTAGATTCATTTCACTGTTTTGTCCTCGATTCTTATATTGTGACTTGCTTAACTGGTATCTATCGTGAGCTTTAAGGTTCGTTTTGATGACAGTAAACGTGGAAGATGTATACTTGATTGCTGCAATAATTATGATCACAATCACTTCACTAATTATTTGCTTCAATTGTTTTTTCGAAGTGTCTCTGAGATGTATGAAAGAGAGAGAGAGAGGTGTGTGTGTGTGTGTGTGTGTGCGCGCGTGTGCGTGTTGTGTGTGTGTGTGTGTGTGTGTGTGTGCAGTGACGTAGCTACGGGGGGGCATGTGCCCAACCATGAAAATCCCCCCACTGGCCAGGAGCATCAGAATGCCCCTGCGCTCCGTTTGCCTAGTGCCCCCCCCCTACTTAGCTGTGCCCCCCAGGTGCCCCCCTATCTATAGATACCTGGCCCACCACTGATTAGTGCTAGTGTTAGTAATTGTATGGCATAAAAAAAGTTGTTATTTGGTTATTTCCGTCATTTACCTAAGTTTTCTTGTAATATTTAGTCTTATAATATCGGGAAAAGTGAGAAAAACACGAAATAACAGGCATTTTAACAACCAATTCGTAGTTTAAGCAATTGTTAATGATAAAAAAAGTTGTTATTTGATATTATTTCGTTATTTAGTATAGCTATCTTGTTACTGAAGGGTTAATACTGCCTTAGTAATCCTTGTCTTGTTATCACTGTATATATTTAGCGAGTAATTAAAAGATATTACGTGATTTTTAAGAGAGCAATGACACGCACGTCCGCCCACTCTAACCCCTTGGGGAACACTGAGGCTTGTGACGTCATTTTAGCACTCTATAAAAGAGAGAGTATAATAATGAAGTATATAATAAGAATAATCAAATAAAAATGATGATATAATAATAAAACCACCACTCTAACCACTCTGCCACTCTAAATGTTCAGAAATCCAAGATGCCCCCAACCAAAATCCCAAGATGACAAAAATGACGGCTTTGAAGTATGAAAAGCCATTTTGGGTCCCTGACGCACTAAGCTAATTAGGATAGGAAAGATCCCGCACACAGGCAAACCCTGGGTATACTGGCAACCTAATCCCAATACTGGTTTAAGGAAACCAGGGGTACACGAGATATGAAGGAAAAAGAAACCACACGTCTGCAACGGCCGTGCCAACCCTGCTGAGAGCCAGTGGTCCGCAAGGCCGGGCCCCAGAAAATCACACATCCAATAAGCACCCCCGGGGAGGGGGCTGAAAACTTGGGGGGGAAGAAAGGCTGTTGGGAGCCGAAGGCCGCTGCACTCAGCTCTGTCAGGGACCCAAAAATAGGCTTTTCATACTTAAGCCGTCCAATTTTAGGTCCCTTAGAGCTAGTGCAATAAGCTACCTGCCACTTGGAGACGGGCAAGAAGCCCCGAGCCCGCGGGGAGGCAAAGGAGCAACTGCACAAGAACAAAACGATACCACTAGTATACTCACCAGAATCAAGCGGAAACGTCAAGGGGAGGCCCGGCGTCCACCACCCCAGCCCCTCAAGACGGAGGGAGTCCCAGGGCAAACACCGGGGAAGTCCACGACGGAGTGGGGGACAGTTAACGAGCCACGGAAAACACGCAGGCCGTACTCCACTTCCCCCTTCCCGTACCCTCTCAAGGACCAATGGGTGCGGAGGAAGCGCCAGAGACGCAGCAACACCCCGGAGGTCATGGGCGCGAGGGGCGTGACCCGGATCCGCCGACTCGATGACCGCCCCGGAGCCGGCCCGCAATCTCCCTGGTGGTGAGGGGACGACCAGGACAGGATCGGCGGAAAGGAACTGCAGGTCACACGCCCAGGGATCGGAAGAATCCAGGTAACACGGAGCGCCGACAACCGGGCACAAAGGGGTGTGCGGCGTCCCCAGAAGACCAAGCCGAACGACGACAGGGGAGACGGTGGTTGGTCCTGCCGCTGTCTTACTCAGCACCTTGGGCGAGAGGGAAGACGGGAAGACAGCGGAGCCGTCCGGCGAGAAGGTCGTCCACTGGGCGCGAAACGGGTGTCAGCGCCCTCAGCTGAGAAGCCCGAAACCCAGTAGTCAGGGCCACCAGGAAACAAAGGGCCTTCTGAAGGAGGCGAGGTCCGGCAGCGTCTGACCTAAACTGGTCGCCCCTGCAGGAATCCGGAGGAACCTTCTCCAGGGGGGACCAGAAGGGGCAAGGTACGGACGGGAGGAGGGGGTTTTGGTTGAACAAACCCCCTTCCAACAGGGTCACAGAACGCCGCTTCCAGGCCCAAACCAGCGTATTTGAGGGGGTCAGCCAGGGCCGCAGGTGAGTGGAGAGAGTAGCGGAGAACTCCCCGGTAGGGGCAGAAGGAGAGGAAATCCAGGACAACCGATTCAGGAGACGTCGCAGGAGGCCCTTGAGTTTGAGGAACGGAACTGAAAGGCCGTCAGTGAGAACTATACTGTCTCGTTCAGCGGACGGGCGACCTAGGGCCGCCAACATGTCCTCCGCTACCGCGTCCGAGACCATCGACGGAAGAAGGGTACGGAGAAAACTCAGGCGTGTAGCTTCAAGGTGGAAAGAGCCTGGCGGCGCTACGCAACAAACGCGGGGAGGGCCCCTAGAGGAACCGGGGAGGGACACCAAGCCTTCAGTTCGGAAGAACCACGGTGCGCCGGCCAGGAGAGGAGCCACTGGGTCACCTTTGCCCCTGTAGGAACGCAGCTGTGCCTACCTTCAGGAGGAAACTGGTGCAGGCTAGAGGCGGAAAAGGTAAACATGCGCCACCTGTTTCCAGTCTTCGTGAGGGCGTCGGGGCCTCCCGCAGCTGTCCGGCCCCCCCTCGTCAAAGGCCTGTAGTTGGGCCAGAGCGGCGGGAGCGAAGAGGGTCCCCCTCCGGAGATGCCCCACCGCCGACAGAGGAGCCGAAAAGCGCTCCGGGCGAAGCTGCACTCCACCGGACGAGCCCGGAGCCGAGACAAGGGCTCAAGCCCACACATTCTCACTCCCGGCAGGGAACCTGGAGCCAGATGTAAGGTGGGAGTAAACGGGCCGCCAGGCGAAAGGATTCTCCAAAAAGGGACAACAGAAGGGCGGATTTGGATGTTCCCTTGGCGGGAGAGGACAGTGGACCGCGACCATCGTTGTCCATCTCAAAGCAGAGAGGCCGTCCCCTCTGGGATCGGGTTCGATCGGAGGAAGAGAAGAGGAACAAGCAGCTCCTTGACGTTGATGTGGAGTCTGCCGCTCCACCCCGGGACCACCCGCCGAAAACCCTTGCCGGCCGTCGGAGGATTGGTATTAGCCCCACCGACGTCCGACGCATTCCGACATCACGAGACCGTAGAGGGCGGACGGCAGCCACACGGTCCCAACGCGGAGAAGAAAACCGCCCTCCAACAACCACTTGTCCAGTAGTGTAAGGGCCAGGGAGGGACGGGCCGGAGCAAGTCGCGGGGGTCGCCCCAGGAAAGGCTGGTGTTCACCAACCCGGACAAGGCGACGGAGAAGGAGGCGGCTAGGGGAGTGACCTCTGCTGGCGAAGTTGAGCGAGCCGAGAAAGGGTGTCCCATGCTTCCTTGACAAAGAACGGACACCGAGGCCCGGGAAGAGGCGTTGATGAAGTTGGCCGCATTTACCCCGAGATGCGGACCGCCAGCCGAAACGGGCTTACAGTCCCATTCGCATGCCCAGCCAAGTAATGTGGGGAGGGGGCCGTAGGACGGACTTTCCCTTGTTGACTAGGAACCCCATCTCACCCGCCACCCGCAAAGCTCGGTCCAGCATGCGAACCGCTTCCTCCTGAGACGGGGCAGACACCAACCATCGTCCAAATAACAAGAGGCAATTCACCCCTGCAGACACCATCCGCTGAGCCATCACTTTGGGAGCCGCCGTTAAAAAACCCTCGGAGCGATGGAGAGGCCGAAGGGGTTAGTCTGGTGAACATGCCACGTTGGTCCGATCCACCTGGAAAGATAGGAAGCGCGGAACCGGAGGATGAATGGGACATGCCCAGTAGGCGTCCTTGAGATTCGAGGGAACGCCATCCAGTCCCCTTGCCTCAGCGGAAGGCGGACCTGGGCCAAGGTCAGCATACGGAACCTGTGGTTGCGCACAAATCAGTTTAGGCTGGGCTGAGGTCCAAGATAAGCCGCCCTTTTGAAGAGTCTTCTTGGGTACGATGAAAAATGCGGAAAAGAAGGACCTTTCCCCGCCGCCTTCTCCACTACCCGGAGGAGTGCATTTCCGACACGTGGGCGGCGAGCACTGTGGAGACCGGCGTCAAGAAGGAGGTCGCCGAAGGGGCCGGTAGGGGCAATCCAGGTACCAAGAAAGACGCGTTCGGACCACCCTGGCGGCCCAACCTTCTCTGCGGCCAGCTGCCGAACCCGGACAGGAGGCTCTGGAATGGGAGGCTCAGAAGCGAGAGCGACCTTGGGAGGAAGGTTTGTGGGACAGTAGCGGGCCCCGAGCGAAAGGCCGAGACCCAGAGCCCCCTGATCACGGAAGGCCCAACCCCGGGACTGGGACAGACGAGGGATCCTGGGGAATCCACACCGGGGGTGAAGCGTTATGGACTGCCTTCCCGACAAAAAGAGCCACCGACGAAACACTGACGTGACCCCCTCCCGGAACCCCCGGCCGAGACGGGTCTGGGGGCCGAGGTAGACAACAGAGTGACGGGTGGGGGGAAATGAGCGAGACACTGCTCGAAAGGCAGAGGCTCCGACAAGACCTCCGAATCGGGAAGGGGACAATCGGAGAATCTGCTGTCGAGTCAGCTCCGGCAGGCCCCGAAAGGCCTCGCGTGAAGAGCCAAGCGGTCAGTGACGGGCCCGTCAATGGCAGGGCGGACCGTCGCGGAGGGAGGGATGCCGCCGAACGCATCACAGGCGTCGCAAGGTGCCGGACAGGACATCCGGACCGGGAGGCCGGGGGAGAGGGAAGGGCGTGATCCCGGCGAGGGAGGAGGAGAGACCAGTCCGCCAGCTGACTGAAGAAGGCCAACAGAAGAGGACAACAGGGAGGGTGTTTGCCGCTCATGAAAGTCCCGGCGAAACGAAAAAACCTCCTCCTTCACCGGTTGCGCCCCCGCCACGGGAGGTTCCTTGGCAGAAAGCAGGGGACACCCGGAGGGAAATCAGCCATCACACGTGGAAGCCACCAGAGGCCGGGGAGAACCGGGGATCGGGGTCCGGACGGAGGAAGGACCCCGGGTCACATGGTGGTACCCGCTCTCACACTTCGGCAGGGGTCCAGGCCGGCCTTCATCCAGGGCAACCGGTTCTGGCCCCCTGAGAGGAAAGAAGCACTGGGAATCCTGGCTTCCCTCCACACAGGGGGGAAGTTCCAAGTCCGGGGCAAACTGGGCCCCCGAGCCGTCCTCCAGACGACCGATGGCAACAACGCCGCCCGTCAAACCGTCTCACAAGCAATCGACCGGCGGCATCGGTGCCCAGGTAAACAGGACGGAGGAAGAAGGAGGGTGTCCCAAAGGCAGCATACTCAGCGGACGAGGAAGTGCACAGAGAAGCACTCAGAAGAAAAGGCGGAGCGAAGGGCCGGCGGGACAGGAATCTGGGGGGCGGAAAAGTCCCCGAACCTCGTCCTCTTGGGCACGGGTAAGGGGCGGGATTCCTCCTTCCCGTCGGAGCACACCCAGGTTAAGTCATCCTCGACTACCACAGATCAGAAGGGGAGGCACAAGTGAGAGGGAAATCAGGCGATGGGGGATCTGCAACGCCTTTCGGCGTCGGAGAACGGGACCCAGAAGAGAAGTTAAGTGGACCTCCATTCCTTGCCATGAAGGATTCACTGAAGTCATTCCAAGGCCGAACAACCCCTGAAGGCACAGGATGGTGAGGATGGGGAAGGCCCAGGAGACGCCTGACCAGCCGGAGGAGCCACAGACCCACTCGGCAAGTCCTCGACCTGGGAGTCGCGGGCAGGGTGAGGGACTGAGGAGACCACCAGATCTTGCTCCACCGTCAGCACGATCGACGCCGAGCTCATGGAAGCAGAGGCAGGAGGTCGGGATGCGCGAGACGAGGAGTGGGACGACTTGACGAGGCCCAGCCGAGAACCAAGAGACCGGTCCGCCCATGACAGATGCTAGTGGTTGCGTTGGCGTGACTTGAAGGCCCTCGTCCCCCACTCCTTGGGGTCAGCAAAGGCCTCGCCGGTAAGGCAGGCAGGGCACACCCTCCTCCGGGAGGATGAGCCGCAGCCATCCACAGCATACCGGGCACTCGTCGGGACGATAGAGGTCCGACAAAAGGCACGGGGCGTGCGAGGAGCAGAACTTGTGGCCTCGGGACTTAAAGGACGCCGAGCAGCCCTGGGCCTCGTAATTGATCCGCTGAAAAAGAAGGGTAAAACAGTGAGACGGAAGGGACGAGTCGCAATACGAAACGCCCTAAACCCCCACCGGCATCGCCACACGCACTGCCCCGACCCCCAGAAAGTGGATGGTCGGGGGAGGGCGGGGGAGGGAACGGAGCCCCGGGAGCCAAGAATCACCACGCCTACTATGACTGACCATGAGGACGGCAAAGAGGGCCGAGACACAGGGAAGAAGGTCCCAGGCGACGCCTCGGACCCAGACACACACTCCCACCTGGAGGGGGGAGGGGCAGAGTGGCGGGAGGGAGGGTCAGTCAAGCCAGGAATCACCCAACGGAAGTTGGGTGAAGTTCCGACCCTTGGAAGGGGCACGGACAGGGTAGGAGAAGAGGCGACGCCCCGGGCTCCAGCACGAGCGACGAAGCCAGCCACCGCCCGCTGGTTCCACATGGCAGCCAGGAACCGCCCAACTCCCCATCCCGGCCCTTGGGAGGGTCCGGGTGGGGGTGCGGGGTGGGTGCGACGCCTGCGACGCCCCGGGCATTAGCACAAGCGACGAAACCATCCGCCGCCCGCTGGGTCCACATAGCAAGCCAGGAAGTGCCCGACGCCCCCACCCGGCCATTGGGAGGGTCCGGGCGGGGGTGGGGGGTGGCTGAGCGACGCCTGCGACGCTCCAGGCACCAGCACGAGCGACGAATCCATCCGCCGCCATCTGGGTTCACATGGCAAACCAGGAAGCGCCCGGCGCCCCGTCCCGGCCCTTGGGAGGGTCCTGGCGAGGATGGGGGGTGGCTGTGCGACGTCTGCGACGCACTGGGTACCAGCAAGAGCGACGAAACCATTCGCCGCCAGCTGGTTCCACGTGGCAGGCCAGGAAACTCCCAACACCCCGTCCCGGCCCTAGGGAAGGGTCCGGGCGGGGGTGGGTGTGGCTGTGCGACGTCTGCCACGCACTGGGCACCAGCTTGAGCGACGTATCCATCCGCCTCCCGCTGGTTCCACGTGGCAGCCAGGAACCTCCCAACCCTGTCCCGGCCCTTGGAGGATCCGGGCGGGGGTGGGGTGTAGCTGTGCAACGTCTGCGACGCACTGGGCACCAGTTTGGGAGCAAACGTATCCATCCGCCTCCCGCTGGTTCCACGTGGCAGGCCAGGAACCCCAAACCCACCCCGGCCCGACCCCAGGGAAGGGAACGAGGGGGGGTGGGGTGAAGAAAGGGCCCCAGGGGGGAAATAGGCGAAAGCCGCGCCCCATTAAAATGGGGAAATAGGCGTAACACCTCGTCCAAAGACACAAGCTGAAAAAGGGCAAAACTGCCGGGCCCAAACTAGGGAATGAGGAAGGAATGACACCCAGCCCCGTGAACCCACAAAAAGGATTACGAGGCAACAGCGAATGGGTAAAAGTATCAAAACCTCACACACACCCAACGTAAACACGAAAAACCAGCAGGTGCTCACCATATCACAAGCCAGAAAAGACAACAACACGTGGTAGCAGGAGACGTCAGGCAGGTGTTGAGCCGATGAAGGCAAAAAGAAGAATGACGAGCTGGAGCCTGGCTGGCGAAGCCACTGGCCTCGGCGGGGATGGCACGGCGTTGCCAGACGTGTGATTCTTTTTCTTTCAGATCTGAGTGTAGCCTGGTTTATTAACCAGATGTGGGATTAGGTTGCCAGTATACCAGTATACCAGGTTTACCCTGGGTGGCGATCTTTCCTAACTTATTAGCTTATTGCACTAGCTCTAAGGGGACCTAAAAAGCTAAATTACAGGCGTGAGGACCCGTTCATTTACCACCTCAATTATCCTTCGACCCGCAGGGATGTGACATGCCTCCAATGTTATCATCCACCATGCACCGTCGGCCTCCGTGATGCATGAGAGCCGCGTCCCCCCAGCCAGGCAACCCATCACCACCGTCACCATTATCATCATCATCCGTTTCACAATTTAATTTCTATCTGAATATTTTATTTCACGAGTTGCTGGATGGGTGGGTGGAGGGAGAACCCTGGCCCACCCGCCGCCACCTGCCTGCCAGTTATCATGCTTTTCTGCTGTAAACTGTGACACACCAACCGTAAAATTGAGTCTGACATCTGTTTGCATTCAGATCTTGTGTATTGAGATATGAATGGCCGTCGTGGTCTCGTGAAAACTCAGGTTGGACAACCCCACCGTTCACGGGTATCCATATTGAACCCAAGTTTTGCACGAGTTACCAGAATTTTGAGAGTATGACGCACAGCCACCTAAGGGAGGTCATGGCCTGCCTGGAATAAAGTCCTGGCACTCGTGTTTGCCGTGAGCTATTCCTTGCACGCCCGTATTTTACTCGAGTAGGTACGAGTTAACAGACAGGGTGCGGTGTATAAGCAGGTGGTGTGTTATGAGGTGTAAATAGACAAGTACGTTGTGTTGTGTCACCTGTCTAAGTCAAGGCGCCACACCTCACCTACCTTGACGCAGCCACGGGGCCGCTACACTTGGCATGTTCGTTAGTTTAAACAAATCAACTCTACGCCAAAACTACCCATAAAGAGTAAACCCAAAATGATCCTGCACTCATGTATTCCCCCACCACAAGCCTGTAGCCAAGCCTGTATAGCGCGTTCCAAACCTATATCCACTCCCATAGCACCTTACCTATCTCGCTACCCTATCTTTGGCAGCCACTTTCACTTCTACCCACTTCTAAATGCTCAGGATTTCTAACTTCTCTGAGCCACAAGAGTTAATTCCACTGGCTTCCAAGGACTTTCAACTTATTTCTGGTCAAGTTATCGCGGCGGCCATTTAGGGGACACGCGATAGAGGGGTCAACGTCAAGGTACATTTTCCTGACATGCAACTCGCCTCCTTCACACACAGTCTCGCCCCTCTGGGTCCGCCTCCTGAGCAGCCGTGAACCCCTCAGCGCCGGGCAGGACTACCAGGTGGTGTGTCAGGCGGCAGGGGCGCGACCAACGGCCAATATCACTTGGCGTCTCGGCCCCACCATCCTCACCACGCACATAGACAAGGTACCTACTGCTTACCTACGTTATCGATTGTATAGAAAAAAATATATTGATAAATCAATAGTATAAAACGAAATGATACATAGATTGAAATGGAAAAATATTGTTGGTTGTTGAAATTGTGTGATACTCCTAGATTTTTGTGAGGGTTTACACACACACACACACACACACACACACACACACACACACACACACACACACACACACACACACACAAACACATACACACACACACACACACACAAACACAACACACACACCACACACACCACACACACCCACACACACACACACACACACACACACACACACACAAACACACACACACACAACACACACACACAAATACACACACACACGAATCGAATCCTCGCGCTCCCGTGGATTTTTCACTGACAAACTCGGGCGGTTGCTGTCCCCCTTGAGCAAGGGAGGGGGTGTGTGGTGTGTGAGGTCCCAGCATTGCCCAAAGATCGGTAATAATGTGCTCCAAGCTCGCACTGAGAGGGTGAAAACTGGCGATCGCGAGCCAGCTCGCGTGGACAAGACCATGGGTGAATAACACACAAACACACACACACACATTGCTAATATATATGCTTCAGTAATAATTTCATGGTGGTGTATTTAAAGGGATCGGTACTGAGAGAGAGAGAGAGAGAGAAGAGAGAAGAGAGAGAGAGAGAGAGAGAGGAGAGAGAGAGAGAGAGAGAGAGAGAGAGAGAGAGAGAGAGAGAGAGAGAGAGAGAGCAAAGGCAGTGAGATAAAGTTTTTTCATCACTCTAAGCCTTGCCAACGCTGCTCCAATGATACTCTACCTTGTCAGTTTGGTCGTGACTAATACTTACTAATTGGCTCGGTCTGTCTGTCTGTATGTATGTCTGTCTGTCTGTCTGTATCTTTCAGCATATCACTACCCTATTCCTGTTTGTCTGCTGCTTCATACACTAAGATAACCAAACAACAACAATGATAAACTACAATAATCAGAGTATAGATATTAATAACACAACTGAGTAAAGGAAACAAAGGTATGTAATAACGACGTTTTTAAGAGGTGAGAAGCATCAAGGAAGAGGAGTAGGAGGAAGAGGTTGTGAGGAGCCGAGCTTTAGCCATGGAGACACCCATAACCAGTCCGCCCGCCACTACCACAACTAACTACCGTGTCCTGTCTTTCCCGCCACTACCACAACTAACTACCGTGTCCTGGCCTTACCGCCACTACCACAACTAACTACCGTGTCCTGGCCTTCCCGCCACTTCCACAACTAACTACCGTGTCCTGGCCTTCCCACCACTACCACAACTAACTACCGTGTCCTGTCCTTCCCGCCACTACCACAACTAACTACCGTGTCCTGTCCTTCCCGCCACTACCACAACTAACTACCGTGTCCTGTCCTTCCCGGCGCTGCAGATGACTCACGAGGGCAACGTGACCACCAGCGAGTTGCAGTTCACGCCGGAGGTGACGGACGCCGGGAAGGTGATGAGCTGCGAGGCCTCCACGCCCGCCGACACCTCGAGGCCGCTGGTGGACGAGTGGCGGCTGGATGTCTACTGTGAGTACCTACGTGTGAGGGAGGACGTTTGGGGGATGATACACGTGCAGGTGGACATTGTGGAGGCGATGAGAGGGACGTGTGGGAGCTGTAGGAGGACCTGGATGGCGTGGTGAAGCCTTAGAGGGAGAGGGTGGGCGTGTGGAGCTCAAGGAGGATCGCACAGGGCTTTATAAGGGAGTGGTGGGAGCGGGGCTACTGAAGGGAAAGGGAAAGTTGGGTCGCGGGTAAAGATTTCTTAGAATAATTTTGGGTATTAAGACTCGACAGGTGAAATTTTTACAATAAAAAAAAAATAACTCTGTGAATGAATGACCGCCCTTTCATTACAAGAAACAATACGACAAAATTTCTTCTCGCAGAATGACGAAAGTTTAGCCTGCTTTGCTCCTCGAAGGTATTTTTCAATCTTAAGGTTTCCTCCTTTTCAGGATCTCTGTCATTTTCAAAGGAACTCAATAAAATGCTGGTAACACACTGAAAGAACTCCTCGCCGGCAGAGGCTTACACCGATGTCCTGAATGCCTGCTCTCCTCTGGGTCTCCATCCCTGTGTTTGTTTCTTGCATTCAGAGCAGAATGTTTCGTCATTCATGTTAGCACGTGACGTCACAGTTGAGGTCATGTTTGAGCAGCGCAATCATGGGCGTGCAGTCACGTCGTTTGCTGTATTGTCCAGCAGCAGCAGCAGATTGCCCCGCATACAGCTGTGCCGGACACACTACCAACCAACATTTGTTTGGTGGTAAACATACCTGTTTGACAGTCTGAAACGAAGATATGAAAATTTGAGTATTTACCAGCTTACGTTTAGCCGCAAGTGAAGGGGGACGAGGAGAAGTGAGGCGAGGGAGAAGAGTAAAACCTACCCACATATCTTCACTTGCTGCCGTCAAACACTCTATCTGTACACTTATATCTATATATCTATCTATCTATCTATCTATCTATCTATCTATCTGTCTATATAGATTGTTGATATATAATGTGTATATATATATATATATATATATATATATATATATATATATATATATATAAGATTATTATGATATATACATATATATATATGATAATATATATAGTATATATATTATATAATAAAAAAATTACTATATAGATCGATAGTATATATCTACTCTAGATCTTTATGTATATATATACCCTATCTATCAAACACTTTCATGTATTTTTTTCTCTCCCACATCCTTTTTAACCCTTGTCACCGTGTCCTTCACTGCCCCGCTGTCCCGCAGACGTGCCGCGCACCACCCTGCACCCCGGACGCTCCCTCAACCTGAGTAACATCGAGGAAGGCGACGACGTGTACTTCGAGTGTTCCATCAAGGCCAACCCCTGGGTGTACACGATCAGGTGGCTCCTCGAAGTGAGTTCTCATCATTCTCTTCCCATTACTCCTCCTCCTCCTTCTTTCATTTCTTTATAGTAGTCAGAGTAAACTGTATATTCCAAATATATTACCTACCACCATACATTTCCTGAAGTGTGTGCATCTTTTCTTCTCTCCCCATGACCTTCTTTCCCTTTCTGCCCTCTTTAGCCCCACTCGTGTCACTCATTCGCATGCTTCAATCAATGTACTTCTATCGATGGTTATTGATTGGCCTGGCAACGTTAATCTCTTCTCTTTCGAGAAGGTCACGACAGCAGAGGAACATCATTTGAACCTCTCTTCCTTTCATTCGTTGTCTTGTCTATGGTCTCCAGTTTCCTTCTAGTTAGTGTTCTTATGCAGTGATGTTTAGCTGCTAACCCCCCCCCCCTCTTATCTCTCTCTCATACACACA
>JACEEZ010021316.1:77500-87500 GCA_016584305.1 Chionoecetes opilio | reverse complement strand
TTTTTTTTATGAATAACGGGATGAGAGATTCTGGTGGTTGCATCGCCGACCAAAAATCACAGCAACTATATTCCCGAGTATTAATTATTTTACTTTATTATTTATTTATATTTTTGTGGGGGGTTGGGGGAAATTATTTCATTACGCCGCTTGTGTTCAATTTATCCCTCTTTTCATAGACCTGTAATTTCGCTCCTTTCCTGCACGCCGCCTTTATTATAACTGTATTTAACATCCTGCGTTAAAGTGGCGTCATCCCGGCGAAGGTAAACAAGGAGATAATTAAGGCAAGTGAGAAAAAATCTGGCTGGGAGGAGACAGCTGACGCGATATGATACCCATTAGCGATAAACCTGGGAGGAGAAAAAAAGGAAGAAAAAAAGACACGCGAGGTGAACGGCCGGAGAAAATGACTTCAGGAAGATGCCCGTGCAGTATTAACCTGGGGCGCTGTGCCTGGGTGGGGCGGGATAGCCCTTCCATTCCATTACACGTAGTGGCGAGTGTGGTGTGTGTTCCCCCCATGAACATTGGGATTTAGTTCTTGACTTTAGGGGATTTGAGAGCTTCTAGGCCTCTCCTCTAAAGCAGTTGAGCATAATCTCTTTAACCTAAACTATATATAATAGTTAAGGTTAGAGTGAAATAAGCTTGTATTCTTTTGGGGATATTGTTCTCTCTTGAAAGTTTGGTGTGAGGCGCATCGTGTACATAGGAGCCGTTACGTGTAGGGAGAGGTCGTGCGAGTGATTAAATTTCGTTCTAGCCCAGGATAAGGCGGGTGAGGGGCGGCAGAGGGCGGGAGGGAAAAAGAGTGTGAAGGGTGAGGTATGCAATATTGAGCACTTGTCACCCGTCAGCTGTGTCGAGGCGGATGACAAGTTTTGTGCATTCATCACACAGAGGATGGTTCTGAACTTCTTGTTATTTTATGTTGATGTTTTTATTGTTGTTAATACAGTTTTTGTGTACTTGTGGGGTTTCTTTTTGTGTGTATTGAGAATATGACAAATTTTTCGACTTCAACGTATGCTAAATAGATAACTTTTTTATATATATGTGAAGAGGAACGTATTTTCTGTGGTTCAAGAATTGATAAACAATTAAAAAGATACACGAAATTACTACTTAATATGATGGTAATGAAAAAAATGATACATACAAATTTAAAATTCATTTATGAATATGAATACATACAAATATATTCATTAAGCTATCATATTGTACTTAATTTTACGTCAGTTACTCACAAAAGACTCATCTCTTTTCTACTATTTTCTTTACTTGGTTTAGCGTAAGAAATATAACAAGATATTGATGTAGATGTCCGTATAGTTCCAGTATCCAGTGTTTATTATTCAATGAAAGAAAGAGAGAGCGAGAGAGAGAGAGAGAGAGAGAGAGAGAGAGAGAGAGAGAGAGAGAGAGAGAGAGAGAGAGAGGGAGAGAGAGAGAGAGAGAGAGAGGAGAGAGAGATGAGAGAGAGAGAGAGAGAGAAGAAAAAAAAAAAAGAGAGATAGAGAGAGAGAGAGGGAATAACACACAAAGACATGCTGACGGACAAAGAGAGATAGAGAAAGACTTCAGACAAGCAGAGACAAAGAAGGATAAACAGATAAACCAGGAGAGACGTACGTAGAAAGGTAGACAGACAGAGATAGAGATTGATGAGCAAAGAGATAAAGAGTGACATACAAAGACAAACAAAGAAAAAGAGACGTACAAAAAACAGACACAAACAAATAATGAAAGACAAATACGCAAAAAAAGAGGGACGTAGCACACTTAACTATAACAAAAATATATAAACAAACTGACAAACAACACAAGATAGAAACATATAAAAAAAATTCAAGAAAAAAAATGCGACTAAACCAAAACAACAACAACAAAAAAAGAACAAGACATACAAAGTACATAAATAAGGAAACTTTAGACATCAGGAAGAGCGAGAGGAAACAAGACCACCACAACCATCATCATCATCATCATCATCATCATCATCATCATCATCATCATCATCATCATCATCATCATCATCACCACCACCACCATCATCATCATCATCATCATCATCATCATCATCATCATCATCATCATCATCATCATCATTATCATCATCATCACCATCATCATCATCATCATCATCATCATCATTATCATCATCATCATCACCACCACCACCACCACCACCACCACCACCACCACCCACCAGGTATCCCCACACTTACCTGTCCCTCTCTACCCCCCCCCTAGATGCACCTGTATGCAGTGACCCCCACATGACCTACCACGGCGCCGCCAGACTTGTGCAGGTCAACATTCCCTGCCACCTAGACGCCCACCCACGCCCCGTCACCTACCGCTGGACCTTCAATAACAGCGGCGAGAGTGTGGAGATCCCACAGGTAAGGTTGACATAGTAGTGGTGGTGGTGGTGGTAGTAGTAGTAGTAGTAGTAGTAGTAGTAGTAGTAGTAGTAGTAGTAGTAGTAGTAGTAGTAGTAGTGGTTAGTAGTAGTGGTAGTAGAAGCAGTAGTAGAAGAAGTAGTAGTATTGATAGTAGAAGTGGTGGTAGTAATAGAAGTAGTAGCAGTAGTAGTAGTGGTGGCAGTAATCTAAGTAGTAATAGTAGTATTGGTAGTAGTAGTAGTAGTAGTATTAATAGTAGTAGTAATAGTAGTAGTAGTAGTAGTAGTAGTAGTAGTAGTAGTGGTGGTGGTGGTGGTAGTGGTGGCAGTGGTAGTAGCAATAGTAGTAGTACTGAAAGTGGTGGTAGTAGTAGTAGTAGTAGTAGTAGTAGTGGTAGTAGTAGTAGTAGTAGTAGTAATATACCTTTCATTTCATAACTGAAAAGAGACAGCAAAACAGGTAGCATAACAGGTGAAATAATAGGTAAGAGCCCTCCTCATATAGTATTGTTATACTGTTATTTATATCCTTAAATTCGCCGCGGGACCACAACGCTTACCCATCAAAGCTTTAAGACAGTGGTTCTTACTTAACCCTACCCGTCAGGGTGGTATAGTTGGTAGAGTCGTGAGCTTGCGTGTGCAGCGTCCCTGCCCATTCGGTCAGCGGGTCGAGACCACCAAGTTCGTCCTGGCGTGGTGGCGCTTTGTATAGTCAATAACCTTGAAGTTGGTACTTGCAAAGTGTCTAGATAAGATCAAAGTATCTTATCTTATCTTACTTAACCTTTTCATCGGTCCGCACTCTTTCTAGACTCCCAACTATTCAGGAGAACACACAGACGATACCTGATACTGAACAGATGTTTAAAGATGATCATCATCATCGCTTCGATGATGAGTAACTCAAAGATATTGTGATAACTAAGGAAATGGTAGAAGAGGGAATAGATAGAATGAAGAAATTTAAGTCACCAGGACCAGATGAAGTTTATCAATCAATCAATCATTGGGGGCATACGCCGGGGGGCGCGTCGCCTCGCTCACCCTACGACGCCACTCCTGGGGGTCACCACGCGCGAGCTCCCATGCAGGCTCCTTTCCCATACCAAGCAGCTCTCGGCAAGAAACATCAACTTGCCCCAGCCACGAGCCTTGTGGGCGCCCCCTTGGCCTCCTCCACGCCGGATTGTCTCCTACAGATACAACCCGATGGGAAGGATCGGTTTCAGGGTAGCGTGCCACATGCTTATATAGCCGAAGCTGGCGCTGACGGACTATGCAGGTAATAGGCCTCGATTCAGTCTCACGGTGTAATCGCTAATTTGACACGTAATCATCCCAGCGATACCCCATGATTCTGCGAAGACACATATTACCAAAGGCATTGATTCGTCTCTTCAAGTCACTATTTAGTGTCCATGTCTCATAACCATAGAGTAAGACAGGGATCACAAGCGACTTGAAGATCCAGATCTTTGACCTTCTGCACAGGTGACAACAACAAATACTCCCGCTGAGCGAGTCCATAACACCGTGGGCTATGCCAATCCGCCGTAAGACTTCTTGACGTGACCCGCCGTCATTATGGACTGCGCTACCAAGGTATGTAAAACTTTCCAAGATCTCAATGTCCTCGCCGCACGCATGAACAGACTGTACTGTTTCATCTAGTAAGCCTCCAAACACCTGGACCTTGGTCTTAAGCCAGGAGACCTCAAGTCCCAAAGGCTTTGCCTCCTCGTGCAGCGCCTCGAGAGCCATCACCAGGACCTCCAGCGACTCAGCAAAGATTACTGCATCATCGGCAAAAACAAGATCAGTGATCTTGGTGCTGCCGACGGATGCTCCACAATCACTTTGATCTACAACCTTGTCCAATACCCAGTCCATACAAGCGTTGAAAAGTGATGGGGCAAGGACGCACCCTTGCCTCACTCCTGTATTCACAGGAAAGATAGCTGGATACACCTGCCCCACACTTCACAGCACTAGCTTATTGAGATATCAATAATAAGGTTTAGCTTGGTGACATTAGTTGGACAAGCCACTACCACCAGGTAAATATTTTTAGTGGTAGTTAGTTAATTTCTAGTTGTCCATTAATTTAATTATCTTTTTCAGTTGTGAGTTTAATGCAAACACCAGTGTTTTAATTTATATTTAGGAGTGTAACAATTCAAGTCATCCTATCAATTTATTTCCCACACTTATAATAATTAACTGTTTATTAAAACATTCACATAATAGGCAGCCAGTGGCTGAAAATGTATATTAGAAGTTTAAATAGTAAAAGAAACTTCAATCCTGAGAAAAAAAGTTACATAAAATAAGAGGGTAAAAAGAAATATATACTCTATAAACAAGGTATAGAGGGTGTGAAGAGAATAGAATAGAATAGAATAGAATGGAAGAGAATTTATTACTGCTCAGACTTTATAAATAAAGTATGGAGCACAGCTCCTATAAGACACAATACATTTGGCAGGAAATTTTAAACGATACTAATAGAAACATACAGATAAGCATTACGTAAACTGAAAGTTAGGAGAAATCCAATTGTCAATTTCCAAAACTAAGTGACACATAGAAAAATAAAATAAAGATAACTAATAACCAGATATACTACTTGCTAGCTTATCTAAACATGCTCAAAATTGATCTGATGAATAATGACAAGTTCTTCAAAACATTTACACTGGTACTTTGCATTAACGCAACATACTTAAAATGCGTTGGCCTAATTGTGTAGTATTTCTGGATACACATATCCTGCAGCCATATAATTTCCTCGTTAGTACATTCGAAAAGGACATGAAATTCATCTCCTACAACATTACCAATACACTTCCTACAAAGACGATCTTCTCTGTTTACACCTGTGTATATACCAACATTTATTGGTAGTCTATTGTTGCTTGTTCTGAATCTAGTTACCTGGATGCGAATACTTTTCGGTAGTTTGACGAGGTACACCTCCATACCATAAATCAGCTTAACCCTTTCACGCACGGTGACGCGATCGCGTCAAAACGGGCCCGTGTACATCTTAGCTTTTGACGCGAATTGCGTCAAAAAACATAAAAAAATTCGCCAAAACTAAAGTATTTCTCAGAATCGCGTCAAAATTTTCTGCGTAAAAGATCCAAGCTAGGCCTATAAAATAAACTAATTGTCAACTCGCTCGTGCGAATGGATTTGAAGTGATAAGGGCCCGTGTCCCTGTTCACTCTCAGCAGGCAGCGTGTTAGCCCGCCTTCTTAGCCATCCGTCTTCCAACATGTGTTTCAGTTTTCCTCCAGTTTTTCAAAATCTACTGGCCATATGAAAATTATAATGGTAGTGTTGGAATCCTCATAAAAGTCCGCTTTTATTGGCATATAAACCATAAAAAGTCGACTCAGGAAGTATCTCGCTACGAAGTGGTGAACGTAAGTATTTCTTATTTCTCAAAACTCAATGTTTTTTGAAGTCGTTAAACTCCGCTATTTATTTGCATTTCTTGTTATTTTTGTCGTTCATAAGGCAGAATAATCTCTTGCGAAATCAACGATGTATAATAATGCCAGGAAAAAAAGAATAATCGGAGTTGAAATTGATAACATAAACAAAACATTCGCCGCACAGTCAGGCCATTCCGCGGGGCGGCTTAGAGAGCCCCAAATTGATGTCGCAGTGGACGGAAATACTTAATAAACTTTTCGTGCGTGAAAGGGTTAAATATATTGTAGTTACTACATAAAGTTTTTGTTGATAAATTATGATGCCAGGCAGTAATCCACTGATCTTTTCATCTCACTTCAACTGCTTTCTTAAACCATGTAGTGTTGGGCACATTTTGTGATAACCACATTCCTGACATACCACACTCATTACATATATTCTTAATGCAGGCAACCCATGGAGAAGTGTATAACCCTAACATATCCATAAGCAACAAACATTGATACATTATGCATATATAGCATAATTTAGTGTTTTTACCTACAATTAGCCGAGACCAGTAACTTAACATTCTGCACTTTATATTAATTTCCAGTGGGTACACTCCAAGTTCACCATATACAATATCATTGCTAGCGTATTTATGAACACACAACATCTGTTTTAAGAATTTTAAGTGTAATATCGCTAGCTCTCTAATCCTATAGTCTCCCCAAATCTCAGCTGCATAGGTCAGTACTGGTAACACCATGGTATTAAATAATTCCAACTGCATATCAACTGGCAAGTCAAACTTTCTACATTTACCTATTAGTGAATACATTGCTCTTGTTGCTTGTTCTTCCAAATCTAGCTTTCCTATACGGAACCTGCCATTTTAATTAAATAATACACCAAGATACTTGTACTCTTCAACCACCTTAACATTTTCATAACCAAATTCAAATTTATAATTTCTTAGATGAGTTTTTCCCCTACTCAATCAATCATTGGGGGCATACGCCGGGGGGCGCGTCGCCTCATCCACCCTACAACGCCACTCCTGGGGGTCACCACGCGCGAGTTCCCATGCAGGCTCCTTTCCCATACCAAGCAGCTCTCGACAAAATACATCAACTTGCCCCAGCCACGAGCCTTGTGGGCGCCCCTAGGCCTCCTCCACGCCGGATTGTCTCTTACAGATATAACCCGATGGGAAGGATCAGTTTCAGGGTAGCGTGCCACATTCCCATATAGCCGAAGTTGGCGCTGACGGACTATGCAGGTAATAGGCCTCGATTCAGTCTCACGGTGCAATCGCTGATTTAACACGTAATCATCCCAGCGATACCCCATGATTCTGCGATGACACTTATTACCAAAGGCATTGATTCGTCTCTTCAAGTCACTATTTAGTGTCCATGTCTCACAACCATAGAGTAAGACAGGAATCACAAGCGATTTGAAGATCCGGATCTTTGTCCTCCTGCACAGGTACCGACAACGCCAGATACTCCCACTGAGCGAGTCCATAACACCGTGGGCTATGCCAATCCGCCGTAAGACTTCTTGACGTGACCCTCCGTCATTATGGACTGCGCTACCAAGGTATGTAAAACTTTCCAAGATCTCAAAGTCCTCGCCACACGCATGAACAGACTGTACTGCTTCATCTAGCAAGTCTCCAAACACCTGGACCTTAGTCTTGAGCCAGGAGACCTCAAGTCCCAAAGGCTTTGCCTCCTCCAGAGCCATCACCAGGACCTCCAGCGACTCAGCAAAGATTACTGCATCATCGGCAAAAACAAGATCAGTGATCTTGGTGCTGCCGACGGATGCTCCACAATCACTTTGATCTACAACCTTGTCCAATACCCAGTCCATACAAGTGTTGAAAAGTGATGGGGCAAGGACGCACCCTTGCCTCACTCCTGTATTCACAGGAAAGAAGCCGGATACACCTGCCCCACACTTCACAGCACTCTCAGTCCCAGAATACTGACCAGTTATCAAACCAATAGTCCTTGCAGGAATCCCTCGAAGTCGCAGAAGATCCCAGAGTGACTCACGATGCACTGAGTCAAACGCCTTCTTGAGATCAACCTAGGCTGCAAGCATCCCCTGTCGAAACTCACGTCGGCGTTCCACCAGGACACGACTATTTCCCCTACTGAACACCACTATTTTTTGTTTGTTACAATTTATCTTTAATTTTCACTCATTACAGTAAGTATACAATGCTATCAGAGCCTGCTTCATTTCTTCTTCACTGTCACACAATATAATTGTATCATCTGCGTACATTAGAACAAAAAGTTTCAAATAGGAGCTGATCATATCATGACCAAAATCTAGAAAATTGCAGTTACATTCAAGTAATTTACCTTCAATATCATTAATGTAAAAAGCGAAAAGCAGGGGCGATGTGCGCGCGCGCGCGTGTGTGTGTGTGTGTGTGTGTGTGTGTGTGTGTGTGTGTGTGTGTGTGTGTGTGTGTGTATGTGTATGTGTGTGTGTGTGTGTGTGTGTGTGTGTGTGTGTGTGTGTGTGTGTGTGTGTGTGTGTGTGTGTGTGTGAGAGTTTTCATGAGTAGAAGCAGTTTTTTGTTCTTTTTTTCATCACGTGCACAAACAAGCAGATATATTTGGATAATTGAGAACATATCGTTTTCCTTTGTCCTGAACCTGCTATCCTCTCAGGAGCACATCCAAGTGACAGCGTCGGGCTCCACGGTGCGCTACACGCCCAACACGGAGCTGGACTACGGCACGCTGCTCTGCTGGGGCGCCAACGCCGTGGGCCAGCAGCGCCGCCCTTGCGTCTTCCACGTGTTTCCTGCAGGTGGGTTACGAGTGCATCAACGGTGACTACAAGAGGTTTAGCTCGTCCCTGTTGTATTCTGTCTCATCCCTTCACATTTCTGGTCCTTCCATCACTCATGCACTCTTGCCCCTTCCCGCAGGACGCCCGGACCCGTTGCACAACTGCTCCTCCTTTAACCTGTCGGTGTCCGTGGTGCACGTGCGCTGCGTAGCGGGCTTTGACGGGGGGCTGCCGCAGACCTTCATCCTGGAGCTGCGGGACCCCCACACGGCCACGCTGATCGCCAACACCACAAACAAGGTGAGGGGGGGCAGGGGGGGATCAGGTCAGATCAAAACGTTTATTGTGAATAATGTACACACTATACATAATACATATATAATTAAGGGTACAAAATAAACAAAGGGCGCACCCCCCATGCAGGTTCCATGGGAAGGATTGCCATGATTAATGAATATAGATAGTAACAATGTTAGTTACATTCAGATATGCATATACAAAAGACTTATGTTAATATATATTAAGTCCTTCATGAGGCATTAGCAAGGTTTGGGTGACTGTTTCTGACATGGATAAGGTTACATGTTTATAGATAATAGTCCAGCAGCCCAGCAAGGGAGGCATTGGCACAGCTGCCTCTAAAAAATATCATTTCTGGACATTCCATTACACAATGGCGGAGTGTGGGGTTGTCTTCTATTTTACACAGGTTAATTTTTTTCATATTGATGTTGTCACTGCCAGCTACCTCCCACATGTACTTATATCCTAACCTTAGCCTACTATAACACACCTGCTGGCGCCTAGTAATTAGTCCATTTTGTATGTAGTCAGGTTGACACCCTTTTTTAAGTCTATATATGTAGTGAGAGAAACAGACTGACCGAGCATGCTGTCAACATGTCTCTTATTGTAAATTTCCATTTGCGCACACATTTCTGTTTTTAGACGGCCAAGGGACAGAGGGAGCAGAAACCCAACATCATCCTTAGTCGTAGCACTGTTGGCGAGTTCATCTGCACGCTCGTTACCCACTATCCCACAGTGTGATGGGGACAATATAAGGTTCACAGTTCTGTCCTGACACGTTATCTTATACACAAGTTTAATAATTCTGTTCACGAGGACGGTGTGAAGAAGGTTCCTAGATGTTACCAACTAAAAGGCAGTCGTGCTGTCAGAGGCAATGATGACGTCTCCGGCCTCTCGCTTGACTGCTGCCAGAGCCGCTGCTATCCTGAGAAGCTCTGTTAGGGTCGAAGAGCAGCCATCAGATGCTCGTATGCTTAGCGCCCGGTGTTCACCCCGGCTTTCTCTCTTGTGGGGAGAGAGAGAGAGAGAGAG
>JACEEZ010021316.1:50000-72500 GCA_016584305.1 Chionoecetes opilio | reverse complement strand
GTCCTTTGTCCTCCCTCCCCTTTCCGTCAAGCCCTCACCACCACGCTAACACGTCCAGTAGCTAGTATACATAGGTAGGCTACTTGTATCATCGCTGCCCAACCCTTGTTAATGCATTATAAATCCACATCACAAGTCTAAACTTTATTTAGGTTAGACAAATTTTTCCGATGCGTCTAAAGCAAGAATATAGGATATAGATTGCACTGATTACGGTATCGTTTAAGTATTCATAATGTTTTACCAAATATATTATACCTAGAATGTTATGATACGGAGCAATACGACTCTATTTATGTGTGGCTAAAACTGGGTATGTGTGTGTGTGTGTGTGTGTGTAAGAGAGAGAAAAAAGACAAAGAATGTAAATGTGTGAGATTGTCCTAAATGCTTTGGTAAGGGTGGAGGGGTGGGGGTGGGGTGGTGGGTCGCAAGCCTTTCAAAATTATTAGGATGGGTCGCAGGCCAAAAAGTTTGAGAACCTTGCTCTAATCCACTACGCTAGCATGTGTGTGTGTGTGCGCGCGCTTCATCCATTATTTATAATTTATCAACCTCATACTTTCTTTTTGTACATTTGCTCATTTACATATACATATTCGTTTTTCAATGTGTATTTGCTCTTTTGAAAGGCAGGGACACCCGATGTTGCTATGCTGTGAGGTATGGGGGAAGTGTAGCCAACTTCTTTCCTGTGAATACAGGTGTGGGGCACGGGTGCGTCCTTACCCCATCACTTTTCAACACTTGTACAGACTGGGTATTGGGCAAAGTTGTAGATCAAAGTGATTGTGGAGCATCCCTTGGCAACCCCAAGATCACTGATCTTGTTTTTGCCGATGATGCAGTTACCTTTGCTGAGTCGCTGGAGGTCCTGGTGATGGCTTTTGAGGCGCTGCACGAGGAGGCAAAGCCTGTGGAGCTTGAGGTCTCCTGGCTCAAGACCAAGGTCCAGGTGTTTGGAGGCTTATTGGATGATACAGTACAGTCTGTTCATGCGTGTGGTGAGGACATTGAGATCTTGGAAAGTTTTACATATTACCTTGAGAGCGCAGTCCATAATGACGACGGGTCACGTCAAGAAGTCTTACGGCGGATTGGCATAGCCCACGGTGTTATGGGCTCGCTCAGCAGGAGTATTTGGCGTTATTTTTACCTGTGCAAGAGGACCAATATCCGGCTCTTCAAGTCGCTTGTGATCCCCTTCTCACTCTATGGTTGTGAGACATGGACAGTAAATAGTGATTTGAAGAGGCGAATCGATGCCTTTGGTAATATGTGTCTTCGAAGAGACACGTGTTCTGTTCACGTGAAGGTTTCCAGGAGAGGTGTAACGCGGCGGCCGATTGTGTGTTGCCTTTCACTGCCCGGGCTTAGGCTCAACTTGCAAGCGTCTACAGAGTGAATGGAGATCCAATAGGAGGTTGGAAGTGGCAGTAATACTATGAATTGTTTTTATAAATCGATGCAGCATTTGGTTAGGTCTTTGTTTTAACATGTGTATTCTTCACAGTGTTATAATGACAGATGTGTTCAGTGTTACTTGCATCCCGACACATTGTTATATTTGTACTAGAGTAACTAGACTATTTTATGTATCATCACACCGGTACAAAGCAGCATTCCTTGCCATCACGATCCCTTCATCGCCGCCTCACCGCCAGCACCTTATCAGCCTTTTTTCTTTCCCCTCAGCTGCCGTCAAGCCCTCTCCAACGAGGAACTACTCCTCATGAGAGCCAAGCCTCATGCCCATCATCTCCGTGGCGGCGGGCGTGGTGGGCGGTCTCCTGTTCGTGCTTATCGTGGTCTGTGTCGTGGTGAGGGTGCGTCTGGGAAAGCGGGCGAGAGCGCAGTGTGGGCGTAAGGAAGTACGAGAGCATGCGGGCGTCCATGAGGTGTCTACGAGCACCCCACTCCACCCCAAGGCTCCACCCCCGACACTCCAACCGATAGCACCGCCACCCACTTATTTACATGACGCTCTTCCGCCGCCTCCTGTCTTCTTCAGGGACGGAGACGAGACGAACCCTGATGTCATTCTGCATGGCGGAGGTATGAGACAGGCAGACATAGTAGATTACATGTCTTATCCACCTCCCCGCAACACTGTAAATATGACTCAGATTGCAGAGCCGTAGCTGGTAAAACTTTCATAACACTAGTTAGTACACACCTATCGGAAACTGCATCTGTATTCCACTTATTCCCTGAAAAATGCCCTAAATATCGTCCTCTTCGTCCCTCCCTCAGGACGCGACCAGCCCTGGCGATGTACTGCAGGACTCAAAACCCCATGGAACATCACTTCGACCACGCCGTTATGATACTTAGCACAGAGGTGAGAGAGAGAGATGTATGTAGACAAATTGTAAAAGTATATGATGGAATAATCCAGATGATTTAAAAGATAAGGCAAGGGAGAATGAGGGAAGGGCAAGGAAATTCAAAGTAAAGGAGAAAATTAGGAAGGGGAGAAGTTCAATGATGATATCCTTTAAAATTAAATGCACATAAAGGGTGAATATAAGTAGCTATATCATCATACGTTGTGTACTATGTAGTGAAACGGAAAAATAAAAATCTAGACAAGTCAGAAAATCACTAGGCGAGTTTGGTTGTGAATGGATGGAACTGCTACTGTAGTGGTCTGTTCTAGCTCGCGTGGCCTGTAGGAGACGGTCTCTGGCTCACTCCTTCGCCCTGGGTCGACATCGGGCTGCGAGGTAATTTGGGCAAGGGCTGGACAGCAGCTTCCTCCTGAGCGTATGGATGAAGACTTGTGTTGAGCGTAGAGTATCGTGGAGGCGAGTTTCTCAGGTTCCTCATGGCTGGGGACACGTTGAGGTTCTCAGGGTAGACCACCTCAGCCCGTGTTGCACTCAATGTTGGATGACCACCTTTTCTGGTGAAGGTAAAAGAGGAAAGCCAGATGGAAGAGGCGTGGTGGACTCACAATGGATGAAAAGTGTGTTGTCGTCTATAAAGCGAGATGTAAAAGTTAACTGTGCCTCAGGTCATCTCGTCAGTATATACAAGAGTGTGCGACGCTAATATACTTTTTGTTCAGCGCTCCAAACAGGTGACATCTCGGTCTCATTCCTGCGCCTTCCTTTGAGAAAACAGATCTGAATTCATGTTTCATATATTTATACTTAGTTTTAATTTTCTACAACTCTCTTTAAAACAAATGTCTAGCAAGCATTGGTCTTTTCTTAAGTGCAAAATTGACCCATTTTTTACTAGCTCATCTGGATCTTGGTCGGAAAGACATGCTCCATGGTTACTTTGGTCATCCTGAGTCACCATATGGCACAATGTCAAGCTGCAAGATTATGTGCAACAAGGTAATACTAGTATGCAGTGACGCACAAATACTGAAAACGTTACTGATCAGGCCCTCAGCTTGGCCACAGGAGTGTAAGTCATTTGGCTTGTTTAGATTTGCTTCACATACGAAAGAGTGATGTATCACTAACAAATTATTCACGTTGCAGCCAAACTGTATACAGAGTTGAGTAGAGTAGAGTAGAATAGAGGTTACAGCTCTGCTTGAAACATATTTTGTATTGTGGGTGTAAAATGGTTGAGGAATTAACATATATGCTGAATGAAAATTTTAATTAATTTTGTATCGAGACATATATTGAGTATGTATGTATGTAGTACTGTACGTACGTACATTTACATAAGAAGTTTATACAAACACTATAAAGTAGTAGACTGTCCTAGATGCCATCTCATAAGCAGGAAATAAATATTTCACATATACACACCCATTCATTGCAGTCATTTTCAATCACCCTCTTCAAGGTCATACAGTAACAATAGCTCACCAGCCTCACTAAAAAGCTGTTTAAATCATATCAATGTACGTAACTAATGAAGGGTTGATATGTATTTAACTCTCCCAAAATTTGGCCATTGTTAGTTACTCTTAAAACTCCCTTTTGAATTTTGAAATTTAAATTATCCCAAAACATTACAGGAAATACATATTATAATATTAAGGCTAGTTTGCCCAGAGGGTAAATATTGCAAAGTTTTGAGTTATCCAAATAACGTCTATTATATAAATATTATATATATATATATATACTATTATATATATAAATATTATAATATATATATATATATATATATATATATATATAATATATGAATTATATATAATAATATATAATATATACTATATGATAATACTATATCATATATATATACTACAATATATATATATATAGATATATACATATATTATATATTATCTTATTATATATATATTATCTTATACTATTATTACTCTCTCTTTATACTATATATCTTCTCTATATATTCTTATCTTATTCATATTCTATATATTCTATATACATATCCTTCTATAATATATTTTATATATTATCTTTATTATCATATATATATATATATATTATATATATAGTCTGAGTACATCACATCACAGATAAGGCACTTTATATTTATGGATTCCGTCCCATCAGGTCCCATTGGAACCAAGACAAGTAGAGGGCTCTGTCACGCCGGACTGGGACTCTCCTGGAGAGAGACAATGACAAGCATGTCAGGAGTCTCGCTGAGGATGTCGAGGGCCATTTGAACACCAATGACCGCCTACCGAGCCCTGAAGAAGCTCCGCTCCAAGTCTCCATCTCGGGCGAGTGCTATCCGAGCAGCAGATGGGCACTTCGTGTGGGACATGAATGGGCATATGGCTGAGTACTTTGGGCAGTTGTTCACGGTGGACCCTCTAATTGGGCATCTCCACTCAACTGTTTTACGGGTATTGGATGCCATTCCCATTGATGAAACCGTATGCTCACTTGACGAAGTCAGAGAGGCTGTAACAAAGTTGAGGGATGGAAAGGCAGGTGGTGTCTGTAATATCAGTGCGGAGGTCCTCACAGCTGGGGGTGAGGCCATGATTAGCGGGTGGCATGCTGCCTTGACTGCCGTGTGGCAATCAGGTACCATTACTCCTGACAGGAAAAGGGGGCTGGTTGTCCTTTTCTGGAAAAGGGACCGTCAGGAGTGCAACAATTACCGCTGCATTAACTGCTCAGCGTGCAGGCAAGGTGCTTGCCCATCTATTGCTGAAACTGATGCACAGTCATCAACTGAAGCATCAGTGACCTCAGCAGTCTGGGTTCAGGCCTGGAGTTTCGACAAGGGATGCTTGCAGCCTATATTGATCTCAAGATGGCGTTTGATTCAGTGCATCATGAGTCACTATGGGTTCTTCGTCGACTTCGCGGGATTCCTGCAAGGACTGTTGGTCTGCTGACTGCCCTGTACTCTGGGACTGAGAGTGCTGTAAAGTGTAGGGGAAGTATATCCAGCTTTTTTCCTGTGAATACAGGAATGAGGTAAGAATCCGTCCTTTCCCCATCACTTTTCAACACTTGTATAGATTGGATATTGGGCAAAGTTGTGGACCAAAGTGATTGTGGAGCATCCTTAGGCAATACCAAGATCACTGATCTTGTTTTTGCCGATGATGCATAATCTTTGCCGAGTCGCTGGAGGTCCTGGTGATGGCTTCCGAGGCGCTGCACGAGGAGGCAAAGCCTTTGGGACTTGAGGTCTCCTTGCTCAAGACCAAGGTCCAGGTGTTTGCAGTCTTGCTAGATGAAACAGTACAGTCTGTTTATGCGTGGGGCGAGCAAATTGGCGATTGGATCGCGAGACTGAATCGAGACCTATTACCTGCATATTCCGTCAGCGCCAACTTCGGCTATATGGGCACGTTACCCTGAAACCGATACTTCTCACCGGGTTGTATCTGTAAGAGATAATCTGGCATAGAAGAGGCCAAAGAGGCACCCACAAGGCTCGTGGCTGGGGCAAGTTGATGATTTCTGGCGTGAGTTGCTTGGTATGGGAAGAGAGCCTGCATCTGGACTCGCGCGTGTTGACCCCCGGGAGTGGCGTCATAGGGTGGGCGAGGCGACGCTCCCCCCGGCGTATGCCCCCAGTGATTGATTGATTGCTTGTCCCATCAGGAGAAAGTAAATGTAGCGAAGAGTGAGCTGGGTGCCCTCCGGTTTGCTGCTCATGCCAAGCTCTTCAAGATCCAGGGGACGTTAACATAAGTTATCATGGTACACACTAATTTTTTATTTCTATTATTTTGGTACTTGATTGATGTATTCGTTATTTTGTTGATCTTCATTGTCCCTCAGTATAGTGAGTGGTAACAGCAACCCTTTTAACAGGGTACTCAGCAACGATCTCAGTATTTCATGGTAGTTCAAGTTAAAGATGATAAAAATGACTATGAAGAGCCTTTGTCATACTAAAGCATGGTTATGTTTACCTCATTCATCTGTTTGGGAGATTTTGAAGCATATCTAAAGCAGCTTCATTTCATGAGGAACCCGAGAAACTCGCCGCCATGATACTCTCCGCTCAACACAGGTCTTCATCCATAAGCACAGGAGGAAGCTGCTGTCCCGCCCTTGCCCATATTACCTCACAGTCCAAAGTCGACCCAGGGCGATGGCGTGAGCCAGAGACCGTCTCCTACAGGCCATGCGAGCTAAAACAGACCACTAAAGCAGCAGTTCCATCCATTCACAACCAAACTCGCCTAGTGATTTCTGACTTGACTAGATTTGTATTTTTCCTTTCACTACATAGTACACAACGTATGATGATATAGCTACTTATATTCACCCTTTATGTGCAATTAATTTTAAAGAATATCATCATTGAACTTCTCCCCTTCCCTTTGAATTTCCTTGCCCTTCCCTCATTCTCCCTTGCCTTAAATCTTTAAATCATCTTGCTTATTCCATCATATACTTATACTATCTCTCTACATACATCTCTCTCTCTCACCTCTGTGCTAAGTATCATAACGGCGTGGTCGAAGTGATGTTCCACGGGGTTTTGAGTCCTGCAGTACATCGCCAGGGCTGGTAGCGTCCTGAGGGAGGGAGAAAAAGGTGGATATTCAGGGAATTTTTCAGGGAATAAGGGGAATACAGATGCAGTTTCCGATAGGTGTGTACTAACTAGTGTTATGAAAAATTTACCAGCTACGACGCTGCAATCGGAGTGATATTTATAGTGTAGCGGGCAGGTGGATAAGACTTGTAATTTACTATGTGTGTCTGTCGCATACCTCCGCCATGCAGAATGACATCAGGGTTGCTCTCGTCTCCGTCCCTGAACAAGACAGGAGGCGGCGGAAGAGCGTCATGCAAAGGAGTGGGTGGCGGTGCCTTGGGATGGCGGGTCGGGGGCGGTGCCTTGGGGTGGAGAGGGGCGCTCGTAGACACCTCATGGACGCCCGCATGCTTTCGTACTTCCTCACGCCCACACTGCGCTCTCGCCCGCATTCCCAATCGCACCCTCACCACGACACAGGGCTACGATAAGCACAAACAGGAGACCGCCCACCACGCCCACCGCCACGGAGATGATCGGCATGAGGCTTGGCTCCCCTGAGGAGTGGTTCCTCGTTGGGGAAGGCTTGACGGCAGCTGAAAGGAAAGAAAACAGGCTGATAAGGTGCTGGAGGTGAGGCGGCGATGAAGGGATCGTGATGGCAAGAAATGCTACTTTATACCGGTGTGATGATACATGAAATAGTCCCGTTACTCTAGTACAAATATAACAATGTGTCGGGATGCAAGTAAAACAGAAAAAATCTGTCTTTATATAACTGTGAGGAATAGCTACACATGTTAAAAAAAAGACCTAACTAAATGCTGCATCAGGTTACGAAAAATGATTCTTAGTATTACTAGGCCAATTCCAACCTCCTATTGCAACTCCATTCACTCTGTACACGCTTGCAAGTGGAGCCTAAGCCTGGGCCGTGAAAGGCAACACACAATCGGTCGCTGCATTACACCTCTCCTGGAAACCTTCACGTGAACAGACTCTGATCTCAGTATACCAACAACACAAGTTCTGCTAAAATGTCCACCAAATACAAACACTGAAACCATACACGCAGTTGATACACAACAATTCTGCGACCTTCTGAGGAAACTAAGTGTTTGTTTGTCGAGAAATGCCAATAACTACAACAGAGCATGAAAGAGAGAGAGAGAGAGAGAGAGAGAGAGAGAGAGAGAGAGAGAGAGAGAGAGAGAGAGAGAGAGAGAGAGAGAGAGAGAGAGAGAGAGGAGAGAGAGAGAGAGAGAGAGAGAGAGAGAGAGAGAGAGAAAAAAAAAAAAAAAAAATGCGCATACAGCCTGTGTGGTTTGATTGGATGCATTTCTGTCGGCTATATGTCCCCCTTGAGCAAGAAGTTGGGTTAAGTGTGTGAGATTTAAATCTTACCCATAGATCGGTCTCTATTATCTCTAAGCTGTTTCCAGGAAGGTAAAAGCTGGCGATCGCGAGCCCAGCACGTAAGATCAAGACCGTGAGCGTTACCGTGGGTGTTACCGACCGTGTGATGTTTTACACACACACACACACACACACACACACACACACACACACCACACACACACACACAAGTAAATATAAATTAATAATTTCATGTTAATGTACTGCAGTTATCAGAGGCAAACGATGAACAACTTAACTAAATCTTAATGTTGTGAGTGTGTGTGTGTTGATGAATGCACAATTGCACATGCTCTGCCTGCACACAACAATGGGTGTTGCTGCCTTTCAAAAGAACAAAATTTAATGCACAATGAAAAACGAATATGTATATGTAAATGAACAAATGTACAAAAAGAAAGTATGAGGCTGATAAAAAATATATAATGCATGAAGCGCGCGCGCGCGCGCGCCGCACAAACACAACACACACACACACACACCCACACACACACACACACCACACCACACCCACACACACCCACACACACACACGACACACACACACACACACACACAGCACCCACACACCAACACACACCACACAACACACACCACACACACACACCCACACACCCACACACACCATCCACACACAACACCCACACCACACACACACACCACACACACCCACATGCCCACACACACACACAGACCACACACACACACACACACACCAACCACACAACACACACACACACCACACACACACACACACACACACACACACACACACTCACACACACACACACCACAACACAGATCAACAAATCAACGGATACCACCTGTCTCCTGCCACACACGCCACCGACGACCAAACTCGCGAACACGCAGTCTGACACCCCCATACATTTCGCACCACGTGTTTCAATCTAAGTACTCCAAGGGGTACACGCCGCTTTACAACACGACCCAATCCCGGTCGATCGACAGGACAGCACAAGGCATTCTCCTAAACCCGAACACACCAGCCACACACACACAGAATACGACCGTATTGCAACTGCGTTGTTTGCCACGCCCCAATCTAACAGAGTTGTCCTCATTGCAAGCGTTGAACATAAGCACGTAGGATGATTAAACTGGTAAGATACTGAGAATCCCCGTACCCGAGACGAGAATACGCAGTTCAAAGCCGAATCTGCAAAATAAAGTACCGGGTTTAGCCTGGAGGGCGAGACCACTTCTTGTGGGTCGCAAGATGCAGATCAACGACATAATTTTAATGCTTGATGGAAACGTGGAACGGTTAGCTCGACCTAAGTAGAATCCGGTTCTAACGGGGTGGGCCACTCTGGGGGATGTATCAGCATAGTTATGGGAAATGGGGCCAATGGCAGTAATCCGGGAGCCTAGGTGCACTGTGTATGGGGAGCCAGCAGAGTAGTTAGTGCATATTGATGCAGCAGATCCAAGTCATGCCCACTCACGAGGTAGCCATGGCCAGTGGGGGAGGCACCTGGGGGGCGGGCTCCGGATTTCTCATGACGGGCACGTGCCCCTCCGTAGCTACGGCAATGGCTATAGCTGATCTGACGCTATATAAGGTAGAAAGAAAACGAGGCAACAGCTATTATTTTGCAGGGAGGACTAGCCAAAGACTACTCTATACTGGACTTGCTACTCGTGCCCCGCGCTAACTCGCCCATGATCAGTGGAGGCCAGTTTTGCGATTCCTGACATTATCGAACATCACCCCCATTTCCCTTCCTGTGGTTTATCAGTATAAATGATATACCATTATCTTCGCAAATGTTTGTTCTATAATAATACCTAAATAATAAATAGTATACTACACTAAAGAAATGACATTATAAGATTGTGAAGAAATATGCATGAACTCTTATTTAATGAAACTCTTCGCTATTTAATATTTTGCGGGAAAACATTTTAGATGAATCATATCAATAGAAGCGGATTTTCTTTACCTTTCCATTGATATATTTTGTTTTCTGATAAATTAATTAAAACCATACATAAATTAGCGTTAACTAAAAAAATTACAATATCGGATCGGCAAGTGAAAAAGTGTTCCATGAATACACTAGACTATGGTTTATCAGTATAAATGATATACTATTATCTTTTTAAATGATTTTTCTATAATATTATAAAAAAAAACTAAAATACACTAAATAAATGCCATTATGAGACTCTGAAGAAATATGCATGAATTTAATATTCACTTAAACTCTTCGCCATTTAATATTTTGCGTAAAGACTTTTTACATGCAACATATATTTAGAAGCAGAATTTTATTAGTTTTCCATTGATATATTTCGTTTTCTGATAAATGAATTAGAACCATGCATAAATTAACGCTAACTAAATAAATAACATCAATCGGGTAATTTTCACGCTTGATGAGGCTATTTATTTAGTTAACGCTAATTTATGTATGGTTCTAATTCATCGATCAGAAAACAAAATATATCAATGGAAAGCTAATAAAATTTCGCTTCTATTGATATGTTTCATGTAAAATGTTTTCCTGCTAAATATTAAATGGCGAAGAGTTTAAGTGAATATTGAGTTCATCCATATTTCTTCACTCACTCACAATGTCATTTCTTTAGTGTATTTTACAGTTTTTTATTTGATAATATTATAGAGCAAACATTTACGAAGATAACGGTATATCATTTATACTGAGGAACCATAGGAAGTGGGAGTGATGTTCGAAAATGTCAGGAATCGCAAAATTGGTCGCCTCTGGAAATAGCCCAAAATAAGTAGTAATTCCAGTATACAGTAGTCTTTGGACTAGCCTAAACAACCTCAAATCACACTTAGCTCTCACTCCCTTCCTTTCCCAGTCACAGTTACGCCGCCATAAAAAATTGACGGGGGTGGCCAAAGTTGGATACAGATTTAGTGTGGGGTGGCCATGGCATAGGAATTAAAAATAAATTGTTGAATGTTCATTAGACCTCTGACTTAGATATGGGGTGGCCACCCCCTAGAACCGCCACCTATTCATCTCACTATCTTCCACTCCTTCCATTTCTATCTCTACTTAAATAAGCTGTAGAAATATGAAGAAAAGCAACAAAATAAAACGTAGTTTTGCCATAAATCTACCCTTTCCTCCTCCCAGGTGCCTGCACACACGCCCTGCCAGCTCGCTGGTTTGCACTCGACTGTCGCTCGCACCGGATTATTCAAGGAACTCAACACTGTTTCGAAACACTTAAACTTTCCCGTATTTCCTTCCCACGCCCTTACCTGTTAACCTTTGACCAATATTTGTTTACCTGTAACGTTATATACGTCCTAAATGTGAGTTAGTAATTGTGGTGGTATAGTTTTGTAGTATTTTTTTTAAAGCTTATATTGATACGGTTCGTTAGTGCATCGGACTCATTAATAACGGAGGATTAATATCAGAGGATTGTGGGTAGGATATCATTTAAAATCATTATGCCTCGTAGTGTGTGGGTTGTTACAAGACTGTATTGCTTTGTTAGCAGCGGTGTAGCTATGTATCTATCAATGGGGGTGCACTAGGCAAGTAGAGCTAAGAGAGGCCAATCTGATGCCACATAGAAGGGTATATTCTAAGATGAGATCAGTGGTAGGTATGAGTATTAAACAGAATACGGCAGCCATGGCCACTGGGGGGGGGGGGGCATATGTGGAGCACATGGTTCTTATGAGGGGGCACGTGCCGCCCCGTAGCTACGCTACTGCTGGGGAATACTCTATTAACCATGAATACGATCAAACAAAAACTCATGAGTCTTATATAGTTGTTTTGTTGTCAAAATATTATATATATATATATATATTATATATATATATATATATATATATATATATATATATATATATATATATATATATATATATAATATATATATATATATATATATATATATATATATATATATATATATATATATATATATTATAGTTAATTTTCTTAGTTGGTAGTACATCTTGATATTTCAGGAAGACAAAGACACTCGTCATACTTGGGTTGTTTATGTGCAACGTTGATGCCAAGTGCCTTTGGCGAAACGTTGCGCATAAACAACCCCAAGTATGACGAGTGTCTTTGTCACCCTGAAATATCAAGATAATATATATATATATATATATATATATATATTATATATATATATATATATATATATATTAAGGAAAGGGAGAGAGAGATGTGAGATCGATAACGGTCCCCAAGGATATATTAAAAGTCCTTTACCAGCCCCATACTCTTGAGCTAGTGTTCAGTAGCGGTGCGAAAAATAGTTGGAAGGATCTGGAAGAAGAGTCTGGATGAAGGGTCTGGAAGAGTCTGGAAGGGGTGCGGAGCGATGAAAAGGTTAAGAACCACATAACTAAATGAACACACACACACACACACATACCACACACACACACACACACACACACACACACACACACACACACACACACACACACACACACACACACACACGAGTCACAAATAAAAGTAGAAACCTGACATCAAAGGGACAGGGACGTGAAGCCAGGCCGAGCACAACCCATTAACTCAATCTATGCGTCCATACTCATTCGGGTTCGATTTCTCCTGAAAGGTTATTGACCTTGTATACTTGGGGAACCACGAGGCTAAGTGCAAACAAAACGCGACCTTTCTACTGGGGCATCGATTGAGTGGCTCGTTTTTGTGTGTGTGTGTATGTGTGTGTGTCACCACCACCACCTCCCTCACCTGTGCGTTTCTCGGCCACGTCCTTGATCGTGTAGACCTGAAGGTTGATGGTCTCGCTGTGTCCCTTGGCGTTGGTGGAGAACACGTCCCCGCGGAGGGTGAGGCCCGAGGGCAGCCCGGGCACCGAGAACAAGGGAACCTGTGGAGGCAAAGCGAGGCCGTGAACATTTATGTCTGAAGGATAAGATAAGATAAGATTTTCATCCTATCTAGACACTTTGCAAGTACCAACTACAAAGTTACTGACTATACAAAGCGCCGCCACGTCAGCACGAACTAGACGGACTGTCTGAAGGAGCGAAAGGGAAGAAGTCTGACTATATGTCTGAATTTTAAGAAGAAACATGAAATCAAACGTGGCTATAGCGAGTGTGCATTTCATGGCAGTTAAGTAAATAAATATTGAAGACATACAAGTAGAATGAATTTTATTGTTCCTTTTGAATCCCCAAATCAAAAAAATCTATCAAATAAGCTGAGATATTGAAAGTAAGCAAACATTTTCTGAATTTCTAAGTAATTGTATTTATAAGTGTCATAGGTAGGGAAGCCAACCATGCACTCTGAGCAGATTTCCGATTATCACGTGTGGATTGTTCTTCCTCTCTTTTGTTATTTCTTTCAAAGACGAAAAATAGGGACAAAAAAGTGATAACTCTAGTTTTGAGAAGGTTAAATATATGAAATAAAAATAAGTTAATTTCCTGTACAATAAACACTGCCAGTTAACAAGGAAAATTAGTAACATCCCTCTCTCTCTTTCTCTCCCCACCCCCCTCACCATGTTTGTGGTGTTGGCGATCAGCGTGGCCGTGTGGGGGTCCCGCAGCTCCAGGATGAAGGTCTGCGGCAGTCCCCCGTCAAAGCCCGCCACGCAGCGCACGTGCACCACCGACACCGACAGGTTGAAGGAGGAACAGTTGTGCAGCGGGTCAGGCCGTCCTGCGGGAAGGGGCAAGAGTGCATGAGTGATGGAAGGACCAGGTATGTGAAGGGATGAGGCAGAATACAACAGGGACGATCTAAACCTCTTGTAGTCACCGTTGATGCACTCGTAACCCACCTGCAGGAAACACGTGGAAGACGCAGGGGCGGCGCTGCTGGCCCACGGCGTTGGCGCCCCAGCAGAGCAGCGTGCCGTAGTCCAGCTCCGTGTTGGGCGTGTAGCGCACCGTGGAGCCCGATGCGGTCACTAAGATGTGCTCCTGAGAGGATAGCAAGGTCAGGACAAAGGAAAACGATATGTTCTCAATTATCCAAATATATCTGCTTGTATGTGCACGTAATGAAAAAAAGAACAAAAAACTGCTTCTACTCATGAAAACACACACACACACATACTTATTTCTTATTTTCTTATTTGTTTTGTTTAGAGAATAATGCCACAGAGCCATTGTGATCTACCGCTGCTGCATATTAGTGTTGGCCGAAGCCACCACCCCGGGGGGGGGGGGGTTACAAACCCCCGGCTGGCACCCGGTACCCATTCACTGCTGTGTGGACTGGGGTTGGGATTTAAGAAAGACCACCCATCTATCTTTCGCTCCGCCCGGGGATCGAACCCGGGACTTCTCGGTTGTAAGCCGAGCGTGCTAACCACTACACTACAGAGTTCTCTACACACAAACACACACACACACACACACACACACACACACTCTGTATACCTTGTTTATTGAGTATATATTCATTTATACCCTCATAATTTATGTCACTTTTTTCCTCAGAATTAAAGTTTCTTTTACTATTTAAACTTCTAATATACATTTTAAGCCACTGGCCGCCTATTGTGTGAATGTTTTAATAAACCGTTAATTATTATAAGTATTATCATTATTATTACACAGGTAGCCCAACTAACAACATTGAAAAGTACACATGCTCCAAAGCAATCACAACCTATCTGGACACGCATATATAGGCCTGCCAAAGAAATTTCGCAGCTGCCTTCATTTATCTTTTTTCCACCTTTGTATTACTTAATTTGCTCTTTATTTTCTACTCCGTCTTACTTAATATCCTAGTCTCTCCATTTTTATCTTCAATACCTATTGCCTTACGTCGTTTTCCATGCCAGGAATTGCCACCTGTCAACCCTCCCTCCTCCTCCTACAAGCATCACCAGCCACTCACCCTCACCTTTCACCCTGACACCATTCAACCTGTCTTCTACTGCAACAGAGGCAAGGGTGACACCAAGGCATCTCGCGACCTCGCAAAAATAGGGGAAGAAGAATCCAAAGACTGTCCCATAAACCCTTCCTTCTGTTATCTTGTTGGTATCGGATTCATTACACGAGATAAATAAAAATGAGGATTGCTGACTTTAACATAATTTCCTTCTCGTTTTCTAATAGGATATGCTGCCTCTACTTGTGTGCAATTACCAGTGATGGCATTAAGGAAAAGGAGACGGTGGCGTCGGCAGAAGAGTCTTGTAGGATTAGAGAGTCGAGAAAAATGTGAAAGAAACCGCTTGCGAAGTAGGAAACAAGGAATAAAAAAATTAGAAAACTTTAGGAAGAGAGAGAGAGAGAGAGAGAGAGAGAGAGAGAGAGAGAGAGAGAGAGAGAGAGAGAGAGAGAGAGAGAGAGAGAGAGAGAGAGAGAGAGAGAGAGAGAGAGAGAGAGAGAGAGAGAGAAGAGAGGAGAGGAGAGAGAGAGAGAGAAAATATATATATATATATTATATATATATATATATATATAATATATATATATATATTTTATATATATATATATAAAAATGTGAGGGTTGAAGTGAGAAAAAAAATCTGAAGAAGAGAGGAAGGATATAACAAGGCTAGAATGTTTTAGAAGAGGAAGAGGAGGAGGAAAGAAATAAGAGGACTATCACACGACTAACGAGCGGCAACGACACTCGGTTTGTGGCAAGCTTGGAATCTTCGCTCAGAAAATAAGAGATATAAAAGATAGAGCAAGAAGAAAAAGTGGAAAAACAGACACTCCCAATCTGAATGTAAAGGAGAGGAACAGAAAAGAAAAGAAAAAGAAAAGAAGAGAGAATTTATAATATATACAGTAGTCAAATAAAAGGTTGCTACAAGGAAGTATCCATTTGTATCGAATCTACTTAGGCCCCCTTCACACATTCCATAATCGAACCACGATCGCGCCAACAATACAATGAGCAGCGCCGTCATGGTCCTGATTTGGGTCCATCGTGACCGATTGTGACGCACTCGGCCAGGGCCACGAAAGTTAGTGCATGCATTAAAAAATCGGGAAGCTCCTCGATTTTTGTACTCAACGCGGCACTATGGTAAGTCATCGTGACGCTATCGTTATCTACGTAGCAGCTACGTGACACTATCTTGATCGTCGTGTGTCTATCGTGACGAGGTGTCACGGGAACAACCATTAGTGTCACGATAGCCCTAATAATATGCATAATGCGTCACGATAAACGCAAGCATGAGTCACGATTGAGCTAATAATTTTGACAATCATTAAACAGTTCACACTAATGTGTCACGATTGTTCTAGGAAGGCGTCACGATAACCCTAAGAATACGGAGATTGCGTCATGATAGAGCTAAATATGAGTCACGATAGACCAACGATCTTTTCGTGGGTACGCGAAAATCTTTTTCGCTCTTTAATCGTGATACGTTCATGGCACTCTCGTGGTTATCGTAGCTTTATCATGCATGAATGAAGCCCCCTTCACACATTCCATAATGAAACCACGATCGCGCCAGCAATGCAATGAGTAGCGCTGTCATGGTCCTGAGTATGGGTCCATCGTGACCGAACGTGACGGTTTTGACGCACTCGGCCGAGGCCACGAAAAGTTAGTGCATGCACTAAAAAATCGGGAAGCTCCCCGATTTTTGTACCCAACGCAGCGCTATCGTAAGCCTATCGTTATCTATGTAGCAGCTTCGTGACAATGTCGTGATCGTCGTATGTCTATCGTGACGAGGTGTCATGAGAAAAACCTTTACAGTGTGTCATGATAGCCCTAAAAATATGCATAATGAGTCACGATAAACGTAAGCATCCATCTCCTGAAACTCATGCCCTTTATATTTCTGCCCGAAATCATGCCAAATCTTTACTTCAGCTTACCAAAAACTCTTTTATTCATAGAAAATGTCAAAATATTTCTGAATCAGATTCCTCTCGTGACTTCTGGCATCTAGCAAATAAAATCTATAACAATTTTTCTTCTTCATCTTTCCCTCCTATGCTTCACCCAGATGGCTCCACAGCAGTCTCATCTACTTCTAAAGCTGAACTCTTCGCTCAAACATTTGCTAAAAATTCCACTCTGGCTGATGAAGGGCTTGTTCCTCCTTCTCCTCCACCCTCTGACTTTATTATGCCTGTCATTAAGATCCTTCGAAAGAATGTTTTCTTTGCCCTTTCTGGCCTAGATCCTCGGAAGGCTTACGGTCCTGACGGAGTCCCTCCTATTGTTCTCAAAAACTGTGCTTCTGTGCCTGCACCTTGCCTGGTCAAACTTTTCCGTCTATGTCTATCTACTTCCACCTTTCCTTCTTGCTGGAAGTTTGCTCACATCCAACCTGTTCCTAAGAAGGGTGACCGTTCAAATCCTTCAAACTACCGTCCTATAGCTTTGACTTCCTGCCTTTCTAAAGTTTATGAATCTATACTTAATAAGAAGATTCTTAAGCATCTATCTGCTCACAGTCTTCTATCTGATCGTCAGTACGGTTTCCGTAAAGGGCGATCTACTGGCGATCTTCTAGCTTTCCTAACTGAATCTTGGTCATCCTCCTTTAGAGGTTTCGGTGAAACTTTTGCTGTTGCCCTTGACATATCAAAAGCTTTTGATAGAGTCTGGCACAAATCTTTAGTTTCCAAACTACCCTCATTCGGTTTCTATCCTTCTCTCTGTACCTTCATTTTAAGTTTCCTTTCAAACCGTTCTATTGCAGCTACTGTAGACGGACATTGTTCTTCTCCTAAATCTATCAATAGTGGTGTTCCCCAGGGTTCTGTCCTATCACCCACTCTCTTTCTATAATTCATTAATGATCTTCTAAGTCTAACTCAAAGCCCTATCCACTCCTACGCTGATGATTCTACCCTGCATTTTTCAACGTCGTTTATTAGACGTCCAACTCAACAGGAACTAAGTGATTCACGGAGAGATGCCACCGAGCGCCTAACTTCTGATCTTTCTATTATTTCTGATTGGGGCAAAGCAAACCTTGTTTTGTTCAATGCCTCAAAAACCCAATTTCTTCACCTATCTACTCGACAAAACCTACCAGATAACTATCCTCTCTTCTTCAATGACACTCAACTGTCTCCTTCTTCTACAATGAACATTCTAGGACTATCCTTTACTAAAAATCTGCACTGGAAATCTCACATCTCATCTCTTGCTAAAACAGCTTCTAAGAAGTTAGGTGTGCTGTGGCGTCTGCGTCCTTTTTTTTCTCCCTCCCAATTGCTTGCTCTCTACAGGGGCCTTATCCGCCCATGTATGGAGTATGTCTCACATGTTTGGGGAGGATCCAATCATACAGCTCTCCTAAACAGGGTTGAGTCAAAATCTTTTCGTCTCATCAACTCCTCTCCTCTGACTGACTGTCTTCAATCTTTAAATCACCGCCGCAATGTTGCTTCTCTTGCTCTCTTCTACCGTTATTTTCATGCTCACTGCTCTTCTGAACTTGCTAACTGCATGCCTCCCCCACTCCCGCGGCCTCGCTGCACAAGACTTTCTACTCATTCCCATCCCTATTCTGTCCATCTTCCTAATGCAAGAGTTAATCAGTATCTTTACTCTTTCATCCCTTTCACTGGTAAACTCTGGAACTCTCTTCCTGTTTCTATTTTTCCACTTTCCTATGACTTAAATCTTTTCAAAAGAAGAGTAACAAGACACCTCCCGAACTAAATTGGCTTACCCCTTTTTTTTTATTTTACTCTCTTGCTGTCTTCTTTATAGGGACTGGCAACTAAGTGGGGTTTTTGTTACCCATTTTTGGTGTGCCCTTGGCCAGTTCCCTGTGATGTAAAAAAAAAAAAAAAAAAAAAAAAAAAAAAAAAAAATCATGAATCACGATAGAGCTAATAATGTGTTACGATTGCCCTAGGAAGGCGTCACGATAGCCCTAAGAATACGGAGATTGCGTCATGATAGAGCAAAATATGGGTCACGATAGAGTCACGATAGACCTACGAATGTCTTGTGAGGCATGTTGGCATAGCTCTTGACGCTATCGTGATACGTTCGTGGCACCGTCGTGTCACTATCGTGGTTATCGTAGCTTTATCGTGACGACCAAATGACCGTTGATTTTCCATTCGTGACGTAGTCTTAATGCCATCTTGGCTCCATCGTGACCATCTTACGACCGTCATGATACATACTTATAGACATCGTGACATTGGTGAGAGGCTATCGCGGTCAAATTTCACGATAGAGCCAATAATTAAACTAGTGGCGCTATCGTGGTTTGATTACGGAATGTGTGAAGGGAGCTTAAAGAGGAGAACAATAACAAGGGAGGCGAAAAAAATGGAAGAAGAAATAAAAAAAAAAGTTTCACAAGTACTTAATGGAAAATCGGTAAAATGCAAATGTAATCTTTTAAAATAATCGTCCAGACCATTTCATCATTCCTGATTTGATGTAGTTAGAGTACAGCCATTATCGAATGTATCAACAATATGTTGTCACTTTTTGCATCCAGTCAGCCGTTTTTGAATAATCTGCAATCAAAATATGTATATTCCCCGAGCTTCGAAAACGCTGCTGGCAACTGGCAGACCATCCGCCACGGCTCGGTGACATCATTTTAGGTGGTCTCCTCTTCCCGCGCTAATCCATAAGCACGTAAACACAAGAGATAAATATAGTACATGAAAAATTTTGGGTCTTTCTGATAGATGTTTTTTGTGATATGGTATACACATGCATCCTTGATGGGTGCAGCAAGAAAGCGTGCCTTTCCAGAGAAGTTTGCACACGTATCAGACCAATAGGCGAGAAATGTGTAAAAAAAAATTGTGCGTCGGACGGACGTTGGTGCGTTGGGATGAAGGTAGGGAAACGGGGCTGAGTGTTGGTGGTGGGGGAAGGGGGTGGGTGTTAGTGGTGGGGGAAGTAGGTGGATGTTGGTGAGGGGGAAGTGGGCGGGTGTTGGTGGTGGGGAAGGGGGTGGGGGCTGGTGGTTGGGGAAGGGGATGGGTGTTGGTGGATGGGGAAGTGGGGGGTGTTGGTGGTGGGGGAAGTGGGTGGATGTTGGTGGTTGGGGTAGGGGTTGGGTGTTGGAGGTCGGGATGGGTGTTGGTGGCTGGGGAAGGGGGTGGGTGTTGGTGGTGGGGGAAGGGGATGGGAGTTTGTGGTGGGGGAAGGGGGTGGGTGTTGGTGGTGGGGAAAGGGGATGGGTGTTGGTGGTTGGGAAAGTGGGTGGATGTTGGTGGTTGGGGAAAGGGGTGGGTGCTGGTGGTTGGGGAAGGGGATGGGTGCTGGTGGTTGGGGAAGTGGGTGCGTGTTGATGGTTGGGGAAGTGGGTGGATGTTGGTGGTGGGGGAAGGGGATGGGTGTTTGTCGTTGGGGAAGGGGGTGAGTGTTGGTGGTTGGCGAAGTGGGTGGGTGATGGTGGTTGGGGAGGAGGGTGGGTGTTGGTGGTTGGGGAAAGGGGTGGGTGTTGGCGGCTGGGGAAGTTGGTGGGTGTTGGTGGTTGGGGAAGGGGTGGGTGTTGGTGGTTGGGGAAGGGGGTGGGTGTTGGTGGTTGGGGAAGGGGATGGGTGTTGGAACTGGGTATGTGGGTGGGAACGGGGGCGGGTGCTGGGGGATGTGGGCTCGGGAAGGGGATGGGTGTTGGCAGTGGGGATGTGGGTAGGAACAGGGATGGGTGTTGTGGGATGTGGGTTGGTGTTAGGGATGAGGTAGAGTGAATAATAGTAGAATCTTGAAGGACTCCAGCATCCCCCTCTCTCTCTCTCTCTCTCTCTCGGTGAACACCTAAAGTGACGTCATCAATAATATTCGCGGGCCTGTTGGAGGGATGAAACTTTTTTCCCAGCGCTTTTAGATAGGTTGTGTTTTTACGGAAATAAGGCGTGGAAATTATTATTTTTTGTTTATTAGGTGTTTTGAATGAACATCTATAATAATATAAGTGAAAGTGTGTGTGTGTGTGTGTGTGTGTGTGTGTGTGTGTGTGTGTGTGTGTGTGTCTGTGTGTGTGTGTGTGTGTGTGTGTGTGTGTGTGTGTGTCTGTGTGTGTGTGTGGTATAGGTTCCGCCCCCCGTTGTGGAATCCCATCATATACCACATTTTTGGAACCAGGTTGACCAGGGGAAGGTGTTAAGCCTACTTATGAGATGATCCGATTTTTTTTTTTTTTTTTTTGCAGCCTATTAGCGATAGTTGTGAAAAAAAATGGGTTGCGAGAATTGAGGAAACCTTGATGTAGGGTGATGGGTAATGGGTGAGTGAATGGGTGGGGTGATGGGTAATGGGTGTGGGGTGATGGGTGAGTGAATGGGTGGGGGGTGATGGGTGATGGGTGAGGGAATAGATGGGGGGTGATGGGTAATGGGTGAGTGAATGGGTGTGTGGTGATAGGTAATGGGTGAGTGAATGGGTGGGGGGTGATGGGTAATAGATGATTGAATGGGTGGGGGGTGATGGGTAATGGGTGAGTAAATGGGTTGGGGACGATGTGAATGGGTTGGCGTTCATACATACATTTCTACATCCATGATTTCCGGAAAGTTAGAAGGGGCTATCTGGAGAGTTTGTGTTTGGTGGGCCTCTGGCCCACCAAACACAGGTGGTGGGCCGAAGACCCACCAATAGCCCTCCGCAGGAGCTAGCCAAAAAGTCCGCCCGGAGGGCGGCTTTGCGGCTAGTTCAACCTATTTATGCAAAAAAAAAACTCATAATACACGCAGCTCTCACTCCCTCCATCACTCTCCCACTCACAGCAGCGCCGCCAGGAAATTTTGACGAGGGTGGCCAAGACTGGACACAGATCTAGTGTGGGGTGGCCATTGCGTAGCCATTAAAAAGAAATGGTTGAATTTTCATTAGACCTCTGACTTAAGATCTGGGGTGGCCAATGAAATTTCAGGGGTGGCCGTGGCCACCCCCTAGATCTGCCACTGCCCACTCATTCCTCTCACTCGCTCTCCCTCACTTTCTCTCTTTACTTAACTTACGTTGCAGAAATATGAAGAAAGCAACAAAATAAAGCGTTGTTTGGCAAAGAATCAACCCCTTCCTCCCCTCAGCTGCCTGCACCTTCTCTCCTCCTGCCCCCTCTCGGGCTCGATCTCGACTGTCATTCGTACCGGATAATTCAAGGAACTTAACACTGCTTCGAAACACTAAACCTTTCCGTTATTTCCTTCCCATGTCCTCACCTGTTAACCTTTGACCAATAATTCTTGATCTGTAACGTTATCTATAAGTCTTAAATGTGAGTTTG
>JACEEZ010021316.1:45000-47500 GCA_016584305.1 Chionoecetes opilio | reverse complement strand
TTCCCTTTTACATATTTAAGTTTAGTCTCTTTGGGAGTTCTGGTTTACACTTGTTTAAGATTAGGGTTTTTGTGTGCTTCTGTGTCGACTCTCGTTGTGAGATATTCTGTGTTTTTGAAGACCTCTTAAAGGTTTCTAGTCTTTTGTTTCTTTTGTTAACCGTTGCTTGCTTTCTTTACTTTTTTTGTTTATCATATTAAATAAATGTCAGTAACTTTAACTTTCTTTGTCCCGTATGTTTATTTTATTTATTCATTTTTTTGGTTACGCGGCTCGGACCTGTAATTTTCACTCTGCCGTCGTAAGAGAATTGGCGACCTTGCCAGGATATCTCGCTTAACGATTGTAGACTTTTTTCCCCTTGTTTGTTTGTGCCCTTTGTTGCCGTCACTATGGTTGTCATAAACCATGATGACGTGGTTGCATTTGTTCACGCCATCCCTACCTTTGCACAAGTTGCGGCACTAAGCGTTGCTGAGTTACGTATGATCAGTGATTTTTTTAACATTCCCCTAGCAACTAATATTGACAAGGAAGAACTAGTAAATGCCGTAGCTAGCAGGATATGCCAACAGCAGGATTTTGGTGATGTCGGGTTAAAAGATAACGAGGGCCCAGTTTTGGATGATCAGCCAGCAGAGGTTGACGATAGTGTAACCTCTGGGTGCTCAGCCAGTGAGCTTCGTAAGCTGGAACTAGAGATACGTAAGGCTGAAGCCGAAGCTCGCAAGAGTGAGGCTGAAGCTGAAGCACGTCAGAGCGAGAGCGAGGCTGTAGCTTTAGCTAAAGCAGAGACACGCAAAGCTGAAGCAGAGACACGCAAGGCTGTAGCTTTAGCCGAAGTTGAAGGTCGTAAAACCGAAGTTGAAGGTCGTAAAGCCGAAGCTTAAGTAGAGAAAATGCGGTTACAACTGCAATTAGCCCAGTTAGGTCCTGTCCCTACCAACAGTAACCCTACCCACAGTGCTACCTCTCATTTTGATTTAGGACGCGCCGCAAGACTTGTCCCTGCCTTTACACAGGACAATGTTGATGTTTATTTTCATACTTTTGAGCGTCTGGCCAAGATTTTGAAGTGGCCGGTTGATTTTTGGTCAGTTTTGTTGCAACAATCTTTAACGGGAAAAGCGCTCAGAGTATATGCATCTCTTTCAGACAGTGATGCATGTACATTTCAGGTCATTAAGGAAGACTTATTAAAAGCCTATGCACTAGTTCCTGAAGCATACCGTCAACGCTTCAGAGGACTCCGTAAGGAGCCTGAACAGACTCTCCTCGAGTTTGCCAGATGTATGAGGGAGGCGTTGAATAAATGGCTTCTTTCAAAGTATGTAAGTGAATTCACTTCACTGGTTGAACTAGTCTTAACCGAAGAGTTGTTCCGCACCATTAACGAAGGAGTAAGTGACTATTTATTGGACAGGGAATTTTTGACTATTGAAGAGGCTGCTAAACACGCTGATGGGTACACACTTAGACATGGCAATATTCACTTTGGCTCTAAATCCCCACAGGTACTTCGACCTTCTGTTCCATGGAACCAGGAGAGACCACTTACAAATGGTCTGCTTCGAAACAAGGCTCAGGCACACTCGCCTCGTTCACCACCTCAGGGGGCGTTCCATGTACATAAGTATTACTGTACATTTTGTGGAAAGTCTGGCCACAAGGCAGACTTCTGCTATAAAAGGCTCCAGCCTACAGAAGGCAAGCCTATTTTGACAAGTGTCGAATCAGACACCTTTGGGAGATTCTGTTAAGCCCGTAGCTTTAATTTCTGCTGCAGAAACAGCACCAGAGAGTCCTTTCTCACCTCCCACTTCTCAGGACAGTGTTTGTCACAAGGAGAATTTTGTGGAAGACTCTCCTATGGATAATGAGACACTGTCCCTAGAGAAACATTTTGCTAACCCTTATCCCTTCCAGAGTGTTTCTGGTTCTCCCTTAGGTCCCGCTGATACTGGGAGAGAAGCTTTGACAGCAGCTCAAGAGTCTGACGACTCGTTGCAGTCATTGTTTGACCAGGCGCGGGCCACGCCCAATGACTCGGGCCCCGCTACTCAGTACTTTATCCGTGACGGTGTACCTTGCCGCCGGTGGTTACCCGCCACCATGACGGAGGAGGACGCTGACTGGGCTTCAGTAACTCAAATTGTTTTACCAGTCTCTTACAGGCAGACTGTCCTGGCCGTTGCCCATGACGGATGTTTTTCAGGACACTTGGGTGTTCGAAAAAAGTTTACCAGGCTGGCCAGGAATTTCTTCTGGCCCTTATTATTAATTGCCATTATTATCATATGCCATTATTGTCAATTAACTGGGAAACCTAACCAACCCATTCCACCTTTCCCACTTGTTAAAGTCCCTCACATAACTGAACCATTTAATTCAATTCAATGTGACATTGTTGGCCCTCTGCCTATAACCACTAAGGGTTTTGAATATATTTTCACTATGATTGACACTTCAACTAGGTATTTACATGCAGTTGCTTTACGGA
>JACEEZ010021316.1:0-40000 GCA_016584305.1 Chionoecetes opilio | reverse complement strand
AAAACTGTGCACTAACGACTCACTAACAACCTCTTTGCATTATTTTAATACTCTGGGATAAACTTCATCAGGTCCTGGTGACTTAAATATCTTCATTCTATCTCTTCCCTCTTTTACCATTTCCCTAGTTATCACAATAACTGAGTTTCTCATCATTGCTTCCTTTAAACATCTGTTCAGAATCAGGTATCGTCTGTGTATCCTCCTGAATAGCTGGGAGTCTAGAAGGAGTGCGGACCTATGACAAGGTTAAGTAAGAACGACTGTCCTTAAGGAGTTGATGGGTAAGCGTTGTGGTCCCGCGGCGTATTTAAAGAGATGAATAACTGTATAACAGTACTATATGAGGAGGGCTCTTAACTATTATTTCACCTGTTATTCTACCTGTTTTGCTGTTTCTTTTCAGTTATGAAATGAAAGGTATATTACTACTACTACTACTACTTTTACTACTACAACTACTACCACCACTTCTAGTACTACTACTGTTGCTACTACCACTAACACCACCACCACCACCACCACCACTACTACTTCTACTACCACCACCACTACTACTACTACTACTACTACTACCACCAATACTACTATTACTACTGCTATTAATACCACCACTACTTCTACTACTAGCACCACTTCTACTATCAATACTACTACTTCTTCTACTACTGCTTCTACTACCACTACTACTAACCACTACTACTACTACTACTACTACTACTACTACTACCACCACCACTACTACGTCAACCTTACCTGTGGGATCTCCACACTCTCGCCGCTGTTATTGAAGGTCCAGCGGTAGGTGACGGGGCGTGGGTGGGCGTCTAGGTGGCAGGGAATGTTGACCTGCTCCAGTCTGGCGGCGCCGTGGTAGGTCATGTGGGGGTCACTGCATACAGGTGCATCTAGGGGGGGGGGAGGTAGAGAGGGACAGGTAAGTGTGAGGATACCTGGTGGTGTTGGTGGTGGTGGTGGTGGTGGTGATGATGATGATGATGATGATGATGATGATGATGATGATGATGATGATGGTTGTGGTGGTCTTGTTTCCTCTCGCTCTTCCTGATGTCTAAAGTTTCCTTATTTATGTACTTTGTATGTCTTGTTCTTGTTTTTGTTGTTGTTGTTTCGGTTTAGTCGCATTTTTTTTCTTGAATTTTTTTATGTTTCTATCTTGTGTTGTTTGTCAGTTTGTTTATATATTTTTGTTATAGTTAAGTGTGCTACGTCCCTCTTTTTTTGCGTATTTGTCTTGCATAATTTCTTTGTGTCTGTTTTTGTACGTCTCTTTTTCTTTGTTTGTCTTTGTATGTCACTCTTTATCTCTTTGCTCATCAATCTCTATCTCTGTCTGTCTACCTTTCTACGTACGTCTCTCCTTGTTTATCTGTTTATCCATGTTTGTCACTGTTTGTCTGAAGTCTGTCTCTATCTCTCTTTGTCCGTCAGCATGTCTTTGTGTGTTATTCTCTCTCTCTCTCTCTCTCTCTCTCTCTCTCTCTCTCTCTCTCTCTCTCTCTCTCTCTCTCTCTCTCTCTCTCTCTCTCTCTCTCTCTCTCTCTCTCTCTCTCTCTCTCTCTCTCTCTCTCTCTCTCTCTCTCTCTCTCTCTCTCTTTCTTTCATTGAATAATAAACATTGGATAATGGAACAATACGGACATTTACATCAATATCTTGTAATATTCCGCCTCTGGGGAGGCGGTAGCGGAGCGGTTAGAGTCTCCGACTGGCGTTCTCGGTGACCCAAGTTCGATCACCGAATAAACCCAAAACCTTTCTGCACCGTCGAGTGGCCTAAGAAGACCCACATGCCCTGCCTATCAACTCTACCTTCGACTGAGAGTGCATCGGAGGACACAGGAGGGCGGCATGAGCCTCACAGGCGTCACTATAAGAATCCTGCCTGCGCCACCACGGGCGAGGACCAACCATCGTTCTCCTCAAGTGAACCTTCAGAGCCTACCATCCGAGCCCTGGGTCACCACTGCCTACAGGCGCTATAGGCACAAATGTAAAAAAAAAAAAAAAAAAAAAAAATATTTCTTACGATAAACCAAGTAAAGAAAATAGTAGAAAGGAGATGAATCTGTTGTGAATAACTGACGTAAAATGAAATAGCAATATGATAGCTTAATGAATATATTTGTATGTATTGTTTATTGATAAATGAATTATTAATTACTATGTATAATTTTTTTCATTACTAACATATTAAGTCTTTATTTCTTGTATCTTTTTATTCTTTATCAATTCTTGAACCATAATAAATATGTTCCCCTTCTCATAAAAATAAAAATAATTCTATTTGGCATACGTTGACGTCGTCGAAAAATTTGTCATTTTTCAATACAAACACACACACAAAACCACAAGCACACAACAACAGTATTAACAAAATTAGAAATATCAACAAATATAACAAGAAGTTCAGAGCCATCCTCTTGTGTGATGAATGCACAAAATTTGTCATCCGCCTCGACACAGCTGACGGGTGACAAGTGCTCAATATTGCATACCTCACCTTTCACACCCTTTTTCCCCTCCCGCCCTTTGCCGCCCCTCACCCGCCTTCATCCTGGCTAGCACGACTGTCAATCACTCGCACGACCTCTCCCTACACGTCCACGGCTCCCTCTGTACACGCTGCGCCTCACACCAAACTTTCAAGAGAGAACAACATCCCCAAAAGAATGCAAGCTTCTTTCACTTTGACCTTAACTATTATATTTAGTTTAGGTTAAAGAGATTATGCTCAACTACTTTAGAGGAGAGGCCTAGAAGCTCTCAAATCCCCTAAAGTCAAGAACAAAATCCCAATGTTCATGAGGAGAACGTCGGGATGTCGCCTCCGAGGAGGATATCGCCTCCGTGGTGCAGTGGCTAGCATGCCTGGCTACGAATCTGCGGGCATTGGTTCGATCCCGGGCCAGGGCTAGTCGGTGACCAGCCTACCCAGCTGTTCTTACTCCCTTTCGGGGTTGATAAATGGGTACCTGGGGTAACCTGGGGAAGGTAACTGTGGTAACCCGGGAGTCACACTAGCCCTGTGTCCCGGGGTACCTGGTCCTCACCCACCACAGGCTCTAAGGTCTAATGCCACGGAGATGAGCACCGCATGCCACGCGCAGCTTAGCGTATGCTCCCATCTTTACTTTTCACCTATGAGGAGAACACACACCACACTCGCCACTACGTGTAACGGAATGGAAGGCTCCTCCCGCCCCCCCAGGCACGCGCCCAGGTAGTTACTGCACGTCATCTTCCTTGCAAACCATTTATCCTCTCGCCGTTTCCTCGCGTGTCTTTTTTTCTTCCTTTTTTTCTCCTTTCAGGTTTATCGCTAATGGGTATCATATCGCGTCAGCTGTCTCCTCCCAGCCAGGTTTTTTCTCACTTGCCTTTATTATCTCCTTGTTTACTTTCGCCGGGATGACGCCACTTTAACGCAGGATGAATACAATTATAATCAACGCGGCGTGCAGGCAAGGAGCGAAATTAGAGGTGTATGAAAAGAGGGAAAATTGAACACAAGCGTCGTAATGAAATAATTTCACCCCCCACCCACCCACACAAATAAAAATAAATAATAAAGTAAAATAATTAATACATGGGAAAATAGTTACTGTGATTTTTGGTCGGTGTTGCAGCCACCAGAATCCCTCATCCCGTTATTCCTAAAAAAAAAAACAGTGCTTCTCATGACGACATGAAACCAAACTTATCACACAAACTGGGGAGAAAGAAAAGAAAATAAGAAAGAAAGAAAAGGACACGAAAAAAATACACGCAAAAACAAAACAATAATAATTTTCATGCAGTTCATACGTTACTTTCTCATAAATCAATTAATCTATGTAAAAAAGTACAATATTTCAAAGGGGAGAGAGAGAGAGAGAGAGGAGAGAGAGAGAGAGAGAGAGAGAGAGAGAGAGAGAGAGAAGGAGAGAGAGAGAGAGAGAGAGAGAGAGAGAGAGAGAGAGGAGAGAGAGAGAGAGAGAGAGAGAGAGAGAGAGAGAAGTGTGTGGAAATTATCCACCAAAACCCTTATTTTGGGTGATGGTAGTTTGCCCCCCCCCCCCCCTATGGAGGTATTTTGGTCATAATAGAGGGGGGAAGGGAATGAAAAAAAGAAGGAAGGGGAATAATTTAAGGGGAAAAAGGGGAAAAGAAAGTACGGAAGGGAAATAAAAAACCCAGGGGAAAAGATTTAAAAAATTTAGCCCCCAAAAAGAAAGGGGGATTGGGGAAGAAAAGGAAGGAAGAAAGGAAGGGTTTTAGAGCGGGGGGGGAAGGAGAAAAAGAAAGGGAGTGGGGAAAATAAAAAAGGGGAAAGAAAGGGAAGAGGAAAGGAAAAATTAAGAAAGACGGGCACAAGACAGAATATTAAAAGGGAAAAAAAAAAAAGAAGAGGAAAAAAAGAAAAAAGGAAAAAAAAGGAGTGGGAGAAAAAAGAAAAATTTGGGAAGAGGGTGATAAATTGAGAAGTTTGGATGCCCGGGGAAGGGGGGACCCCGGGACCAAGGAAAAGAAGAAGAATAAAGAAAAGAAATACCCCAGATAATTTTAATTTAGGATTGGTGGGATAAGGGGTGATGGAAAAACGGGGTTTTGGGATTGGTAAGGTTAAATAAATTTTTGGGGATGGTAAATTAAAGGAGGAGGGGGAAAGGAAGGGGGGGAGGAGGAGAGTGAGGAGGAGGAGGGAGGAAGGGGAGTGAGGAAGGAGTGTAGGAGTGAGTGAGTGAGTGATGAGTGATGAGAGGAGTGGTTTTTTGAGTGAGTAGTAAAGGATGATGAGTGGTGAGTGATAAAAAACAGGGAGGTGTTTGCCTCGCACTCGATTGCGACAGACAAAAGCCCCCCAAGCAGCCCCATGCAGAAAAAAAAATTTGTTCCCAAGCTGTCAGTGCTTTCTCAGAAACTTTGAGAGACTGGGGGAAAAATTCCCAAGGATCTGAGCCCTGGAGGAAGTGGTGGAGTTTGGGAGACCAAGGAAGCTAAGGTTCACGGAAAGGGCCTGATGCCCATCCCGACCTCCCTGAAGACACCCCCACCCACCGTCGCACCCCCCGCTACAGCAGCGACGATTTCCCCCCCCCCCTGAACCCCCCCCCACGCCCCCAACACAACAGCAGGGACTGACCCCGCCCCGCACCCTTCACCCCTGCCCCCTACAACAGCGGGGACCGCCCCCCCACCTGCCCCCCACAAAAAAACTGCTCCACGCGCCCCACCCCCTACAAGGGATGCGCGACCAACCGCCCCCCCGGGCCGCTCTGGTGAGGGGGGACCAAAGGGGCGAAAAACCCCGCCGGGGGGGAACGCCCGGTGGAAAAAAAAAAAAAGGGGAAAAAGTAACAGAAGTGTGAGGCGCGAGAAGGGCGAGGACAGGGACCAAGGGGAGCCAAAAGGGCCCCAACCACCACGGAGAAAGCCCCGGGGGGAAAAAAAAAGTGGCAATTACGCGCCAGAAAAAGGCCACAGCTGTGACCTGCTACCCCCGAAACGCCGACCAGCGCCAAGGGGCTTTTCGGGCAAATTCTTGTGGGGGAAGGATTGGGCAGCCCTCTCCCCGACTACCACTAGCAAAGCCCCCCCTGCACCACAAACCCAACCCATTTGTCGCAGCTTGGTGCCTGGGGTCAACCCGGGGCCGGCAGGGAGCCCCCTCCCGAAACGAACCCTCAGCCGGGCCTTTAAACTTCTATCCCCCCGGACACCGGGCCCCCTGACGCTCTCCCCATCCATATGGTTCGGCCGGGAACGTCCAAGCCAAAATTTAAAGTTATTCCGCCAATGCCCGTGGTCTCCGAACAAACTGGAGCCCGCCCCACAATGGTACTAGACTGTGCTGACGTGTTGGGCGAGGGGAGAACTGGCTCAACAATGGGGTTGAGCCCACTTTGGGCAAGATACGTGGCTACACCCAAGGGAAACAGAAGGACCGCCTGAGCGACGGGTGGCGGTGTGGCTGTCTGCTTAAGGAAGGAGTGCAAGCCCCAGAACCTCAATGTGGTCCCCCTCCCCATATGGAGGTGATGTTTTTCCCCGGGTAGGGTGGCGGTGATCGATCAGCCATCTGGGGGCGCATGTATCGCCCGCCACGTAGGGCCCCGCCTGCTCCAGTCCCTCATGGGGCCCTGGACGACCTGATGTTGGAGCACCATGCAGGCAGTTTTGGGGGTAGGCGACCTAAACCCACCACCTGGAACAGCATGCCTATGAGAACCCTCCTCACTGTGCAGGGTTGACGGACCAGGACCCCCCCTACACACAGCGGGGGGAACGGGCCCTGTATCTCTGACCTCCAGGGGGACACTCTCTGTGTCACCAGCTAGGATTAGTGGGCAGCTCTGACACCACCCGTCTTAACACAGATAGTATAGGCGTGGCTCGGGACGAGGCCACCTCCCGTATGTCTGGTTGTGGGATAAGGGGGACTGGCCCCCCTTGCGCCGGACTGAGTCACACGGCGGGGGTACTTTGCGCGGGAGGGGGCGGATAATATGCGCGCCCCCTTACTTCCCCCCCTCCTGGCCCTTCAGAGACGCCATGTGCCACACCGGGACACACCAAAAACCCCAGGATCACCCATGTTTGGTACCGGCCCCTTTGCTGCCGAGGCCAAGTACCAGCGGGGGCTCCGTTTTAAAGCGGAACCCGATCGGCGAAAAAGGACTGCCCCGGGGCGGCCTCAGGAGGATGGTGGTGCCCAGAAAATAGGCCATAAAAAATGGGAGGAGGACTTGCGCCGCAAAAACGAGGCCCGGGCGGGGAAACAAGATTTGGGGGCCCCGGGTTTAAAGGGAAAAAACAGGGAAAAGCCGCCAAGATTCAATTCCTCCCCCCCCAACCCCGGGACGGAACAGCAGCTGCAGCAGAAAGGGGAAAAGGCTCAGTGCTGGAAAACTCTTCTCTGCAAAGATGAAGGTGGAGGCCCCCAGCAGCCCCCGCCCCGTTGGAGCAGCAGTGTGAAGAGAAAGTCCACAAGGGGGAGGGCCCGGGGAAGCGCAGGTCGAGCAATCTGCAGGGCTGACACCCCAAAAAAGCCATGGCCCGATGACATCAGCCCGCACTTGTTTAAAAAAAGTGCGCCCCCGGGAGTTTCCGTCCCCCCACCACAGCTTCACGCCTGCCCGCAGGAAAACTTCCCGGCCCTTTAGCGTGGAAGGAGGCCGATGGGTTCCGTTTACAAGAGGAGTTCAGATTGAACCCCCAAAAAAAACAGACCCTTTTTTGCGTCTGTGGTGGGGGGGGAAATGTTCGAGAGGACGTGGCCAGAGGTAATCTGTCGTCACCTCCCCCCCCACAAAAATACCTCCTTCAGACAAACTTTGGTTCAGACCGGACGGGCCCCCTCTAAAAATGATGATGCTTCAACCCGAAACTGGAAGGAGCCCGGATGACGGCCAGGAACTGTCGTGGTGGCCCTCGAATAGCGGGTGCCCTTTGACAGGGTGTGGCACGGGGGCCTTCCGAAAAAATCCGAGCAAAAAAAAAGGCAACCAGGGTGACTCCTGTGCTCCTGGGGGACTACCTGCAAGGAAAAACCTCCCCGGCGTCGTTAACGGGCAGGCTCGAGTCCCTGCCAGTGGAAAACATCAGTCCCAAGGGGTCGTGCTGGGCCGCCGTGGAAAATCTACGTGGGGATCTTTCCAGAGCTGCCGCAGTCTCGGCTTACGGATGGCGTTTTCTCCCGCTCCGACCGCGACATGACATGGGCGGCTGTGATGAGCAAACAGCAGTGAGTGTTATACAGGCGTGGGGTCACGTTGGGAGGGAACTTTGCTCCGGAGAAACACAGGCAATGGTGTTTCCGGTCCCCCCCTGCCGGGCAGCAGTGGAAGGGAGGCTGCGGGGTTGGGGGGCGTTCCCCTCCCCCTCCAAAGGGAAACCGTCAAGGTTTTGGGAGTAGAGTGGACCCCGGAGCCCAAGGTTTGACGGCCAATCAAACACTTGCAAAAAAGGCCCCCACAGGGCTTGCCCTGCGAAAGGTAGCCAGATTTCCCCGCAAGGGAGGGAAACCTTGCTCATAAGGCCCAGAAAGGCCTTACTAAGAGACGCCCCCCCTCTCCTGGATTTGTGTTTCAGCCTCGCAGATGGAGGCTGGACAGCACCAGCGTGAGCCCTGCGACTTGGGGATGTGTTTGACCCCCAGACCCCCAGACCCGCAGCCATGTTCGAGCCGGTGAGTCCCCTGACTCACTGGAACACCGCAGGGATTGTCGCGGCGCTTTGGATTCCACAAGGCCCCAGGTGCAGGGAGTGCCCCACCCCGGTGGGTTACGACAGCCCGGGAGTTTCCACGCGAAGCACGAGAAGGTGCTACCCTGGTTTATGCAGGGAGGTGCCCGGTTCCCCCGCCAGCCAGCACCCAAGCACCCCTTTGTGGCCCCGTCTCCGGAGTGGAACATTTTCACGGCCCTGTCCCTCACTCAGGAGATGAACACACAAAGTGTAAAGTTGGCGGCCAATCGGTGGAACCCGGAAGCCCACCCCCCTGAGGTAGTGATACGTACATAGTGACAGAACAGTGCCCAACAAACACTTTTTAAAGATCATAAAGTATATAATGTTAGTTTTTTAGGTCTTTATTTTATTGGGAAAATTGCCCTTTAAAAAGGTAGCACCCCCCAGGACCTTTGGGGTTTAGTTAATGTATGTTTTAAAAAAAAAAAAAAAAAAAAAAAAAAAAAAAAAAAAAAAAAAAAAGTGATGAGGAGGATTTTGGGGGTGAGTGAGTGAGTGAGTGAGGAGTGAGGGAGGAGGAGGAGAGAGAAGAGAGAAAAGGAAAGGAGAGAAAGGGGGGATGAAAGAGAGAGAGAGAGAGAGAATTCCCCTCCCATAAACCCCACACAACACACACCACACACCCAAAAGAGATACCCCACTTCACCCCCGAGGTGGATGGGGTTTGACTGGCCGTCACCCCCCCGATGTTGGGGGCGACGCAGTAGTAGTTCCCCCCAGGGTGTCCTTGGCGACCTCTGAAGGACGAGGCTCGGTTGCTGAGAGACGCCCCCCCCGAAGTTTTGGTGGAGCTCCGGGCCCTGGGGGAGAATGGGGTGGGGGGATGAAGAAGGGGGAGAAGAGGGGAAGAAGGGGGGGGGGGGAGGGGAGAGAGGGGAGAGGAGAAGAAAAAGCAGGGGGAAAAGAGAGAGGGGAAAAAAAAACAAAAGAGAGAGGAGAAAGGGGAAAAGAAAGGGGAAAGGGGAAGAAAAGAGGAAAGGGGGAAGAAATGGGACGAAGAAATAGAGATATAGAAAGCGAAGTAAACGAGGAAATGAGGTGGAAAAACTACACAGAAAAACTAGATTTTTTAAATGAAGGGGAGTGGGAGAAGGAAAAATGGGGATTGAAAAGAAAAATAGACAACAAAAAAAGGTTAGGGGGAGATGGGGATTTTTAAAATTGCCAAAAAAAAAAATTTACTTTGGGGGGAATAGAATAGTTGTTAATCTGATCTTTTTAGTATCTGTACCCCCAAAATTGGTCTCCTCTCTCTCCCTTTCCTCTCTCTCTCCTTTTCTCTCTTTTTTTTTCTTTCTTTTTTTTTATAATATATAATATATAATATTATTTTTTCTCTCTGGTTTTCAGAAAACGCGAAGTGACATCTCTACCCCAAAACAAAAATTTATCCTTCCCCCCCGTGTTGTGTGTTGAGAGAGAGAGAGAAGGGGGGGGGGGGTTTGTAGCAGCTAACCCTCAATGCACAAGAAAATTGACAAAAGGAAACGGAAAAGGGCATTAACGTGCAGGGCCAAAAAAAAGCCATCGATAGAAGTAAGATGAAGCATGCGAATGAGGACATGGTGGGGTTAAAGAGGGAAGAAAGGGAAAAAAGGGCAGGGGAAAGAAGAGAAGATACCAACACTTGGGAAAGTATGGTGGTAGGGAAAAAAAGCTTGGAATATACAGTTGCTCTGAAATATAAGGAAGGGAAAGAAAGAGGAGGAGGAGTAAGGAAGAACGGATGAGAACTCATGTGTGGAGCCAACTGATTTTTAAAACCCAGGATTGGCTTTGATGGAAACACTCAAGACCGTGTCGCCTCCCCGAGTTCTCAGGTTTAGGGAGCCTCCCGGGGGCAAGGTGGTGCGCGGCACGTCTGCGGGACAGCGGGGGGGAAGAAGGACACGGTGACAAGGGTTTAAATTAAAGGAATGTGGGGGGAAAAAAAATAGAGAAAGTGTTTATAGATATGGTATATATGTATATAAAAAGGATATTGGGTATGTATATATTTTATATATAATAAAATATATATATATATAATTAATATAATATATATAATATATAAAATTGATTTTCTTTTGTTGGGGTTTCATCTTTAATTTTAGAGTGACAAAGACACTCGTCATATTGGGGGTTTGGGTTTGCGCAACTTTGCCAAAAAGGACTTTGGGTCATCAGGCTAAAAAAGTTAAAAATTTTAAAATAGCAATGCTAAAAAGGAACATCAAAAAAATTATTTCTAAGAAGCAAAAAAAATATTCCTATATTATCTAAAAGTACTAACTAATAAATAAAATATATTTGTACTTAACGGACCTTGGTGTGTATGCTGTCTGATTTGGTAGAGGATGAATGAACACTAGTTTCGTGGGAAAACATTTCAGCTTGTGTGGGGCGATCGAACCGAGAGTCGGGCAATCGAAACGATTGACTTTTTCGATTGCCCGGACTCTCGGTTCGATCGCCCCACACAAGCTGAAATGTTACCCACGAACTAGTTTTCATTCAGCCCTCCTACCAACTCAGACAGCTTTACACACCAAGGACCGTTAAGTACAAATTATATTTTATTTTTTAGTTAGTAATTTTAGATAATATAGGAATATTTTATTGTTTCTTAGAAATAATTTTTTAGATGTTCGTTTTTAGCATTGGCAATATTTTAAAATTTTTTAACTATTTTTACCCTGATGATGCCAAGTGCCTTTGGCGAAACGTTGGCGCATAAACAACCCCAATTTATGACGAGTGTCTTTGTCACCTGAAATATCGAGATATATAATATATATATATATATTATATATATAACATATATATATATATATATATATATATATATATATATATTTTAATATATATATATATATATCTCTACGGCTACATTTAAGCTGGTATATACTCAAATTTTCCTATCATCGTTTGGGACTGTCAAACAGGTATGTTTACCAACAAACAAATGTTGGTTGGTAATGTGTTCGGCACAGCTGTATACGGGGCAATCTGCTGCTGGTGGTGGTCAATACAGCAAACGACGTGACTGCACGCCCATGATTGCGCTGCTCAAACATGACCTCAACTGTGACGTCACGTGCTAACATGAATGACGAAACATTCTGCTCTCAATGCAAGAAACAAACACAGGGATGGAGACCCTGAGGAGAGCGAGGCATTCAGGACATCGGTGTAAGCCTCTGCCGGTGAGGAGTTCTTTCAGTGTGTTACCAGCATTTTATTGAGTTACTTTGAAAATGACAGAGTTCCTGAAAAGGAGGAAACCAACCTTAAGATGGAAAATCACCTTCGAGGAGCAAAGCAGGCCAAACTTTCGTCATTCTGCGATAAAAAAATTTCTCGGATTTTTTTCTACTAATGAAAGGGCGGTCATTCATTAACAGAGTTATTTTCTTTTAATAGTAAAAAATTCCCCTGCCGACTCTTTATACCCAAAATTATTCCAAGAAATCTTTACCCTCGACTCAACCTTCCCTTCCCCTTCAGAAGCCCCGCGCCTACCACTCCCTAATAAAGCCCTGCGCGATCCTTCTTGAGCTCCACACGCCCACCCTCTGCCTCTAACGCTTCACCACGCCCTCCAGTTCCTCCTACAGCTCCCACACGTCCCTCTCATCCCCCACAGTATCCACCTGCACGTGTATCATCCCCCAAACGTCCTTCCTCACTCGTAGATACTCACAGTAGACATCCAGCCGCCACTCGTCCACCAGCGGCCTCGAGGTGTCGGCTGGCGTGGAGGCCTCGCAGCTCAGCACCTTCCCGGCGTCCGTCACCTCCGGCGTGAACTGCAACTCGCTGGTGGTCACGTTGCCCTCGTGAGTCATCTGCGGCGGCGGGAAGGACAGGACACGGTAGTTAGTTGTGGTAGTAACGGGAAGGAACAGGACACGGTAGTTAGTTGTGGTAGTGGCGGGAAGGACAGGACACGGTAGTTAGTTGTGGTAGTGGCGGTAAGGCCAGGACACGGTAGTTAGTTGTGGTAGTGGCGGTAAGGCCAGGACACGGTAGTTAGTTGTGGTAGTGGCGGGAAAGACAGGACATGGTAGTTAGTTGTGGTAGTGGCGGGCGGCCTGGTTATGGGTGTCTCCATGGCTAAAGCTCGGCTCCTCACAACCTCTTCCTCCTACTCCTCTTCCTTGATGCTTCCACCTCATGGAAACGTCTTTATTACATACCTTTGTTTCCTTTACGCAGTTGTGTTATTAATATCTATACTCTGATTATTGTAATTTATCATTGTTTTTGTTTTTGTTATCTTCGTGTATGAAGCAGCAGGCACGCACAAACAGAAATAGGGAAAAGATAAGCTGAAAAATACAGACAGACAGACAGACAGACAGACAGACAGCGCCAATTAGTAAGTAAAAGTCAGGAGCAAACTGACCAGGTAGATTATTATTGGAGCAGCGTGGGCAAGGCTTAGTGATGAAAAAACCTTATCTCACTGCTTTTGCTCTCTCTCTCTCTCTCTCTCTCTCTCTCTCTCTCTCTCTCTCTCTCTCTCTCTCTCTCTCTCTCTCTCTCTCTCTCTCTCTCTCTCTCTCTCTCTCTCTCTCTCTCTCTCTCTCTCTCTCTCTCTCTCTCTCTCTCTCTCTCTCTCTCTCTCTCAGTACCGATCCTTTTAAACACACTATCATGAAATAATTACTGAAGCATATATAATAGCAATGTGTGTGTGTGTGTGTGTGTGTGTGTGTGTGTGTGTGTATTCATCTAGTTGTATTCATATAGTTGTATTTTACAGGGCCAGAGCAATGCTCGTGTGGCCCCGTCTCCATATCAACATTTTTATCATTCATCCTTAATGCTTTGTGTTGGCCGAAGCCAGTACCCCGGAGAGCAGGTCACAAATCCCGGCTAACACCCGGTACCCATTCACTGCTGGGTGGACAGGGGCTAGGGTTTTAAGGAAACAAACCGTCTGTTTCCGCTCCGCCCGTGGATTGACACACACACACACACACATACACATACACACACACACACACACACCGGTGTGTGTGTGTGTGTGTGGTGTGTGTGTGTGTGTAACTCCTACACAGCCCACCCCAGCACTGCTGTTGTTCCGTTGCATGAGTTAGCGTAAGGGATGCTTGGTACTGAACAAAGCATCCCTCCGGCGACTGTTAATTAAAGCAGTGAGTCATTACAATCAGCTCCACATTGATATCCTGCCAAAATAAACCATCCGAAATTTACCATAAGGGGGAAAAGTATCATCAATCAATCCAATATTCCTGCAGCATTTACCGCCAAAAAAAAAAAAAAAATCTTCCCTACCCGGATTCCCAGTCATTCTTAAGCGGTATTTGGCTCATTCGATAACAGGCCGAGTATCGCAACCACACACAAACTCAACACACTAGCTCGCTTGTTTTCTCTCTTTGCTTTTCTCTCGGTCTCAGGTGTGGGAAATAAATCTTCACCTGCGAAGTAAAGGAAAATGTAAAGGCTGGTAGGCGTGGCGACAGACAGGTGTGGAAGGTTTGCAGTGGTTCTTCTCCCTATCATTATGCTCACGTGTTTCTTTGTTATTGATGCTAATGTGCCGGTAAGGAGGGATTTGTTACAGTGGTGGAGAGAGAGAGAGAGAGAGAGAGAGAGAGAGAAGAGGAGAGACTGAGAGAGGAGAGAGAGAGAGGAGAGAGCGAAGAGGAGAGAGAGAGAGAGAAAGAGAGAGAGAGAGAGAGAGAGAGAGAGAGAGAGAGAGAGAGAGAGAGAGAGAGTGAGAGAGCGTAGGGAAGGTTGCTTTATGAGGTGAAGAATGATGTGGTACTATGTCTGAAAACATATAACGACAAGTCTATGTTAGATGTGTGTGCGTGTGCGTGTGCGTGTGCGTGTGCGTGTAAACCCTCACAAAACTCTAAGAGTATCACGCAATTTCAACAACCACCAATATTTTTCCATTTCAATCTATGTAACATTTCGTTTTATACTATTGACTTATCTATATCTTTGTTTCTATACCATCGATAACGTAGGTAAGCAGTAGGTACCTTGTCTATGTGCGTGGTGAGGATGGTGGGGCCGAGACGCCAAGTGATATTGGCCGCTGGTCGCGCCCCTGCCGCCTGACACACCACCTGGTAGTCCTGCCCGGCGCTGAGGGGTTCACGGCTGCTCAGGAGGCGGACCCAGAGTGGCGCGACTGTGTGTGAAGGAGGCGAGTTGCATGTCAGAAAAATGTACCTTGACGTTGACCCCTCTATCGCGTGTCCCCTAAGTGCCCGCCGCGATAACTTGGCCAGAAATAAGATGAAAGTCCTTGGTAGGCAGTATAATTAACTCTTGTGGCTCAGATAAGTTGGATTTCCTGTGCATTTAGAAGTGGGTAGAAGAGAAAGTGTCTGCCGAAGATAGGGTAGCGAGATAGGGAAGGTGCTATGGGAGTGGATATAGGTTTGGAACGCGCTACAAGCTTGGCTACAGGCTTCTGGTGGCGAATACATGAGTGCAGGATCATTTAGGGTTTACTCCTTATGGGTAGTTTTGGCGTAGAGTTGAATTGTTTAAACTAACGAACATGCCAGGTGTACTGACAGGTGTACTGACAGGTGTACTGGCGGGTGAGAGAGAGAGAGAGAGAGAGAGAGAGAGAGAGAGAGAGAGAGAGAGAGAGAGAGAGAGAGAGAGAGAGAGACAGAGAGACAGAGAGACGGCGTTGGTACAGACTAGAAAAAGTTATTAATAATATGACATCCATGGTAAAATTACATACTTTAGGCTAGGGCATGAAAGCTATGCCATTACCTACACTCTAGAGGACAGAGAGGCTGAGTTATCTTCCTTGTAACACTTACAACCTTATTTTTGGGGAATACTTGTGCAGGGAGGAAGAAAGGATGCAAGTAAGTAAAGCAGGTAGCCAGGGAGTAAGGGTATCAAAAGACACGAAAATATATAAAACAATAAAATGAAAGAAAGGAGAAGGAGAGAGGGGAAGAAGATACAAATATATATACAACAAATAACACCAAACAAGAACAGGACATGACTGCAGCGTGTACCTCCCTCACTCACAGGTCATGTCTATGGTGACGGTGGTGGTGAGCGGCGCCGTTGTGTTGGTGTTGGCGGCGCGGCAGGTGAGGGCGCGGTGCAGGTCCCGGCGGGTGAGCGCGGCCACCTCCAGCACGTTGGCCACCGTGTCCGACGTGCGCACCTCCGACGTCACGTCCAGGTAGGCGTCGCCCTCCAGCCAGACGACGGAGGGCGGCGGAGAGCCTCCCGTGGCCCGACAGGTGAGGCGCAGCGTCTCCCTCTCGGTGAAGGGCCCCACCACGCTGCGGGCCGCAGCCTTCTGCTGCGTGAACACCGCCAGGCGACGCGGCGGCACTGTAGGGGGAAGGCGTGGGTCAGGGGCGGCGGTGATTATGTAGAGATACAGACTAACTTTATTAAGGCCAAGGCATAGCAAGACAGGTAAAGGTGGAAAAGGATAAAACAAAAGGTTAAGGCGGGGTTCACACTACACGTGTTTGCTGTCCGTGTCTACGTGGGCGTGACGATCAGTGATGTCACAGTAACGTCACCCCGTCACTCCTGCAGTCCCGGAGAAAGAATTGGGAGCTCCGAATAATGTGAGCCTGGGACGTGCGTCTCTCAAGGTCAGTGACGTCATCACTGCTCCAGCAACAGGGTGGTCGCGCGGAGCCTGGTTCACACTACACAGGCAGGGAGTGACGTTCCTGTGACGTCACTGATGACAAGACGCACGTGAACTACGGACAGCAAAAACGTGAAGTGTGAACCGGGCCTCATTTTCCCTAACATAATTTTTACCTGCCAGGGGACGCGGGGTGTGAGGACAAGTGTCAAGGGCGGCGGGACGGAGAGGTACAGGGTTACGCAGTGTCAGGGCGAGGAAGAAAGACACACGAGGAACAGAAACAACACATGAATATGTGCTTCACTCCTTGATGCCATGCACCGGACACTCGCAGCTCAGACGGCGCGCGAGGATAAGTGTTAAGGTTGCCAGTGCCAGGCAGGAAATGGGCGAAATAAGATAATGTGTAACAATTGATTGAAATTCAATGTAGATCATATTAAGGCGTTATATATAAACAACATAAGTTCTGAATTTGACTGGAAAAGTTAGTTACATGTGGTGATGGCATATCTGAAAAAGAAGTTAACAAGTTAAGACTTATGTAACTGTTTGTTGATTTACTCAATTGAGAACAAAGACAAAATATGAAGAAACAAAATTTGGGTCTAAAGAGCTCAAGAAAATTTCTCAAGAAACAACTCGTGTGACTCTTTAGTACTGACTAATTGATTCAATAGATCAAAACAAATCATGAATGAAATATAATATACCTTATACGTGCAAAAATCATACACACACAAACCATCACTGCATACACAACATCAACACAGTAACATTATTCCTTCACATTACATTACAGTCGCGATCAATAGGTCATCGTGTCAGCTCAGGTCGACATAGGAACACATGTACTGTACCTGTAACAGGCAACACCGTGCGTGACAACCTAATAAGCGTGACTCCCAATATTCATAAGTTTTAAGGGGGGAGTCAGCCGTGCGATATGAACATAATTTTTTAATATGCGAATTTGAGTTATATGGTCTACTAGCCGCAAAGCCACCCTCCCGGCGGACTTTTTGGCTAGCTCCTGCGGAGGGCTATTAGTGGCCCTTCGGCCCGCCACCTGTGTTTGGTGGGCCTTCGGCCCACCAAACACAGACTCTCCAGATAGCCCCTTCTAACTTTCCTGAAAGCATGGATGTAGAAATGTATGTATTAACGCCAACCCATTCACATCACCCCCAACCCATTCACTCACCCATTACACATCACCCCCCACCCATTCACTCACCCATTACCCGTCACCACACACCCATTCACTCACCCATTACCCATCACCCCCTACCTATTTCCTCACCCATCACCCATCACCCCCAACCCATCACCCCCCACCCATTCACTCACCCATCACCCCACACCCATTACCCATCACCCCACCCATTCACTCACCCATTACCCATCACCCTAGATCAAGGTTTCCTCAATTCTCGCAATCCACTTTTTTTTCACAATTATCGCTAATAGGCTGCTAAAAAAAAGAAGAAAACAGTGATCGGATCATCCATAAGTGAGCTTAAAACCTTCCCCTGGTCAACTTGGTTCCAAAACTGTGCCATATGATGGGATTGCGCCACTGGGGACGGAACCTATCGCGGACACACACACACACACACTTTCGCTTATATTATTATAGATGGCAACACCCTATCTTTTTGCTTTCGAATGGTGGAATTTTTTTCAGGCGTACATTTGTTTAAATGCCCATAGCGAGGGGCATTTAAACTTTCAAAACTTGTAAAAAAAAAAGTGGATTTTTTTTGGATAGTTTGCCCATATATCAAAACTAAGCCTATATAAAAAAACAACAACAGCAATCTTCAGGGTGAAGTTTGTTACCCAGGAAACAATTCTGGAACAATTTTGGACATGAAAAGTGCTCGGATCATCCATAAGTGAGTTCATAAGTTCACAAAAATGTTTGGAGCAAATGTATACATCCAAAAAGGACTAGAAAATAGAGAAAAGAGAAGAATTACACCGAAGAAGACAATAAACAAGAAGAGGAAGACAAACATGGGAATTCCAACCGAAAGCTATTCACCTGGTGAATGTTTATCGAACCTTGCAACAATGAGGGGCATGGCGCGCCCTGACACCCTCGCCTATGAGCGATTAATTAATACCTTTATAAGGGGGGACAAGGTGCAGATCCTTTTATGCATACATTGATATGTGATTACTGATCCCATAGTATTCATATGAAAGTAGCATTGACAGTATAGTACCTTCACTGGAGCGCAGAAACTTTAGCAAAACTTCAAACGCGTTTTTCTCAAAACTGGTATAAAATGAACATAAAATATATCTGCTCTGTTATTTTTGGCACGATTTTCACGAAACCTTAGGACACACAAAATACAATATCGTAGAAAAATCTGTTCTGATTACGTTTTTGTTTTTAAGTCTTAGTTTTGATATATGGGAAAATTATCCATAACATTTTCTATTTTTTTATTTATTTTTTAGCAATTAAAAAAAAAACATTCCAAAAAAATGTTCAAAATATTCTCAGAACAAATTGTTAGAATAACAAAGAATTATCATAAGCTCATGTCACAATGAAATTGGTAAAAAAATGGCTGAGGAGATGCAATTCAAAATTTCATCAAAAACCGCCAAGAATAGGTTCTTTATTTAAAAAAAAAAAAATTCTTATATCTGATCAGCTTGATATTTTCATGTGATAACAAGGGTACTAATATACACAGCACATACATTAATTATTCATGACCGTAGATGCAATTTAAAATTCACGGCGGACTCTCCCCTTAAGCAACATATAATTTCTACACTGATATCCCCTTCCCCCCTCCTTAGCCCCCCCAGCACCGTCCGGTCCTCCCTCACGTTCTCTCAGGAGTAACATCAAGCTACATTAAGGAGCGGGAAAAATATGGAAACCCCCGACCCGCCTCCCTCCTGTATTTTAGGGGAAATTGTGAGGTAGTGTCGAGGACGGGAGGGGGTCGGCGTCCCCTTCACAAGGATATTAAGGCACACACGAGGTCCTGTCACAACTTCTTCCCCCCCCCCCCCAGAATGCAAAGGCGTAAGAAATGGGTGAAGCATCCAGCCCGAAATAGCGGTTTATGGTTATGAGGAGACGATCCGCGGAGACAAAGCGAGTGGGAGTTGATGAAGGTTGTCTGTTGGGGAGAGGAGGAGGAGGAGGAACTGAAAACCATTGTGAACGACTAAGCGGTAATCAATTTTACTGCTATATAGACTATAGTCTTTCCAATGTATCAAGTCACTTTAGTCGCTTTAATTTCTACCCATTATCATTATAATTACATATAATATACATTCCTACTCTCCCCCTATGGTGAGCGAACAATAACTCAAAAGAACAAGACAACAAAAGAACAAAGAGCGAACAATAACTCACAAAGGGGGTTGGAGAACAAAACTACCACTCTACTAATATAGAGGGTGGTTGGTGGATAATTTCCACAAGTGACTGGATAGAATGGAAAGACTATACTATACTCGTCTGTATATACTTTTACCACTACTAATACTGTTCCTACTACCACTACTACTACTACAACTACTACTAGCACAAATGTTGCCTCAAAACCATGGCCTGGAAACGGTTTAAGGGAACGAAAACGAAAACCGCAACGAACGAAATTATGCTCGGAACAAAAATGGAATCGAAAACGTTATCATATTTGCTGTTCCTGAGCAAAAACGCTATTTTGAAATCCCTGTAACCGGTTAATAACGTTATTTTTTCGTTCCATGCCATATTTGGTCACTAATCCATTTCACTTCCAGTAGCCAAATTATTTAAGTAAATGCATTTGTATTATATACATACATTAATTAAGTATATTGTATTTGTTCACTTGGCAATTGACGATGTGGTTTTGTTTCAAATAGTATCATATGCACCAGTTTTCATTTAATTTGGGAATAACAATTTTTTACCTTATAAAATTATGAATTTATGTCTTCGTGATATGCATCACTTGTACGTTCCCTTATTTTATTACACCTTCCAATCGTGCAATCGTTAAACAATTATACTGCAGTTGGGTTTAAGAATATGCTTAGATTAATATCCAGTATTCGAAAAGGATTATGTATCGTGATTATGTGCTTAAATTTTTTCCTGTGTTCATAGCCTAATGCTTGGTGCGCCGAATTTCGGTGTGAGTGTCCTAAGTTCGAGTCCTTGGAGTACCACATTTAGTCATTGACTTCATTGATTAGGTTTATTTAATTAGTGGGCTGGTGATATTACGAATTAATATAGTTTTACCATATTTAATATTAATAAATAATTAGTGATTCATGTCTTTACGACGACTGAGATTGCATACTCCTACACTACGCTTCCTGTATTGTATATGTAAATGTGTTGCCTTATTTAAGTCGTATAATAATATAGTTCTTCTATAGACATCTAGGGGTTTGATTTTGTTGGATACTATGCACCATGGCTTTATTACCATCTATAAAAATGCAGTCATATATAGGCATTATTATTTATTAGGGCTAATAGCATATTCATTACATGGTTTGAGAATAACGTTCTAACCGGTTTTCCTTTCGTTCTAACCGGTTCAGGAACGTTCTGTTTGCAGGAGAAACGAAAAACGATACGTTAATAATACTGTTTCTGATCGGAACGAACCGTTTGAAAAATTATTTAGTTTTCAAGCCCCGCTCAAAACACAGCTGCTCCACCTCGTCGTGTGTGTGTGGGGGAGGGGGGGTTCATGACTATCGCTCCGCGGGAAACAAACGAAACAAGACCATTTTTGGGGAGGTTTGGATGGGGGAGGCGGTGGCCAAGTGGTTAGCGTCTTGAAGAGCTGAACTCAATGTCCCGAGTTCGAATCCTGCCGGGGGAAGCTCATTCAAGAGCCTGGTCGGGGAGCAGAAGGTCCCGAGCTCAAGTCTCACAAAGGAGAAACTGTCAAAGCTATCGTCGAGTGACCGAAGCAACCCATATGCAGCGTATACCTGTCTGCCGATTGCGAGTGCGGTGGTGAACTCTAGGGGCTGCATGCGCCTAACCTGGAGATCAAGAACATCATAGAAAATGAGATCTTCACTTGAGACCACAGGTGTCACTATAAAAAATCCAGCCTGCGCCACCAACGGGCGAGTTCGACCAACATCAAGACTCTCCATATGCCGACAGGCGCTATAGGCTACAACATAACAAATAAGAAAGAAAAAAAAAATATAGAAGACAAGTGAGTGGAGTAACCTCAGGGGTGGAAGCGAGTCGTCCATCATAGGAGGAGGAGGAATAGTAGGAGGAGTAGGATGAGGAGGGGGGGAGGAGGAGGAGGAGGAGGAGGAGAAGGAGAAGGAGGAAAAGGCGAAGGAGGAGGAGGAGGAGGAGGAGGAGGAGGAGGGGAGGAACAAAGAAGCCTCGCCTCACACTATCTTTAACACCCTAACAAGTTATAAAAGAAAGAGAAAATAAATCTGTAAAACACTTTTTTTAAACTCCAACATATTTTTCTTCGCGTCCGTTTTCTATTGTAAGTTTTAATATAGGGGACAGAGGGGGGCGGGGGATAAATGAAAAATAGTGAGGAAACGTCTTCTTATACAACGTACCGTACATTCACGCTCGAGACAAGGAACAAAAAAACTAATAAAGGCAGTATATAAATAACTAAACAAATAAAGGCAAAGAGATATATAGCAATAATTTCCTAAGAGCTATTTCCTTCTTCCTCGTCCCTCCTCCTCCTCCTCCTCCTCTCTTTCACCGCCGTCACCAGATCCACTCGAGGGTATTCCCCGCGACAGACGAGGGTGACGCCTCCAGTGCCATGCTCGAGGGACACTGACGAGGGGCTAAAATAGTGGAGGGATGTTTTGTGCTGGTTTGTGTCTTACTTCTACAGTACTACTGGTCTAAGGTTCTTGATGCTATTGATGATGATGATGATGATATTGTTCGTTTTTATTGAAGTACTGTTATAATTGCTGTTGCTGCTGTATTACTACTACTACTACTACTACTACTACTACTACTACTACTACTACTACTATACTACTACTACTTCTGTGATCACCACCACTACTATTATTGTACCATTATTTTACTTCTATTCTACTACTACTATTCTACTACTATTACTACTACTACTATTACCTACTACTACTACTACTACTGCTGCTACTACTACTACTACCGCTACTGAGACCACCACCACTACTACTATTGTACCATTATTCCTCTACTATAAGTAGCTTGGACTACTACTACTACTACGTTTGCGTGGATAATCACTGCGCGCCTCCGAAAAGGAATGTTTACATGTATGACGCACCATGATTATAACAAAATAATGTAGAATATCAACACTTACAATTGTAGTTAGTATTTCGTTGCGTAGCCCTTCCTCTTGATGACCCTTTGAAGGCGACGTGGTACACTGTCAGCAAGATTTTGAAGGAACTCAGGCTTATATTCTTCCCAACACTTTCGGAGCTCCATTTCAAGCTTGGGGAGTGTAGAGGTGTCACGTGAGCGGAGTTTGCCTCTAATGATGGCCCAAAGATTTTCTATGGGTGATATATCGGGATAATTACCTGGCCAGTCATATATTCTCCCAATCTTGCAGTCATCAAGCCACTGTATCACATCTCGAGCTGTGTGGCAGGATGCTCCATCCTGTTGGAAAATCTGTGCCTGTATATTTTCAAAGCAGTCCTCCAGGTGGTCATTTAAAAGATCAAAATACACCACTTTGTTAACAGTTGTGTTCCTTGGGAAAATAAATGAGTTCCCAATACCATGAAAAGAAAAGCAATCCCACATCATTAAACTGGGAGGGTGTTTTGTGGTCTTTCGTGTGTAGCAAGGCTCGATGGGGTCTGAGCCGGGGCGACGGTACACTTTTGCTGGTCCTCCTCCACTCACACAAAATGTGCTTTCGTCACTCCACAGCACAGCCCGCCACTTGTCGAGAGGCCAATCTCTGTATTTCTTTGCAAAGTGAAGCCTTTTCTTCATTTGGCGGTCATTTATCAGTGGCTTATTCCGCGCCCGGTAACACCTGTAGCCAAGGTCACGTTTCAAAGTTTCCTGTACAGTACGAAGCGACACATTACCAAGAAGAGTATGATTTTCCTCCTTCAATTCTCTGGCAGTAAGGCTAGGATTGGCATCAAGCTGTCGCCTTAAGTCCCCAGCTATGGGTTAAATAGTCCCAGCCATGGGTTAAATAGTGGGCAGCCTGGGGTTAATCCCTACAGGGGGTTCTGCGTCCCTGGCCACGGTGAGCAGTAAGGCCAATCCCTGACATAGATTGGTTGGGGGGGGGGGGGTTTGCAACCCTTCCCTGTAAAAACTAAACTAGCCACAAACATAGTAGGAGGTAGAGGCCGGGGGCGCGGTAATCGCGCCCCCGGCCCGGTTTTGCCGGGGGGCCCGACCATGCAAACCCCTCCTATGCCGACGCAGGGGAGGGGTCTGCCTATGACAAGTGCGGGGCAAAGCCCTCGGGAATCCCGCACTCTAAATCAAGTGGTAGGGCCCCCTAGCCCAACTTTTTCTTATGGGGGTGGCCGGGGCGGTGCAGAGGCGGCGCCTGCCCGTCGAATCACTCCTGGGATCAACCTGCGGAGGGTTCTTCGTGTGGGCTCGTGGAACGTTATGAGCCTCTCAGACGATCATCGACTACCTCTCCTATCGGGCGAGCTCAGTAGGCTGATGGTGGATATAGTGGGACTCTCTGAGACGAGGAGGCCTGGCAGTGGCGAGACTAGCAGTGGGGGTTACACCTACTACTGTCCGGCATGAGCAATGGTCACCGTGTACGGGGAGTAGCTATAGGCATCTCCAGCAAACTGCAGCCGTCAGTTGTTGAGGTTACTCCGGTTGATGAGCGTATAATGCGGGTGAGGATGAAACACACTCTGGGTTTCATGTCTCTTGTTGCAGTGTACGCTCCTACCGAGATGCGTAAAACTGAAGAGAAGGAGATGTTCTACGCCAAACTCAACTCTGTATTAGACCAGTGTCCTTCTCGGGACACACTCATTGTCTTGGGCGACTTCAATGCTACTACTGGCACTGTGAGAGATGGCTTCGAATTGTGTGTTGGTCCCCATGGCTCCGGTACCAGAAACACCAACAGTTCTCTGCTTCTGAACTTTGCAAGGTCCAGAAGGTTGAGAATTGCAGGTTCTTGGTATCAGAGACCAGAGCTGCACCGCTGGACATGGTATAGTAATGCCGGAGGGGTAGCTAAGGAGATCGACCACATCCTCGTTAGTACTCGTTGGAGGATCCTCCAGAACTGCAGGGTTTACCGGAGTGCAGAGTTCTTTGGAACAGATCACAGACTTGTTGTTGCTACACTTAAGCTTCATGTCAAGTCCAGAAGAATCTCAAGAGGTACCCATACAGTGTTTCATTTTGAGAAACTGAAGGACTTGACATGTGCTCATGAGTATGCGGTGGCAGTCTCACATCGGTTTGATGTGCTCGGTGCTCTCGGGGATCCTGTAGAACTGTGGGATACCTTCAAACGTGAAACTCTACAGGCTGCCAAGGAGTGTATTGGGGAGCGCCCGAGGTCAAGGCGTGGTTTTGTCTCTACGGAGACGCAGGAGAAAATCGAGGAGAGTCGCGCTGCCAGGCTGGCTGGGAACCGGGACCAGCACAGGGCTCTGTCACGCCGGACTAGAACCCTCCTGAGGAGAGACAAGGAGAGGTATGTCAGGAGTCTCGCTGAGGATGTCGAGGGTCATTTGAACGCTAATGACCTCAGACCCGCCTACCGAGCCCTGAAGAAGCTCCGTTTCAAGTCTCCTTCTCGGGCGAGTGCTATTCGAACAGCAGATGGGCGCCTCGTGTCGGACATGGATGGGCAGATGGCTCGTTGGGCTGAGTACTTTGGGCAGTTGTTCACGGTGGACCCTCCAACTGAGCAGCTTCACACCACTGGGTTACAGGCAGTGGATGCCGATCCTCCCATTGACGAAACCGCACCCTCTCCTGACGAAGTCAGAGAGGCTGTAGCAAAGTTGAAGGGTGGAACAGCAGCTGGTGTTTGTAATATCAGTGCGGAGCTCCTCAAAGCTGGGGGTGAGGCCATGATCCGCGGGTGTATGCTGTCCTGACTGCCGTATGGCAATCAGGTACCATTCCTCCTGACTGGAAAAGGGGGCTGGTCGTCCCTATCTGGAAAGGGAAAGGGGACCGTCAGGACTGCAACAATTACCGCGGTATTACACTGCTCAGCGTACCAAGCAAAGTGCTTGCCCATCTATTGCTGACACGAATTCGCAGTCATCTGGTGAAGCATCAGAGACCTCAGCAGTCTGGGTTCACGCCTGGTAAGTCAACAACGGACCGTATCCTAGCGCTTCGTGTCCTGGTGGAACGCCGACGTGAGTTTCGACAGGGATGCTTTTCAGCCTATGTTGATCTCAAGAAGGCGTTTGACTCAGTGCATCGTGAGTCACTCTGGGATCTTCTGCGACTTCGAGGGATTCCTGCAAGGACTATTGGTTTGATAACTGGTCTGTCTTCTGGGACTGAGAGTGCTGTGAAGTGTGGGGCAGGTGTATCCAGCTTCTTTCCTGTGAATACAGGAGTGAGGCAAGGGTGCGTCCTTGCCCCATCACTTTTCAACGCTTGTATGGACTGGGTATTGGACAAGGTTGTAGATCAAAGTGATTGTGGAGCATCCGTCGCCAACACCAAGATCACTGATCTTGATCTGATCACTGATCACTTGATCACTTGATCACTTTTGCCGATGATAGTCTTTGCTGAGTCGCTGGAGGTCCTGGTGATGGCTTTCGAGGCGCTGCACGAGGAGGCAAAGCCTTTGGGACTTGAGGTCTCCTGGCTCAAGACCAAGGTCCAGGTGTTTGGAGACTTACTAAATGAAGCAGTACAGTCTGTTCATGCGTGTTGCGAGGACATTGAGATCTTGAAAAGTTTTACATACCTTGGTAGCGCAGTCCATAATGACGGCGGGTCACGTCAAGAAGCCTTACGGCGGATTGGCATAGTCCACGGTGTTATGGACTCGCTCAGCGGGAGTATTTGGCGTTGTCGGTACCTGTGCAGGAGGACAAAGATCCGGATCTTCAAGTCGCTTGTGATCCCTGTCTTACTCTATGGTTGTGAGACATGGACACTAAATAGTGACTTGAAGAGACGAATCAATGCCTTTGGTAATAAGTGTCTTCGCAGAATCATGGGGTATCGCTGGGATGATTACGTGTCAAATCAGCGATTGCACCGTGAGACTGAATTGAGGCCTATTATGACCTGCATAGTCCGTCAGCGCGAACTTCGGCTATACGGGCATGTGGCACGCTACCCTGAAACCGATCCTACCCATCGGGTTGTATCTGTAAGAGACAATCCGGCGTGGAGGAGGCCAAGGGGGCGCCCACAAGGCTCGTGGATGGGGCAAGTTGATGTTTCTTGTCGAATGTTGCTTGGTATGGGAAAGGAGCCTACATGGGAACTCGCGCGTGGTTAACCCCGGGAGTGGCGTCATAGGGTGGCCGAGGCGACGCGCCCCCCGGCGTATGCCCCCAATGATTGATTGATTGTCGCCTTAACACGCTCCTGGTTCTGTTACACGTTTTTTTTTGTTTCTCAGATTGTTTTTTTGGGAGCGGGAGATTCACCTCTCCGCCAGCCTTAAATCGGCGGATCAAATTTTGCACTGTTCTAAGCTTTAGTCCTTTAAGCTTGCAAATTTCCTTATTATTGATCCCAGCCTTGTAAAGATCAATGATTGCTTGAATCGTTGTGCCATCCGTATGTTTTCCACCCATTATGTAATCCAGCAAAAACAGGCTAAAACACGGGATGTAGGTGAACGCTGCAGGCTATAAGTTCAAAATAATGTAAACTGTCAACCGCCTATGGAGGGAGGAGAGGGAGGGAAACCCTCCCTCCCACACACCGGTGAGTGTGCAAGATGATGTACGTCGCTGTCAGACATACGATTCATGCCTTCTGCATTTTTTTATAGCTTGGGAAGCAACTTTAAATCTGCGCGGTAAATCTCCATGAACGGATTCTGGCGCAAAGATCATCCGCGCAAGCCTGTACTATTACTATTTTCCATTTTTTTGGTCGTGTGTATGTATGTATGAATGTATCGCCGCCGCCTTCTCTCCTTCGTCACCGCCAATTCGTCACCTTAATGAGTGTTTTTTCTTTCTTAACCAGTATTTTTTTTCCATTGGTGTTTCTGCTGCTGTAAATTAAGATTTTTATTAATGATACATTATGTTGGAGAAAGAGAAAAAATAATAATAAACGTAAAGTTACATATTCCCAGTGAAATGCAACGGTTTGCTTCAGAATAAAAGTAGGGTACAAAAAAAAGTACCAAAAAATCAAATATTACGCCCATTACTCTAATAACGCAGACACACATATCAAAGTAATCTGTTGTACACAATGAAGCCCGTCTCTCCCCCCCTCCACCGCACCACTTTTGCATAGTGTACACTGTGTACAGGTATCGTAAAGGTGTGAGTGGGTGTCTTCGTGGCCTCACAACGCGCATACAGTGGAAGGAGGAGGAAGAGGAGGAGGAGGATATAAAAGAAGATGAAGGAGAAAGACATAAAGATGATGATGATGATAAAAAAATGAAGTGGTAGAAGAAGGGAAGTAGGAAGAACACTTGGCATGAGAGAAAAAAAATCATATGGGATATAATTAAACATAGACTATTTTAGATTCAATGATGGTAAAAGAGACAGTATGAGTTGTAAAGGATTGTCCATGACGGAGGGTTTAGGACAAGCACAGGTTGACGAGGGACCTGGTGAGGGCAATGCAATGCATGAAACACTAGATGCGAGGAGATAACCTGTTGTACTTTGGGCAGCACACAGTAAAGAATGAGGTAACCCTTTTTGCCATGCGTTGTATATAGGGTCACAGCTGAGGAATTTCTCCATGATCCCTAAAGAGTGGGAATGTGAAGCTATTTCATCCTTACTGTGCCTTGCTTTGGTCATCCCTTGCCATTGCGTTGTTCCCGCATGGTTTTGTCTTATCCCCAGATAGAGTAATGGTAAGCAGTCCCTGTGTTCAGTGTTGTTGTTCTGCTTTCCTTCTGCTTCCTCACTCTTTGTTGTGTTTTGTGGTTGTGTGGCTGTTGTGGCCCTTGGCCTTGTTGGCCTTGGTCGTGGTGCCTTTAGCCTTGGTGCCTTTAGCCTTGGTATGCTTAGCCTTGGTGCCTTTAGCTTTGATGCCCTTGGCCTTGGTGTCCTTGGCCTTGGTGCCCTTAGCCTTGGCAGTCATACAGCTGTCGGGCGCTACAGCCGCCGGCTTCTGGACAGGACACAGTAGCTTCCTTAGCTCGACCACAGCGTCGGCCACGTCGTCAGGTGACCCCGTTACGGTGCCTCGCCCCTCGGCCGAGCCTTTCCGTGGGGGTTCCACCCGCACGTCAAACAGTCTTTCCACGCGGGCGCGACATCCCTGCAGGATGCACCGATGCTCTGGGGGCACTGGGAGGCACCGGGTCGTCAACCGCTGCTGTTGGGGTTTGCTCCTGTTCCTCGTCGGACGCCTCCGAGTCGTCCTCGAAGCAGCGCTCCTTCCTTTGCCTGCGTCCCTTCCTTCCAGCTTTGACGGGACATTCCACGGGTTTTGTGCACCACTCTGGCTCCGCTGCTTTCTGCAGGACGGTGATCTCTGTCGGTGCCTCCTGCTGTTTTTCTGCTGTTGCTGTCGCTTCATTCGCTTCTGCTGCCTGGCCTCGGCCTTCTACTGCTGTCATTCAAGGGCTCACCGCTGCTCTTCCCTCTACTCCTTGGCAGAGAGCACCTTGCTCTTGGTCATTCAGACGGGTCATGATCTTGTCATCACGCTTGCCCATCATAATTTTGCGCACTTCCGTGTCGTTAATGAAGCCACCTCGCCGGCCTTCATGGGACGCGTCTTGTGCAGGTTCGACCCCAACGTGTACATCACCATCACGTTGGCCAACCTGTTACCCTGAGCGCTGTTTGCCTTGCACAGCTGTGCTGCATCCTGCAGCAGGGCGCGAGGCACGTTCCACAGGCCCTGGCCAGCAGGTACACGTGGGCCGAGGGCATATCATCCACGTGGAAGAAAGCGACGCGGGTCGTCGCCTACGAGATGAGGTTGTCTTTTTCGTGTTTGTCTGAGCCTATGACGAAGGTGGCGGGCGGGTCCACCACGTCGCTGGTGAACGCGATCACCACGCCACGGGGCTTGAGCGGCAGGTCAGGCTGCGCCAAGTGTCCAGGGCTTTCCCCGCCCTGCCGGCGATGGCGAGCCACGCCAACACGAGGGCGGCCGCGACCACCACTCCTGCGGCCATACTCTTCTCTGCTGCCTTGCCCGCCAATATTAATTTTGTTTACGTCGTCCTCCATTATTCTTCCCTTGCATCATATTATCATTCTTCATGTTTGTCTGTGTCCTGAAGAACCTCACACAGGGATATTGATCCATGATTTCCCCGCGCTCTGCTGCTTCGTGTTGGTGACTCTTCAAGTTGAGTTTGTTGGACATGATATCCTCAGTAGTTTGATATCAGTGAGAGCTGTCACACACCGGGTGTCGCCGTATTAGACATCTTTGTTTTATCCAGCCAGACTGAATCTAACCTGCGTGTTCAGAAGGACGACGCGCCGGCCACGGAACACACACACATGTACCTTATGTCCTGTGGCACCGGCAGTTCCAATCGGTGTGCGGTTGAATTGAAGTATTGGGGCACTGACAATGTATACATAGTTAGGAGTTAGGGAGGTGAGCTACGAACCAATCAAAAACGCCGCTGCTGGACAACCAACCAATTAGAGACGTAGGGCGCGGCGTTTGGACTGGTGGACTGTCTACAGGATTTTCGCTCTTAACATTGAAAGCTTTCCCTAAATACAGTAGTATAAATTCTTCACTAACACCAAATTTCACTTCCATCTCTTTACCCCCACCCTTCCCTCCTCCACGTCAGGAGTCACTGCTTTCAGACTAATACGGAAGCCTCACCAGACAGTTAAAGTTTCCCTTATAACAAGTATTAGTAGTTTAACCGCCTAAACTAAAGCCTCTCATGTAACAAATTCAAGAGTTTCAGGAGCAACACTAAATTTCGTAATAACACCAAAATCCGTAGGAGCAACATAATTGTTTTCTCGCTCTCTCACTTCAGCAATAATCACAGCCGCTTCAATTTGCATTACCACTATTAGGCGATCAGCCTGGGGGGTTGGTCGGTATCAAATTAGGGCGAGAATGCTAATAGTGTTTTTTGGGAAGGTATAAATGCCTAGAGTTAGAAAACATGTGATAGCATTGTGGCAGTGGCAGCTTTATGGGAGTTATCCCCCTTTTCCAAACTGTATATTATATAATTATATAAATATACATACATATAATTTAAAAAAAAAATATTTTTAAGGTGTCGTATTTCTTTCGGCAAAGGGGAAGGCCCGGGACATCACCGGGCGAAGGGTTGGGGGGACCCCGAGGAGACCCCAAACTCCCGGAAGGCCCAGGGGGCCCCGGCCGGTCGTGCGTTCAGAGAAAGCCCGGGTTTTTGGAGGGGGAGGATTAGAGTAGCACCCAAATCCCTCTCGAAGCTATTTTTTAAGGGCTGGTGATGTAAGAAAACCGGGGACCGAATCCGGTTTTTCGGGGGTACCCTGGGGGAACTTAACGTAGGAGGCCTGGAATGTCCGTTTAACAGGGAAACCCCACAGGCCCCCGCCAAGAAACTGTGCATCATAAAACCAGGCAGTACCCGACGGAGAAAAACCCATTTTGTCAGCCCCCAAAAGCCAGCCCCCGGGGGTTTAAACCCTTTATTTGCGGGCCGCCAAAGCAGGAACCATTTTCCCCATTCAGACGTTTAAAAAACGCTTCGGACAAAGAAGTTCCAATATATTCATCATCGAAAATGTAAAAGCATTTTTCCCAGGAAAAAAAGATTTGGGAAAAACTCGAAAAGAAAAGCAGGTAAATTTGTATTAGTGATCTATCTGGTAGTAGGGGATGTCCTCCGAAAAGTCTTCCAAAACATCAACACTTTAACCCCCAAAAATTTTTAGCTCCGATCTGCTTTATTCTGTAAAAGGGTTCAAGTTAAAAAAGCACCCCAATACACTTTAAACACTTACGCTGTTCCCAAAACCCGGAGAGTAGATAAAAACCCCAAAGAGGGGTTTCCCGTCAAAAATTTGCAGACGGCAGGATATAGCAAAAAACCCATAGAGACATTTTTTTGCCGGGGGAGGCACCCCCATTTCCACGCTTTTTGCTAAAAGGAATTACACTGGGGAAAAAGGGAGGACAGAAATGAAAATGAAAAAGAGAAAGTAACAATGAATTTATACGGGATCCCCAAGGTTAAAGGGAAAGTTCCCCAAAAACTTTTCGAATACATCAGGGGAAAGATTTTAATCCCCACAAGGGAAATTTAACCCCGTCACCCCCTTCCCACAAAAATTGGAAAAATTAATTTTTTGTCTGGGATTTAATTTTTGAAGGATTCAAAAAAGAAAATATGACAGAAGACTAAAAATCCGAGTTGGAGGGCAGTAGAAATTTTTTTTCCGAGGGAAAAAGGGGAAAAGTTTTTTGGGATGGTTCCATGCGTGTCTCTTTAAAGGGGATGTTGTTTTGGAAAATCAAAATCTACATAGGAGCTCAAGTTTGGAGGAAAAAGTCTCCAGATTTTAAAAAAGGGGGGAAAAAAAAGGGAAAAGGGAAGGAAAAAGGGGAAGGCAAGTGTCAAAAAATTCCCGTGCCCCAACAACGGGGGAATCAAAACCAAAATTTACCATTTTGGGCCGGGAAAGGGCCCTTTTCCTCAAAAACTGAGGGGAAAAAACTAAGTGTTTCCATGTCTCCTCTATGCCCCCCAAAGAAAGCATTAAATAAGGTCAAAATCCCGGTACCACTTTTTCGGGTTTTAAAGAAAGGTAAATTTAGAGAGTCACCCAGCTTAACCCTCCCGGGAAATTTGTTTTAGTCAAACATGAAACAAAGGGAAAAACTCCCACCCGGGAAAATAGGGAGAAGAGGGTTTTGAGCAAGACCCGGGTTGTCCCAAGCCCCTTTGGCGGGGGGGTTTGGAAAAATTGACATGGGTTGCGAGGAAAAAAATGGAAAGGTGGTTTGGGTTTGGATGGTGGGCCCCCGCACCTGGGGCTATCTTGGCCCGGCCTGCAAATGTTCAAGGAGGGGTCACTCCCCAAATTGTCCCCTGTCTGGAAAATTTGGATTTAAAGTCCCCGGATATGGCAAACTGTCGGGACTGCGAGAACTTCATCAATGTTTGAGGAACCACGGACAAAGACGCGTTTGTTGATGTTTAAAATTTATAAAAGGTGTGTTAAATTTTTTAGGAAATTTAGGTATTTAAATGTACATATATCCCATAAACATATGCAAAAACATAGAAATTTTAAATTTTATCCGATTAAAATTGGTAATGTTTTTTAAAAGGGGAAATTTCTAAATAAAATTTTATTTGATCTTTTCCCTTTTTACCACTTTTTAAAAAATTTGCCCTGGGCCGGGGGAAAAAGGGTTCTTCCCCAAAGGGGAAAAAGCCGTTTTGGGGGACAATATCGAAGCTGGGGAAAACCAATAAGAAATACCTTTTGGAATCACCCGGGAAAAGCTCTACATGATAGGCCCAAAAAAACAAAATTTTAAAAATTTTTTATAATTTTTTGGGTGTATTTTGGGGGCCCTTTTTTGGAAAAAAAAGGGAGATAACTCATAAAAAAGTGCCACCCCACAATGCTATAAAATTTGTTTTCAACTCTAGGCATTTAAAACCTTCTCAAAAAACATTTCCAAGCATTCCCCCCGCCCAAATTTTGATCCCCGGGTGAGAAAAATTTTCCGGACCGGGCCTGACCGACATATAAAACTACCACCACAAACCCCTTTAAAACATTTAGAGAAAAAGAGGATATAAAGGGGAGGATAGAAAATTTTTTTCATAACAAGTTTTTTTGCTTTTCCCGGGTTAAAAAACAAAAAAATAAAAAAAAGGAAAAAATTTTCCCAAAAAATAATGTCATTTGTTTTTTTTTAACTCTTTCGTTCCTTACATTCATTCCGTCCCCCTAAAAAAAGATTTATATCAGGGGGACAAAATTTTCCCCATCAAATTTTTTTTCACACATTGTAAAAAATTCGGGAAGGGAAATTTTTATTTAGACGTTGAGGGCTTTTTTACATTTTAGCGTGCATAAGGAAGCATTAGATTTTAGAAAAAAGGGGGGTTTCGTGGGGATAATGGAAACTGGGGAAAAGGGAAAGTTTTGGAATATGTAGGGGGGGGAGGGGGTTGGGGGAGGAGGGATGGGAAAAGGTAGGAATGGATAGGTTTAAATGGAGAGATGTGGGTTAAGGGGGAAAGGGGTTTGGGGGGGTTGGGGTTGTTTGGGGGGGGTGAAAGGGAAAGGGAAGTGGGGGGGGAAAGAGCTGGTGGGAGGTTTTTTCGGGTTGGGTGAGGGGGGGTTTTTCTAAGGGATGGTTGGGATTTCCTCCCCCGTGGGGTTGCCAAAAGGGCCCGGGAGGGACAGCTCGGAGGAAATGTATCGGTGCCCCAAAAAGGTGTTCCCCCAAAATTTTTGAAAATATCGCGAGTTTTTTTGGGAAAATAAATGAGAATAAAAAGTTAAGGAAGAAAAAAGAAGAAAAAAAAAAATTATGGTGGAAAAAATAGACGAGGAGGGCTAATGATCCCCTTTCTACAAAAAGATAAAACCAAATGGAAAAAAAAAAATTTATATATAAATTTTTTTTTTGGGTTTCTATACTTAAACAAAAACGGGATGATTTTATAAAATGTCATGTTTTCCTACAGTGGGCCCACAAAAATTGTATCAATATAAAAACGGAAAAAAGTATAAAGGGGGAGAGAAGGGAAAAAAAAACAGAACTTTAACCCCAAAAAAGAAGAGATATTAAAACAATGAAAGAGGAATTTAAAAAAAAAGAGAAATAGGTGGGGAGATTTTAAAAATTTTAAGAGGGCCCTCAACCCCCCCCCAAAAAAAAAACAAAGCGGGGCGTATTTGCGCCGCCCCCCTTTTCTCCCCCCCCCACCCGCAAATGACGAAAAAATAGAGGAACAAAGAAAAAACAAACATTTGGGAAAAAGCGTAGCACCCGGGGACATTTTATTACCTGGTTTATGCCTCAAACACCATTCTGTCCCTCTGTCCCTTCCCTTCCCCCTATTTTCCCCCCCCTTCATTCCCCCCCTTATTTTCCCCCCCTTCTACCCATTACAGGCCATACCTACTTTCCTTTCCCTTTCCTTTTCCCCCTTTCTCTTTTACTTTTATTATTCCCCTTTATGCATTTTCCCTTCCCCCTCCATTCCCCTTTTTTCCTTCCTTTTTTATCTATTACCTTCCCCTGTGACTAATACCGATTTTTCCTCCCCCTTTTCCTTTCCCCCCCCCCCTACCTTATACTAACCCCTTTTCCCATCTTGTTTTTTTTACCTATCTTTTTACCTTTTCCCCCCTTACTTATTTCTGCTTGTCCCCGCCTTTTTTCCCCCCCCTTTTTCCCTAAAATTTCCGATCTTTTTTTTTTCTTTTCCCCCTCATCTGTAAACATTTTTTTTTCCCCCCTACCGCCGTTTATTTGCACTGTATTATTTTTTCTCACTTTTAGTCCTCCCCTCATCCCCCTTTCCCCCCTCCACCCCATATTTTTTGTTTTTTTTTCCTTCCCCCTTTATTTCCACTCTTTTTTTCTACCTTTGCCTCTTTCTTTCCGCTAACTTTTGACCGCTGACGTTTTTTTTCATTATTGGGTAAGGGTTCCTTCGGGTTTTTCAGGTTTCTATTTTTTTAGTTTTCCCTTTAGTACGAAGGTGGTTTTACATTACCTTTATGATAAATTTGGGATTTATTCTTTGCAAAGCCCCCCATGAATAGTCTTTTGGGAAATTTTAAAACAAAAAGCCCGCTCTGAAAACCTCCTATAATTTCTTTACAAAACACACACACACACACACAAAAACCCCAATTACACCCCCCCCCCCCACACAACACACACACACACCCCACACACACACCACACACCACACACACACACACACACACACACATACCCCACACACACACCCCCCACCCCACACACACACCAAAACACCACACAAACAAACACACAAAACACACACACACACACACATACACACACCCACCACACCCCACACACACACACACACCCCCCACACAACCACACCCCCCACACCCCACACACACACCACACACCAAGAGACCACGGTTTTTGGCCAAAGCAAGGGTCGCCCCCCCGCCAAGGGGTTGAACTTTAAAAATAAACGGTTTAAAATTTTAGCGGGACTTTTTTGGGTCTTTTTCCAAAAATATTGAACCCGAGACACCTTTGGAAATATTGAAGCCATAAAAAGAATTGGGGATACACACCGGGGACAGGTATGACTATTTGGGTTTTTTTCTCTCCTCTCTCTCTTTCCCCTCTCCCCCCTCTCCCCCCTTTTCCCCTCCTCTCCTCTCTCTCCCTTCTCTCTCTCTCTCTCTCTCTCTTCTTCTCTCTCTCTCTCTCCTTTTTCCTCCTCCTCGCTCGCCCCCTCGTCCCCGCTTCTCTCTTCCCCTCTTCTCTCTCTCTCTTCTCTCTCTCTCTCTCTCCTCTCTCTCTCTCTCTCTCTCTCTCCCTCTTCTCTCTCCTCTCTTCTCTCTCTCTCTCTCTCTCTCTCTCTCTTCTCTCTCTCTCTCTCTCTCTTCTCCTCTCTCTCTTTCTCTCTCTCTTCTAGCGGTGGCATTAGTAATACAACGGCGATTTCAGGAAAACACAAGTTGGTGTAAAGTGAGTGTCATGCTTTTGAGAGAGAGATAGAGCGAGAGAGAGAGAGAGAGAGAGAGAGAGAGAGAGAGAGAGAGAGAGAAGAGAGAGAGAGAGAGAGAGAGAGAGAAGAGAGAGAGAGAGAGAGAGAGAGAGAGGAGAAGAGAGAGAGAGAGAGAGAGAGAGAGAGAGTGTATATTTCAGTTCCCTCCATTTCTATCACTTTTTTCTCACCCCTCTCCTGTTCTCTTTTCTTTCTTCTCACCACACACTCTCCCGTCCCTCTTCCCTCCTCCCTCTGCACTCTCCCCATTGCGTGTGTGTGGCTTCACTTCATTATGCGGTTCAGTGCCCCGAGGAAGCGGGACAGCCAGGCCGCCTGACGGAGGAGCAGAAGGCGTCCACTTCTTTAAGCTTGCATGCGAGGGAACTTTCTTTCTATTCTCTCCAGTGTGTGTGTGTGCGCGCGCGTGTGTGTGTGTGTGTGTGTGTGTGTGTGTGTGTGTGTGTGTGTGTGTGTGTGTGTGTGTGTGTGTGTGTGTGTGTGTGTGTGTGTGTGTGTGTGTGTGTGTGCATGTGTGTGTGTGTATGTGTGTGAGAGAGAGAGAGAGAGAGAAAGAGAGAGAGAGAGAGAGAGAGAGAGAGAGAGAGAGAGAGAGAGAGAGAGAGAGAGAGAGAGAGAGAGAGAGAGAGAGAGAGAGAGAGAATTGCCTTTCTTTGCTAATTATAAATGAAAGCAAAACACTTCACTTAAAAAGGACTGAATTTCGCTTCCCTAAAGATAAAAAGTATAGCTCACGCACTACGAGCGAACGAAGCAATTAGCAAACTCGCAAATATATAAAAAAGCAGAACATGAACATAAGACCATTAGGAATTTGTCTTAAAAACTTTCCAGGCAACATAAATCAAATTTTCCTTAAACCAGTATAATTCTACCATCCGTCATCCCCATTCAATAATTTGTCAAAAACTCTTTATCTCCTTACCTATCTCCTTATCTTTTAACTCTACCATATTCACGATCACTATTTGACCCCTAAGCTTGGTCCTCTCATCCACCTCTATATCAGCGAGCAAATTTCTGTCTATTTCTTCCTTAATTTAAAGTCAATCTAACCTGGACCCTTTGTTACGTGTTCTTCCATGCTCGTTCACCATTAAATCCTTACCCAAATCTCCTTTGTTGAACCATGTTACATGTACTCATTTATGAACCTCAATCAGGGCACCTCACATCCTCCCTCCTTTTAATGAAGACTTGGAGTCTGAGGGTATTCTTAACCTATTCTATAATTGATATACTATTATAGTAAGGGTAGTGAGGATGTGACAGAACCATTATTACGAACCTAAATGTTACGAAATGACTAAGGAAAATTATCTGAGTGAAACATTACGATAATAACAACAATGATAATAAATAGAATAGGAATAACACAAAACAATAATGCAAGATAATCATTTCTCACTCAGCCTAAGCAGTTTCCTTTCAGATCTACATATATTTTCAGAAGGTGGATACAAAAGAACAATATATATAAATAAATGGAAATATAATACTGTTTGTATTTTCATTTGGCGGCGAGTATAATGGTTCTTTTTATTCTCATGAGTGGAGAGGGGAAGGTGTGTGCAGGCGAGGGAGGAGAGGGATTAGGGTGTGGGAGGTGAGGGATAGGGGAGTAGAGGGTTAGGGATTAGGGAGTGGGAGGTGAGGGATTGGGGAGTGGGAGAGGGATTAGGGTGTGGGAGGTGAGGAATTAGGAAGTGGAGGGTTAGGGATTAGGGAGTGGGAGGTTAGGGAGTGGGGAGTGGGAGGTGCTGGATTGGGGAGTGGGAGGAGAGGGATTAGGATGTGGGAGGTGAGGGATTAGGGAGTGGAGGGTTAGGGATTAAGGAGTGGGAGGCGAGGGATTAAGGAGTAGGAGGTTAGGGATTAGGGAGTGGGAGGTGAGGGATTAAGGAGAGGGAGGTGAGGGATTAGGGAGTGGGAGGAGAGGGATTAGGGAGTGGGAGGTGAGGGATTAAGGAGAGGGAGGTGAGGGATTAGGGAGTGGGAGGTGAGGGATTAAGGAGAAAGAGGTGAGGGATTAGGGAGTGGGAGGTGAGGGAATAGGGAGTGGGGTGTTAGGGACTGGGGAGTGGGGTGGGAGGGATTACGAAGTAGGATGAGGGCGACTCAATATCCCGTACTAAAGTAACTAAGCCTACTAACGACTCCTGGGAAGGTGGTAGCAGAGTGGTTGACGTCACCGAGTGGCCTTCTCGAAGACCCGAGTTCGATCCCGAGTGAGACCCATAAATCCACTTCAAATCTCTCTGCACCATCGAGTGGCCTAAGAACACCCATATGCTCGCAATAACTATCTTAATAACTATAATTAATATCTATCTAACTAATAGGCTATCTTCGAGCCTCTAATAACAGGCGTAAAATATAAAAATATAAGAATCACTATAAAAATCCTGCCTGCGCCACCACGGGCGAGGGTCAACTATCAAAGCCCACAAGTGAACCTCCAGGGCCTACCTACCATCCAAGCCTTGGGTCACTGCCTACAGGCGCTCTAGGCATAGATGTAAAAAAAAAGAAAAAAAAAAACTACTAACTATAACTACTACCCCGTACCAATCACGGTGAGGTTGGAGGTGAAGGTTAGGGTGGGGTTGGTCTTGAAGTCCACCCTGCAGCGGTACGCGCCCTCGTCCTCGGCCTGCACCTGCTGGAGGGTCAGGGTGGAGGTGGAGGGGAAGAAGGTGACCCTGGACCCCAGCAGCGACGGGTTGACCCAGTGGGAAGGGCGGTCACCTCGCGCGTCATAACTGTGGTGGAAGGAGGTATTGTTATTATTACAATTATTATTATTATTGTTATCATTACCATTATCAATATTATTGTTATTATTACCATTTTATTATCATTACCATTATCACTATTATTGTTATTACTAGCCGCAAAGCCGCCCTCCGGGCGGACTTATTAGCTATCTCCTGCGGAGGGCTATTGGTGGGCCTTCAGCCCACCACCTGTGTTTAGTGGGCCTTCGGCCCACCAAACACAGACTCTCCAGATAGCCCCTTCTAACTTTCCTGAAATTATGGATGTAGAAATGTATGTATTCCCCCCACCCATTCACTCACCCATTACCCATCACCCCCTACCCATTCACTCACCCATTACCCATCACCCCCCCACCCATTCACTCACCCATTACCCATCATCCCCCACCTATTCCCTCACCCATCACCCATCACCCCCAACCCATCACCCCCCTCCCATTCACTCACCCATCACCCCACACCCATTACCCATCACCCCATCCATTCACTCGCCCATTACCCATCACCATACATCAAGGTTTCCTCAATTCTCGCAACCCACTTTTTTTTTTACAATTCTCGCTAATAGGCTACTAAAAAAAGAAAAAGAAAAAAGTGATTGGATCATCCCATAAGTAAGCTTAGAATGTTCGCCTGCTCGACCCGGTTCCAAAACTGTGCCATATGACGGGATTCAACCACAGGGGGCGGCACCTATCGTGGACACACACACACACCACACACACACACACACACACACACACACACACACACACACACACAGACATAAACACTTTCGCTTATATTATTATAGATTACTATTATTATTATCATTACCATTATCAATATTATTGTTAATTGTTATTACTACCATTATCACTATTAGTTATCATTACCATTCTCACTTTCATTGTTATCATTACCATTATCACTATCATTTTATCATTATGATTATCACTATTAATGTTATTATTACCGTTATCACTATCATTGTTATTATTATCATTATCATTATCATTGTTAGTACTATTGTTACAGTCAATATCTGAATAAACACCATGTTCCATCATATTAAAACCCCTATATACGTCTTTTTTTTACTATTAATATATCTGTATCTCCCTGTCTAGTAGCTCGGTAGATCCCACCGCTGCCACCAATGTGTACTGGAGTCGCAATTAAGTACCCAACACTTTCCCCCACTACATTATTATTTTATAATTGACTGCAGTGTGGCTATTTTGTGATCTTAAATAAGTTTATTTTTATGCATGTGTGTGTGTGTGTGTGAGTGTGTGTGTGTGTGTGTATGTGTGTGTGTGTGTGTGAGTGTGTGTTATTTGCCACACAACACACACACACACACACACACACCCCAACCCCCCACACCCACACACACGACCATTTCTATATTTTTATTGTTAAAAATGTCTTCCCACCTTTTATCTCCCTTAACCACTCCTTCTTTTGTATGCCTCCTCCCCCCTTTCTTT
>JACEEZ010021315.1:0-19251 GCA_016584305.1 Chionoecetes opilio | reverse complement strand
TTTAATTATTTTTGGGGGCCCCAGGAAAGCCCGGGGAGCGAAGCGAGCTGCTATTACATAAGGCGATTCGCGTAAGGGGAGGGGAAAACCAAAGTTTAAGCCAAAAGGAATAACTACCCCAAAATATTGTCGGATTGAGCTGAAATTTGACATGCTAGTAGTGTGTCAAAATCAATGGGGGTCTGGAAAAAAATTTTTTTGCTTTAGAAAACCCCTTAATGAGTTAATTAGCGTAATTATTTAATTAGGCAAAATAAACATGGGTTTTAAAATAACTTTGTTGCTTTTTGTGTTTGAAACTTCTGTAGACTAGGTTTTTTAAAAGCATTTTGGTCGCTCCACGTCCGCCGCAAGAACGAGCCAAAAGCAAAGGGGCCAGAGTTGGACGCCTATATTTGTTGGCAGCGAGCGAAGCGAGCGGTATTCCCATAAGACCCTTCGCGAAAGGGGGAAAAGTGGAAACAAGTTTAAACCCAAAAAAAGGAAAAAATACTCCAAATATTTTTGGGTTTGAGCTGAAATTTGATGCAAGTAGTGCTGTCAAAATCAATGGGGGCCCTGTGAAACAAACTTTTTGCGTAGAACAACCCTTAATGAGTAATTAGCGTAATGATTTAAATTTGGCTGGAACGTGGCCGCTGCCCGTTCCACCCGCAAGAACGACCCAAAAAAGCAAAGGGGCCAGAGGTGGGGGCCATTTTTGATCTATATATTTATTGGCAGGACAAAAACGAGCTGCCACCTCCAAAAAGACCCATTCGCATAAGGGGAGTGGAACCATTCGTGACCCCAAAGGTGATAACTTTTCCCTAAAATTGTCGGATTGTGCGACATTTACAGAAGTAGTGTTTAAAAACCCAAGGGGGGTTGGAAAAAAACTTTTTGCGTAAAACAACCCCTTTTTTTAAGGAGTAATTCGTAATGTTTAATTTATCTAAATAAGCTTCGGTTTTACAATAACAATTTTTTTTTCTTATGAAGACAAAAGTGATCCTCGCTAAGATTTGCATGTAAAATACAAGGATGGCCTTTTGTAAATTAACATTCCCGTGTGTTTTGTTTTAACTTGTTTCCCAATCAAGATTTTCAGGGAAACGTTTTGGAAAGCAAGGTGCTGAATGCTTAAGGAGTCTATTGCACTTCCTAGCGATTATACATATGGATGGGTGACATGGATAGGCCCTGAATTTTTGGGCCCCGGGGCGGGTTTCGGGCCAAGATAATTTATTGGGTTGGGTCGGGTTGCCAAAAAAAAATCCACTGCTGCGTCCGCGCTATGACGTCATTTGATAGTTTTACGGCTATGACGTTACCTGCACAGCGCTTCTCCATGGCGGGGCCCGGCAGCAGGCCGCGTGCCGCTTCTGACGCTCCAAGCGCTCAGAGGCTCAGGGAGGAACCCCGCAACAAAGGTAGTTGCCCCACAACGGGCCCTTCTCTGAACTTTTTTCCTAACGCGAAAGCTACAAAGCCCCCTTTTCGGCGTTAACGCGTTCGGAAGGGCTGACGGCTAAGGCGAAATAATGACGTCATCAAGCGCGTCATCAGTACCAGCCAAAACAAAAAGTTTTTTAAAAATTCTCGACCAACACAAGTCGCGAGACTATTTCCCCGGGGAAGAATGGCATCCAGACTGCCTTCTCCCCGCCTTTTTGCCCCGTCACTCAAATAATTTTCGTTTTATTTGGGGAAAGCTTTCGTTTTAAGGATTTTAAAGTATCAATGTAAATGTATAAGTAAGGAGCCTGGTTGCTAGGTTTTTGGGGGTAGAAGGTTTGTGTGTGGGTTTTTAAAAAAAGTGAATATTTTTGTAGGGGAAAGGGCCCCCCGGGAAGGCCTCTCCGTCACTCTGCCCCGTCCATCACCTCATCAAAAATCTTTAAACACCCCTTTTTCAAAGGGACCACGGGGGCTACATTTATTTAGATAATGACAAGTTAATAACTCTCACCATAATCACTAATTGTATAAAAAAGTAATAGAGTTTAAAATGCCCAAACCTACAGTGGCGGAGGAGTGGGGGCTCCAGCCGCCACACTCAACAGTTTTGATTAAAAACCCGCAGTTATTTCCCCCCACCTGTGCCCTTCCGAAAAAGACAGTCAGCCCCACTCGTTAGCACCAAGGAATCCCAGGGATCATGGATTTCCCCAAGGGGTTCTCGCTCCCCCACTAAATATACCAAAAACATTTCCTCCCGGTGAAGTTGGGGTTTTAATCACCTCACGGGCTTCATCCTGGCTGCTGCTGTGCCGAAAGGCCGCGCTGCCAACGTAATGATCCCCTTGCTTGTATTTCATCTTTTACCCATAATAGAATAATATCCCCCAAATGCAATCATTGTCTACATTCACCTAAAAAAAGATTTTCTGCATACCAAGAAAATAATGACATCCCGGGAGATTTCCCGACCTTGCTAATACTGTTTTTTGAGCAGTCTTTGGCCATTGCACGTAACGACGAAACGCAAATTTTTTCGCGCTGGGGGTTCATCTTTGGACTAACGACCAAAAAAAAGGTTGAAAGTGTTTTGTGGCTTCGGCCCGGGTATTTGCGCACCCTCTCCTCTCTTTTCTCTCTCTCCTCTCCTCTCCCCTCTCTCTCTCTCTCTCCTCTCCCCCCTTTTTCTCCTCTCCTCTCTTTTTCTCTCTCCTTTCCCTCTTCCTTTCTCTCTCTCTTCTCTCCTTTTCCTTTGCCTTCTAAAAAAAATATCCTTTTCGGACCCCATGGGCATCGTTTTTTCGCAAAAACTTATCAAAAAACAGTCGGATCAAAAAAAATTTTTGGGACAGCTTGTTGACCCGTCCCCTAATTTATGGCAGAGAGGCATGCCAAGTGTGTTTTAAAGAAGGAGTTACTCTAGCTTTTATTGCGAAATGGGAAAGCGAATACATTCGGACAGTGGAAGTTTTTAGGTGAGTACTTGTGCGTGTATCAAGACGCCCTCATTTTCCCCTCTCGGCTTTCCCCCCCCCCCCCCCTTGCCTTCCTCCCTCCCGTACCTCCATACCCATCCCCACCCCTTTGGGGGGAAGGTGGTAGCCCACCTCCCCCTTTACTCTTCCCCCCTCCTTCCACGTTCCCCCGCAAAAAACAGCCAAAACAAAGGGGGGAGAGGTGGCGCCTAACTTGATTTTTTATTTTATCCACAGTGTCCATAATATATGTAATCTAAGACAAAAATCGTGTCTAATTTTGGGTTAAAAATTGGTAAATGGTTAACCTTTCGTTGCTGTGTGCCCCATGCATACGAACGATTGGTGCCCCTGTCATAAATGCTTCGATCTACCACAACTATACGTCATAAAGTTTGTATCCCCACGGGTAAGTTTTGGGTCATTACCAGGGGTGTTAAAAATAGAAGTGCTGAGGTAATTTTAAAGCAGTGATTGAAAGGGTTGGTGAGCCAGTTTAGGGGGTTTTGGGTGGGCCCCCCCAAAACATTGCAATTTTTCTGTTATTGTAAACTCCCCTCAGCATTGAGGCTCGCTTTGCAAAGCCCCCACCCCCTTTTTAAAAGTTCGGATTTCCCCCTGTTTCCCCTTTTTTTTTAAGGACCATATAGCCACTGCTTTTGAGTCCCTTTCCCTTTCCCTTCATATTATTATCCAAATATACTTGAATTTTGAGAAAATTTTTCTTAAATTTTTTTGCATGTTTGAAATGAAATTTTGGTTTTCTTATTATCCAAATATACTATTGAATTTTAAGAAATTTTTCTAGATTTTTTAATTGTTTTTTTTTTATATAATATTTTAAATTTTTATTCTTGCAGGACTAGCTCTCTCCTATCCTGGGTGATATATGGGCGTGGCCTTCAATGGCTCAGGGGTTAAAATGAAGTCCTGGCGTCATTGCCGGGCCGAATAACTTCGCATTCCACATCGTAAAAATGAAACCTCAACGCAGAAAATTTTTGAACCCTTTGAAATACCCTTGGTTTTTTTTTAGCAATGTCTCATCGGCGGGAAAATATGAAGCTTTAAGAACCCCTTTTCTGAAAAGTACTTAAGGGATTTAGGCTTGCCAACCACGGCATGTAAATCGGGGTTTTCATAAGTTTCACAGTTCATTTTATATTCGGACAAAACCCTGACACGACTTTGTCTTAGACGTACATATACATACACCAATAAGAAATACATACGAGTGAAAATGTTTAATACATCAATATATTTTTTACTATTTGATTTTAATGGAACGCCAGTGGACGGTAGCACACATTTACTTCAAAGGAAATCAATAGCCGGGGTTAGTGAGGGTCACGTGGAAGTCAGGCGCCACGAGGTGACCAGGGCATTGTACTGCTGCCTCCAACGCCCGTGGCTGTGACATCAGGGAAACGGTAGCAGAGTGGTTTTTGGGGTCTCCGAGGGCGTGCTCGGGACCCGATTCGATCCCTAATGAAGGCGAATATCCCACTTATGATCTTTTTGAAACTGCGAGTGGCCTAAGATCACCCACTGCTGCCCTTAACTTTCCCTTTCGATTGGGGTGCATCGGGGGAAAAACAGGAGGCAGATGGCCCCTAATCACAGGCGTCACTAAAAAAATCCTGTTTGCGCCACCACGGCGAGGGCCAACCATCACGCCCTCGAGTGAACCTCAAGGGCATAGCACCCAGCCTGGGGGGCCTGCCTAAAAGCGCTGTAGGCCAAATTTTTAACAAAAACAAATTTTTATCCTTGGTATTCCCGTAGCGTCCAACCCAAGTTTTGGAGAGAGGGGGATTATAATTATTGCGGGTGTTACACCCGCTATAAACTAGGGACCGTACCTCAGTTCATCGTGGTGGGTGAGAGTAAACACGACAACCATTGCCCCAGTGTGCATATATTGAATAAAAAATCCCTTCATAATATTCAGCGTAATAATGGAATCTTGTGTAAAAAAATTATTTGTATTCCTTCTAGCCCCAAAGATTATAAAATTTTATCATTGTGGCGGATTCCGTAACTTTAAAACATCGGACATTTTATGATTTTATCAGCTGCATAAGCAGTTAGTGACAGCTTTATTTTAACCAAACTTTTATTAGCTAACCTTTTTAAACCCCCAGTGGAGAGGTTGCATGACGCCCGCCCGGGGTTCGAATCCGACCTGGTAGGTTTTATAACTTGTTTAATTTTTATGTTATCATTTTTGTTATTATTACTTTATTGTAAATGCTACTATATAATTTAATTAATTTTATATGTAAACAGTGCGTTTCAAGTGCATATCTCACGATTATTGGTCTTATATGAAAGTTAATTCCCCAATTAGCGTTATTAACCCCATTATGTAGCTAATACAGTATTTCCGGAGTATTTGCTGTTTTCGCCACTCTTGTTTCTGGGCGCCGCGTTGAAGAGCCCCGGATGTTACGTTGCAGGGATGCGGCTAAATACCAATTGTTGCGTGTCTTTTTTGTGATAGCTTGTTAAGGGTGTTTACAGGCTGCTGTAGGCCGGGTGAAGGGGGCTGGTTTTTGCGTGGCGCTGTGAGACAAAACCTAGCGAACACAACAACATAAACTGCCCCTTTGGGCAACACCCCGAAACAGTAATTTTCCATTGGGACATATTTTCTAATCCCACACTTTTTTTTCTCGTTTGGAAATATGAGTGTGGAAATTTCCACCAAAACCCTCTCATAATTGGTAGAGTGGTGGTTTTGTTTCCCCCCCTTGTGATGAGGTTTTTCCCCGCTCTTTAAAGGGGAGTGGTATGGGAGTATATAATTTAAGGTTGGTAATATTAAGGAAATTTTAATTTAAGAAAAATATAAGTTGGGGATATAAAATTAAATTTCCCCAGTGGTTTTTAAGCTTTTTAAAACCTTAATTTGGACGACTGGTTTTTGGTCGCCGTCATTTGAATTTGCACCATTCAGGGGGTACACCTGCCGTCTACCTAAAAGGTGACACGTTTAATTTTTGGTGGACGCCACCAGCCCCCCACAGGAGAGAATTAACGCCAGACCCTCGCCTTTAAAAACATCCTTACTAAATCGTGCTTGTATAAAAAGAGATTTTTTACATATAATTTAAAACCCAAAAGGCGGTTTTGAATCAACACACTGTAAAGCCCGGGGTCAGGAATTATAAAAAGGGGGTGAAAACCAACCTGACTCGATAACGAAACATAAGTTCCAGCCCTCCCCTTTTCATTCACGGGCTCTGATCACGCGTGCCAATCGGATCACCCGGGCATGCAGTATAATCCCACCTGATCCACATTCAAACCCCCTATCCCCCCGTAAGTTCCTTGTTCGTTTATTTGGGGGATAATGTGTGGGGATAGAAAAAGGGTTGATGATTAGGTAAGGGGGTTAAATTAAATATGTAATATTAAAAAAAAGGAAAGGGTGTGTGTGTGTGGTGTGTGGGCTGTGGTTGGGGGTGTTTGTGTGTGTGTGTGTGGAAGGTTCCGCCCCCCGTGGCGGAAAACCCATCATAACCACAGTTTTGGAACCAGGTTGCCCAGGGGGAAAGGGTTTTGGCCCCCCTATGAATGACCGATACCTTTTTTTTTTTTTTTTTTAGGGAGTATTTTCGATAATTTTGAAAAAAAAAATGGGTTGCGAAATTGGGGGAAGCCTTTATTAGGGGGGGAAGGGGGGGGTGAATGGGTGGGGGGGGATGGGAATGGGTGTGGGGGGGATGGGTGAGGGAATGGGGGGGGGGGATGGGTGAGGGAATGATAGGGGGGGGTGGGTAATGGGGGGTGAATGGGTGTGTGGTGAGGGTAATGGGTGGTGAAGGGGGGGGGTGAGGGTAATGGGTGAGTGAATGGGGGGGGTGAGGGGTAATGGGGAGGAATGGGTTGGGGGTTTTTGTGAATGGGGGGGCGTTAATACATACATTCTACACCCATTTTTTCGGGAAAGGTTAAAGGGGCTATCTGGAAGTCTGTTTTTGGTGGGCCTTGGCCCCACCAAACACAGGTGGTGGGCCAAAGTCCCCCAATACCCCTCCGCGGAGTAGCCAAAAGCCGCCCGGAGGGCGGCTTTGCGGCTAGTGAGAAAAAATTTCCCAAAATTTGGTGCCCCGATTAGAGGAATATTGATGTTCATTGATTCAAAGTGGTCGTTAATTGGAGGTAGTTAGAGCCTACCACAATCGGGGTTTATGGGCGGAGGCGGGGTATTTTCCCCCCGTCAAGAAGACTCAGCTGTTCAACCCCTATCCATCACCCTGTGGTAGTAGATAGCATCAGAGGTTAGTCTAGTAGTTGTAATAACTAAAGTGGGGGTTGGCCATAGGCCTGGTTATGCCCCTTTTTGGGCCAGCCAACAGCGCTTCCCGCACTTATAATAAAATTTTTAATTTCAACTAACAAGGGGTTTTAGTAACTAATTTTTGCTTTTATTATTTCTTTTGATTTAATCAATTTAATCTCATAAGGGAAAGGGGACTAAAGCATTAGGGCTATATTGGTTGGCTTCACAAAATTATAATAAGTGTGAGGTAGCAGCTGGGCTATCCCTATTGCTTAATATTTTTAAAGTCAGGTCATTTTGAAAATGAGCAATGGGAAAAATATGAGACGGCTTATGCCTTAGAAGTTCAACTAAAAAAGGGGGGAAAAAGAAATTATTCAGCAAGTGTTATCAATCATAAACCACGAATGTAAAAGATACTCGATAAAGAAATTGAAATGAGGGATTACTGGAGTGTGCTATTTCCATCTACAGCTAAACTTTTTAAACCCCAAAAGTTTGAAAGGGTTTTAAAGCCAGAACACCCCCCCCAGGGAGATCAGATTTTTTACGCCTGAAGGTAATGTAATCACCCACCCTCAGAGTTTAAAGATCCCGTTGTGGGTTTTGTCCTGCGCCGTTACGCAAATCAAACAGCGTATTAAAGTTTCAAACTTCTCGCCTCCCAGTAAACCACTTAACCTACTAAATAATAGATAAAAACCCCTATATCCAGGGCGACTTCTATAAGTAAAATAAAATTGTGTCTTATGTGAGGGGAAATACGCCCTCCACATGAAAATATCTTTCAGATTTTTACACAAATTTTGAAGGTTGATGCCCCTTGGAAATTGCCAAACCTGTCTCCGTGGTAAACATGTTTTCAAATGCATGCCCTATAAGCTTAAAAACTTGTGGGAAATTTAAAACAACTGTTCATAACTCGCTTTTTGTCCTAAATGATAAAAACCAGCCCTACAGTAGTTAAAAGGCTCAAAAATAAGAGTATTTCAGCAGTTTTTCCCAAGCGGATTTGAATGTGAGTCATAATGGTCATTCATCAATGTAAAGACGAGTTTGACAGTGGTGCAAAAAAGATCCTTATAAGGGGAAGATAGTTGAATTGTTCAACTGTAATTAAAAAAGTAAATTTTAGCCAATCGGGTTTTCCCCTCCCAATAATGAGGTCAAACCTATGACATAGTCAACCCCTAGCCCAAATTTGGGAAGATGTAAATGTGGGGTTAGTGTTAGTATAAAAAATTTTTGGTACAGTTTGACGTTAATGGACTAAAGGAACCAGCTGAAATGTGAGGGGATAATGGTGTTAACTAGTTAGTAATACTTTTCAAGGACTTTGAGGGCCCCTTTTCCAATTAAAAAAAGGAGCCGATTATTTTGGGCGTTCCCAAAGGGAAAAGGGTCATAAAAATTTTCATAAGTCTCTATGTTCACCAGTGGGGGGAAAGGTAATAAGGGGGACCACTCACTACCCAACAGCCGAACAACAGGAGAGTATTCCTAGTCTGCACAACCCCTACTAATTCCCAAAATTTGGGGAACCCATTTTCTTGCCCACCCCCAATAAGGGGGTTTTTTAGAGGAAAGTGGTATTCCAGTTCAAAATGAAATATTGCCACTAATGAAAATCCTAATAATAATGTGCGCGAGGAGATAAAAACCTCAAATTTAACACCAGGATTATGGTTTAAAGGCCCTACCTGGGTGAAAGATGTAATATTGATCCTAATAAGGTTTCCATCAGTCAGACATATCTGAAGATTTAAAAAAGGGAACCTGAATTTACCCAGTCTTGATAACATAGAAAGGTTTTTTCCTTTCTGAGAAAAAAATTAAAACTAATAGAGTCTCCAATCCATGAAAGGAATAGTTCTGATCCCTTTAAGTTTTTGGGTCAGAACAATACAAAAAAAAGGGATTTCCTGAGGAATATCAGTCTTGGCCTCAGCACCCCATAGGAAAAAAATTGACCCAAAATTTTAGGGCTTACCTTATCATGAGGGTAAATAGGGTGAGGTCGAAAAAATTTAAAGCTGATCTTCCAAATACCCCCTGCCATCCCCCTCCTATTCCCAAACGCCATCATCTTCTAAACGTTTTGTGGAAGATATCATAGGAACTCTTTCATGGGGGAATGGCTACAAATTTGCCGATATCAGGGGAATTTTTTTGGTAAATCTGGTAGACAGGCATCAAATATTTCCTCAAACTCTCATTAAATTTAATAGATCTGAGTGTAGATAGTCTCCTTATAGGTCCCCCCCAACCCCCCTGATAATGGCTCCCAAAACCATTTGAGGGCAATGGTGATGACTAACTGGGGATCTATAACATTTATTCCGCAAGTTAATATTCCCTGCAGGGTTTGATACTTCCTGCAGGGTTAATACTCCCTGCAGGGTTAATTTCCCGCAGGGTTAATATTCCCAGCAGGGGTTAAAACCCCCGCAGGGTTTTAATTTTCCCTCAGGGTTTTTTTCCCCGCAGGGTTAATATTTCCTTTCAGGGTTTGGGGCTAACTCTTCCCCAATCAAATATATGTCTCATATTCACTGGGACCTCTATCGAGCTGTTAATTTTAAATAGCTAAAGACCAAAGTGGGGCCCAAACCAAAAAATGTTCCGGGGCTATGTGGCCTGGGGTGATGTCACATGAAAGGGACCTTCAGTTTTTTGCCGGCCCCCCCGTGTGGAAAAATTTTCCACCCAAAAACCCTCTCATAATTTGGGGGGGTGGGGTTTTTTCCCCCCCGTGGTGAGGTATTTTCCCCTCGTCATAGGGGGGGGCTATAGGGATGTATATAATTATAATGGTAATGGGGAAATAAGGGAATTTAAGTAAAGTAAGTACTGGGGGAAAAGTAAAAATTAATATTCCCAGTGGGTTTTTAAGCTTTGCACCAATTTGGAGCGATGGCTATTTTGGGCGCCCATTTGAATTTGCACTAATTCAGGGGGTACACCTGCGTCTACCCAAAAGGTGCACGGTAACTTAGGTGGCGCCCCCCAGCCCGCCCCCAGGGAGAGAGCAGTACACGCCCGGGCCCTCGCCCTTAAAAACACTCTTACTAAAATACGTGCTTTTATAAAAAAGAGATTTTACATAAAGTTTAAAAACCCAAAAGGGCGTGTGAAAAACACACTGATAAAGCCGTGCGTCATGGGAAATTTTAAAAGGGGTGAAAACCACCTGACTCGATAAAGAAACATAAGCTCCAGCCCTCCGCCTCTTTTTCATTCACGGCTCTGATCACGCGCGACCCCCTCGGATCACCGGGGCTGCAATTTAAACACCACCGATCCACATTTCAAACCCCCTATCCCCCGTAAGTATCCCTTTTTCGTTGATTAGCTGGGTAATGTGTCGGGGATAGAAAAATGGGGTTTTTAGATTAGGAAGGACTTTTAAATTAAATATTTTTATGAGAAATTCCACAAGAGGTTGCACTTTTTTTTTTTTTTAAAGGGGGAAGTTGGATATAATTTTAATTTCACCCTACGTAATTTTGTTATGTGGGCGTTTTAGAGAGGAGAGAGAGGAAAAAGGTGGCATTTTCATACTGTATAGGACAAAATAAACGAAAAGAATGAGAACCCCTCCCCAAAAAAGCCTACAAAGAACATACAAAGCATAATTTCAACACAACCACACCCACACACAACACACCCACACACAACAACCAACACCCACACAAAACACACAAACCAAAAACATACACAAAGCAACCACACACACACACATACACACCATACCCCCTATTACCACTGGGCGCTGATGAGGGGCGTGCCATTTAAGTGTCAAGATGTTTTAGGCAACACCACGTTTGCCCCCTCCCCTTCAAAACAACCTGGGTAACTCGCCCCCCTTTTTCTCCCATCACCTTCACCTCACCCCATATACCCTCAGTAACATTCCTAAGCCCCGTAAAAAATTTCACTCTTTAATTTTCTCCTTGGATGTACTAGTTCCCCTTTCTTTTGTGAGGGATTAGCTCTAGAGTGTCTCTATCGAGCAAAACAGACCTTCTTTTTCCCTTTTGCCAGGACCTCCCCACTCCTTTCAATTTTTTGTTAAGTTAAGATGACCTCTATTTCACGGCGCAGGAAAGTCACACCTTCACTTAACTTGTCACATTAACCACAGAAACACACTTACCTTATATGATTTCATGAAGGTAATGAGGTATTACAACGTCTTTACCAGGACACCTTCACTCACCCATCCACACATAAGCACGCACGTGAGCTTGCTCGCTTCCCTCCAGCAATCTGCTCCACCCTGCTTCATTAAAGTGCCGCGTAAGTTGGTTACCTCGTCTGACTCACTGCTGGAACGCTGTTCTATTTGGCTTCAACTGTCACTTTCAGCAAGTTGTAAGATCCATCGAATAAACATAAATATTTTCAAAGTTGAAAGATGTTTTCTAAACAGTATTTACCACTGTTAGCAATTAGAGGGTGCTCAGACCTTATAAATTTACATATAGTGTGTTTGGCCTACACTTCTCCATATATTTGCAAGCGAAACTCGAGTAGTGTTAAAGTAACCTCGCATATATTTCAATATATAATACAGTTCAATAGCCAACAATTCTCGGGAAACGCGAGCGGTTTCTTACACCCTTGAAGAAGAGAAGGGTATGAGGTGTGTGTGGTGTGTCTGATCACGCAGCTTTACCTAGAGAATGGTCTCTACAACACTAAGTAAAAAAGGTGCAACGTTGCACCTTTAAAGGTGCAAAATGGGTCACAGGTCTTGCACCTTCAAGGGTGCAAAGTTGCACCCATAAGGGGGCAAAGTTGCACCTCTTAAGGTACAACCGCCCTTAGGGGTGCAACTGTGCGCCCTTATGGGTGCGACTTTGCACCTTTATTGAAGGTGCAAAATCTGTGACACATTTTGCACCAATTTTTCTTAGTGTGTATGAGCTCCAAGCTCGTTCGAGTATGAACAGTATGAACAGTTGGAAATCGCGTGTCCAATGCGTAATCGAGTAGTGGCTGAATCATGCACACATAACAGTGGTGGGCACTTCGCAATTACTTCTGCAAAACACTACTTCCGATTTGCGAAAGCTATTGGTTTTTTATTTCAGTTTGTGACAAATCTTACACAAATATGAGATTAGTGTTCGCACAATTACTTCTGTAAACGCAAACGTACACTTGGAAGAGGAATTGACCCATTGGTGGAAGACACAGGTAACTTAGTGACAGGGACCAGATCACTGCGAGTTTGCTCAACAAATACTTCTTATCAATGTTAAATTTCAAACTGATTGGTAAAACTTGCATGTTAATAAATATACTCCCCCAAAAATTGCGACAAACTTTGATGAGCCAACGGTGTCATATTGGGCATCAACGTAATACCAACATAAGTGTCAATGAGTGAGCAATTAACACAGATCATACGTCATCAATGCATGATGTAACCGTTGATGATGTTTCTGAGTCAATACAAACTTTAGAAATTTATTGGATTTCTATGCCAGACAATATCTATCCAAGGAAAGGAAAAAAATAACCCGTATTAGTATTGTTATTATATATAATGACCATCATAAGGTTTAGCTGTGTCGCATCACTAAGTGACAGGAAAGCTATCCATAAATTCATATTTTTAAACAAAGAAAGCTACTGTATACTTGTGTCTTTATGTGTTTTATGCCACAGTATACAGTGCCTAAATGTGAGACCAAATGTACACCTCCCTCCTTCCCCCCCCCACACCCACCCACCCACCCACCCACCCACCCACCCACCCACCCACACACACACACACACACACACACTAAAGTAATGGAAGAAACAAGACTTTGATCTTGTGCAGATATTTGTTTTCTTTATGTGCCACATGGAGTGTTTTCCTTCACCCTCTGGAATCAGATTAAAAATAATGCTAAGGATCCAATTGTAACCATTACAACTTTTCGAAAAATTCGAAACACCTCTCAGAATTCTGAAATTAAAATTTTCGTCCTGGAGGCGATGCGAACAGTTTGATCAATGAGGAAGTTTGAGGAAAGCAGCTGTTTTATGTAACTTTTCATACAATTTCAGTAATTCTTTTGACGACACTAGTATATATTCTATCATCACTCATAGCACTTTTGCATTCAAATGAACATTATACTGTAGATGCTAGCATTTCATATATGAATAATTTAATCTATTTTAAGGAAAAATATTTTATAAAGTTAAATGCGAACTGAAATGTGGAAAATTATTGACACTAATGATTAGTTTTTTAATGTTTAGTTATGAGTTATTAGTTATTTATAATTACTAATAATTAGAAACACTAATAAGACTAAATGTGAGCCTTGCACTACGTGTATCTTCTCTACCTGCGAGTAGCGTCACGGCCCCACTGAACGTACACAGCCGGTCGGTCCTAGCGTCCTAGCCCTAGTCCTGGGTCCTGGTCCTACTGATACATTACAATACAATTACAATAAAGAGTTTCTACATGTCATGCTCTCATGGAAGCGTCGCTGTTTTAAAAATATTGTGCATTTACCATAATGGAGAAACAAAAAGTAGGACAATTTATGTTCCCTTGGATATAAAGAGGGTATTGTAAATGTATTCGTTTATAAAAATTGTATCAAGAAACCATTAGGAACGTGATTTGAATTAAGTTCAACAGAAAATATTTCCCCACACATTGTTTCGATATTAATTGATACAAAAAGCAATGCAGAGTAAAGTGTGCAAATGACCGCTGCATAAACGAATGTTATATAATGTTAAAACATTAATGAGGTATTGAAAAAATCGCATAGATAAACATTTAATTATATAATGATTACATATAATATAATGATAGATAATGGATTACATAGAAACGATAAGGTCTTCTAACATTTATATTAATTTACCACACGCATGTTTGTTTCCTCATGACAATGCGCTTATTAACATAATACAGTATCATGTCCTCGTATCAGACATCACCGTTGACATGTTTCCTCGCAGACTTATGCCGGGACGAGGATTAGGCGAGGAGGTGCCTTCTGGCTCTTTCTTTACTCGTTCATGCTTGTGTGAAAACCTGAAGAGTTGTCTAGTGTTGTCTAGCCAAGAAATTCAACTCATTTATGGTTACTTGTTTTTCCTAGTCACATAATCCTCTTCCTCTCCCTCTTCCTCCTCCTCATCCACCAAAATGTTTACGAGAATTACAATCAATATATTTGCTATATCATGTTCGAGAATATAACACCAGTTTTTACACTTTTTTTTTTTTCACACTTTTCACTTGAGTGCCCTGATAGTTGGTCCTCACCAGTGGTGACAGAAAGGATTTTTATAAAAACGCCTTTGATGATTATGGGTACATGTCGAGCCCCTGTAACCCCCGATGCATTCACCGTCAATAATAGGGTTGTTGGGTACCATGTGAGTAATCTTAGGCCGCTCGACAATGAAGAAAGTGTTTGTTCTCGGTGGGACTCGAACTCAGGACCCCCAGCTCACCACTGCCTGCCGCTAACCACACGGCCAATGCTTCACCTAAAGACTTGACATATGAAAAAGAAAAAAAGAAAATTATTTACGTAAATTGATTATTATGCTCATTTGCATGCAGACTTCAAATCTGACGTAGACCATATGCTTTATAAATAAACAACCAATATCAGCTGCCGTTTTGACAGTATTATCGATTTTGTTTTCTTGTGATTTCAATTTACCAACAAAATATGGAGTCAAACAATAAATTCACGCTCCAGTCAAGATCTCTAAAAATGGGAGCTCCCTGATCTTATTCGTCAATTAGCCGAAAAGAGCATTCAACATATTTCATAGCAACACATTAGTAAACAACCTAGTCATTGTTTCTGTATTCAGTTTAAGCGATCATCAAATTATAAATGTTCAGCATAGAAATAGCGACAGATTAAGTAAATCCTAGTAAAGAAAGTCGTAGATTACCATCTGGCAGACTAATAAGTTAGCTCACTTCTTGACGATACAGATCATATCGAAATTCTAATAAACCGTGACATAAATGAGCCTTGCGAAATATTTAGTAAAATTACGAGACAGGCTGTAAGATTTATGGTTCCTTTTAGAAACAGGTATTCAGCGACGAATGTTAAATCAAGGTGTTAGGCCAATACAATTAGAATAAACTTTCTTTTCCCAAGAAGCTTGTATACCACAACTATAAATAAATATTGTAAGACCGGAACAATTAACAACTTTGAAATAATTCGAAGATAAATGAATTTTTAAAAATGAGAGAAAGTAAGATAAAACTTTAAATATGTATAAGTATTACGAGCTGTAGTTAAATAAATGCTAAGGAGTATCGTGATATGTAAGCAATTCTTCATAAGCAACCTAGGAATTCTTGCTATGGACAATTTCCAAGACACAAACAAAGAAAGTGAAACGACAAAAGAACCTTAATGTGTATTTTGTTTCAGTATTTACCCAAAAATAAGACCACACTTTTGCCAACTGTCCGGACTTGTTCAGTGCAAAGAAAAGTTCGTTATGTAATGCTTTTCTCGAGATATATATTTTTTACACAATCAATAACCTTTTGGTAGACATCGTTCCTGAACCCGATTAAGTTTCACAAAGAAAAATCATATCAGTGAAAATTTATATCCTTAGTTTTTTCTTTCCACATTAATCAATATATCGCCAACTGGAAGTTCAGGAGGCGGTAGCGGAGTGGTTAGCGTCTCCGACTGGCGTTCTTGGTGACCCGAGCTCGATCCCCGAAGAAAACCAAAACCTTTTTGCACCGTCGAGTGGCCTAAGAACACCCACATGCCCTGCCCATCAACTCTACCTTCGATTGCGAGTGCATCGGATGACACAGGGGGGCGGCATGAGCCTCTAATCACAGGGCGTCACTATAAGAATCCTGCCTGCGCCACCACGGGCGAGGACCAACCATCAAGCCCTCAAGTGAACCTCCAGAGCCTACCATTCGAGCCCTGGCTCACCACTGCCTACAGGCGTTATAGGCACAAATAAAAAAATAAAAAAATAAATAAGAAAGTAAAGTGCCTTGCGCAGTCCCTTGGCAGTTATTAACTTATCAGCGTATCACCAATACATAAGGAAAAAACATTGCGTTATACATTATTGCGGATACAGTGCGTTAAAAAAAATAAACTTAGCTTGCATAATTTAATATCCTGAGATAAGCTAACTGATTTTAAAATATATGCTACCGTTTCATGAAAAAATATAAATGGTTCATGTATATATATATATATATATATATTATACTAGCCGCAAAGCCGCCCTCTGGCGGACTTTTTGGCTAGCTCCTGCGGAGGGCTATTGGTGGGACTTCGGCCCACCACCTGTGTTTGGTGAGCCGAAGGCCCACCAAACACAGACTCTCCAGATAGCCCCTTCTAACTTTCCTGAAATCATAGATGTAGAAATGTATGTATTAACGCCAACCCATTCACATCACCCCCAACCCATTCACTCACCCATTACCCATCACCCCCACACCCATTCACTCACCCATTACCCATCACCCCCCACCCATTCACTCACCCATACCCATCACCCCCCAAACCCATTCACTCACCCATTACCCATCACCACACACCCATTACCCATCACCCCCCATCTATTCCCTCACCCATCACCCCCACCCATTCACTCACCCATCACCCCACACCCATTACCCATCACCCCACCCATTCACTCACCCATTACCCATCACCCTACATCAAGGCTTCCTCAATTCTCGCAACCCACTTTTTTCACAATTATCGCTAATAGGCTGCTAAACAAAACAAAAAAAAGTGATCGGATCATCTCATAAGTGGGCTTAAAAACCTTCCCCTGGTCAACCTGGTTCCAAAAATGTCGTATATGATGGGATTCCACCACGGGGGCGGAACTTATACCACAACACACACTTTCGCTTTTATTAATATATATATATATATATATATATATATATATATAGATATAATATATATATATATATATATATATATATATATATATATATATATATATATATATATACATGAACCATTTAAATTTTTTTCATGTAGGTAACATAATTTTAAAATCAGTTAGCTTATCTCAGGATATTAAATTATGCAAGCTAAGTTTATTTTTTTTAACGCAATGTTATATATATATATATATATATATATATATATATATATATATATATATATATATATATATATATATATATATATATATATATTATACATATATATAAAGCCTTAGAAAGAATGATACTGAGTTTGCAACTCTGGTAGAAGATCGCTGGATTCATTGCTGCTGAAATGCTTTGACTCAATTAAGCAAGGGGATTGGCCTAGATCAGGTAGGTCTACCTGGAAAACACGTGGTTGAAAGCTTCGCATTCCCTGGCTGGTTGACGGTGTGTTGTGCAACATCTGGCTTGTTTCTGGAACTGGATGAACTGAAGACGTCTGTGTTTTCAACACTTCAAGCTCAATATCCGAAACCACGTTGAAAAGTTTTGATTTGGCCATGTGTTGATAAAGTGGGGGGAGAGATTAAATGGTTTCAGCAATGCCAGAGATAAATGCATCAATATGATTTGTTTCTCGTGAGCTATCTTTCTTTTGATCCAGTATATATTTCATTAGAATGGATGATGGAGTTTCCACTGCTGGTGCACGTTTTCTTGGTGCTGAAGACCTTGATATACGTTTGCGGACATGATCTTGAGTATTAGCTGTTGCTCCTCGTTGTTGTCGAGCAATTTCTGAAGTTGCAGTATGTCCCTCTTGATCTGTTGCTTGCACCTCGCCCAAAGTAATTTATGAAGCCTCAATGATCTCATTATCATCTGCATTGACTTCTTCTTCTGGTAAATCGTTGCTGATATCAATGCAGAATGCATCTGGATCATCTGGAATACTTGACACCGTATGTCGCTCTTGCATGAAAGGCTTTACAAAAGACATCTGGGATTGATATTTCCATTTCCTCTTCTTACCAGCTGCTTGGCCGCTAATAGTTTTTTGGTTCTTCAATGACCTTCGATATTGGTCTCTCAGATAAAACCACCTTGCTTTGCATGCCTTTCCTGAAATAATGCAGAAACAACAAAGATATATATATATATATATATATATTATATATATAGATATATATATATATATATATATATATATATATATATATATATATATATATATATATATATATATATGTGTGTGTGTGTGTTGTGTGTGTGTGTGAGAGAGAACAGTGGATTCCCTGTTCTTGTTGATTCTGAGATCCCAGTACCGAGATATTTATGAGAAAAAAAACTAATCTTGTTATTTCCAGTTTCGTATGAGTGAAAAATAAGCACATAATAATTTACTTGTTTTTAATTGCAAATATGAGTAAAAGAAATGTTTCCCTTTGTTTTGCAGGTTTTTTAGCCACTGATGACTATGCGCACACCATTTCCTTTAGTTATAGACTAGGCTATTCCACTGTTTGGTCTATAATTAAAGGAGTATGTGATGCTATTGTTGACATAATGATGCAAAGACTTATATCAATTCTGCAAGAAAACGACTGGAAGAGGATGGCAAGAGATTTTTTGAAATTTATGGAATTTTCCAAATAGTGTTGGAGCCCTAGACGGTAAACATGTTGAAATTGAGGCACCTGCAAACAGTGGTTTATTGTTTTACAATAATAACATATTATTATAAGAAGCTTTTTCCATTGTCCTACTGGCATTAGTAGATGCACACTTTGCACAGTATAGGGTTATATATTATGTAGATGTTGGTTCATATGGAAAAAACTGCGATGGAGGTATACTTAGCTATTCAACTTTGGGTAAATGTTTGGAAAGGGGCCATATGAACATTGCAGCTGAACCTCCTTTACCTGGAAACCCAAGAGTTAATGCCACATGTTACCATTGGAGATGAGGCTTTTCCTATGAAAACTTATTTATTAAGACCTTACCCGCCTCAATTGGAAATGCCTTGCATATGTCACAGAGATTCAGGATATTCGTAGGTAGATGCCAGTCTAAGCCAGAAATGCTGATACAATAAGTATGATTCG
>JACEEZ010021314.1:14645-27145 GCA_016584305.1 Chionoecetes opilio | reverse complement strand
AAAAAAGTGTTTGTCGTTTCCCCTTCAGTTTCTGGACCAGGCTCATCCAATCCAAAGTTATGGTAGCGAGGCCGGGGATCACATTGTCATACAGGCGAAACATTCCTCTCACCAACGCCCTTGCTAGGGCAGCCTTGTTGGTCGTGCGGAGAGACCCATCACCGGCTGGCAAGTGCCCATGGCAAAGGCCCCCAGGGGAGAGCCAAGACATCATCATTGTTGAGTTTGTTCTCAGAAACACGGATCATATGGCCAAATAGGTTCCTGTCCGCTCAAGATAGCCCTCCTTGGCATGTCCTTGTGAGCGTGGTTCATGCTGATGTAGTTGAACGTTCGCAGTTTCGTCTTCGTCATCGTGTCTATGAAAAATGTATAGGTTGGCAGTATCGGTCTCCAGGCGATCTTCCTTGAAGGCTTGATATGCATCATCTCCTTATTCATGAGGCCCCTAGAGGTCTTTGGCAACTTATGGTGGTGCTGTAGTCGCAGTTGACAAACTGACAAGACTCCTGCTCTGCGCTTGAAGGGGTTTTCCAACCAGCTGGTATCATCAGTATGACTAAAGATGGAATCTGCCTCATTCTTCTATATCATGGGCATCTGTAGGTCTGGGTGGCTGAAGGTCAGTATAATTTTGGCATACTTACCATCGACCCTTGAGCTGCCTAAAGTATATTCTGCTTGCCGATACTCCGATGTGCAGGTAGTAACTGCGACAGCTCCACCTTCAGGCTGATAGCCTTTTGGCCCCCTGGTGTCTGGGTGTCTTTGTTGATCGTCTCTCGATGGTAGGTACACAGGAATCCGTCCAACGGGATTCTTGCTACCGAGCTGGACCGAAAACGCCACCTTTAGCATGAAGTGCTTCATGGACCTCTGGTGTGTTCAATGGGGCAGCGAGACATCATGGCATATTTAGTAGGTCAGAATCGGGCATGTAGTTCACCTTGTCATAGGCAAAATACAACCACGGTATCATCTGATCGGATTAGATCCTGAGGTGAAGCATCCAGTTGCCTTCTACTGGAGGCTTCGACAACCAAGGTCAGCATGATTTCAACCTATGTTACAGGGATGACAATCCAGAATGCTGAGAGGTTGTGTTAACTCTCTTAGGGTCGCAAGATAAATTGAGCAAGAAGGGCTTCAGGATATGTGTGCATGATTCACTCTCCATCAGCTCTGGAAAGGTTCCCGAGACACATTGCCTGTGAAGCTGTTGATGTTCTTCAGTGTTCCATCCAAAGATGCGTGTATGTCCTTGAATGGTTTCTTCTCGCCATGGAAGGAAGCCTTTACTGCAAGCCTCATCAGTGATCATACACGAGCTTGTGCCTAGTCTCAATGCTCTGTTGTACCCGGCCGTCCATCACCTGGACACTGATCCCTTCTGCGATGACCACCGATTCCACACACAGATCTCTAAGACCTGCATCCTGAAACCTCTTTCCCTATGGTGGAGAGGAGATTGCAGATTGTGTGGAAGACGCCCATCCTGATGAATAATGTTCTTGAACTTCTCTTGTTTCCAGAGAACCTCGGCAGCGTGGAATAGAGTGCTTGTCAAAACACGCACACAATCTGTTAAGCTTGTAAGGACGGCATGATGGCATGCGTTTGCTCCTAAGACTTCATTAAACGGTGGGACATTTCTGTGCGGGAGCATTGATGAATGGGCAGGTAGATTACAGTGTTCCTGGACCACTGCAATGTCTCTGCGGATTTTGATCTTGTCTGAACCAAGTCAACTGTGATGGACTGCGTTCTCATGGTCTGACATTCGAGTAAGAAGCCAGATATGGTTATTGGTCTTTGAATCCTGGACCTCTTTGGTAGTGGTCGACATACGCAAGTCTCAATAGGGGGGCCCTGCCGCCTGCCCAACATTGTATATTGCGCAGGAATTGATTTGAGGTTCAGAGTGATGCTTCTTATCTTGGACTTGGTAATCTACGGCAGGACCTTCTCTGGCACAAGAGCTGCACCTCGGGAAATGGACAGCAATGACATGAAACTACTGTGAGAAGTACTTGCTCCACTTAGTGTCTCTTCAGTCGGTCGCGTTTATCCCAGGCCAGGTTGTGAAACACCACCTAGGGTAGATGTTTGCTGGCAGTCGGAATGTCACCTATGAACATCAGCGTCTGGATACAAAGGGCTGTACGATCTCCTCAAACATTGAGTAGCGACACACAGGTGGCCAAGACGATTCAGAGTTGGATCAGTTCTGTGTTGCCCTGTCAAACACTTGACAGCATTGGACACAGCAGTACGTGGCTTGGGTGGCTGTTGTCTTGCACTTTGGTAACAGCCAAAGACCAAGTCACTGCGAAGGATGTGGCAAGACGTTGAGCTCTTTCAGAGGGCGTTTGACATCACACTCTCCTGTCAGCAGGGTGTGCAGGAATTTCAGTGACTGTGCAGAATAACACTCTGAATCTGATCGGGAGCCATGGCTGACTACAACAGCTTGCCTTATTGATATCATTCCTCAGCTGCATTCCTGCTTTGGTTAAGATATTCTCAGAGTTTAGCTGCTTCTTGCTTCTTGACAGATCTTTGTCAATTTGTGTGCTTGTCGGGCAAGGTCGTCATGAGAGGCTGCGGTGGATAGATTAGAAGCTTTCCTTTCTCATCTGGGACAAAGCGTGGATTCCCCAAACTCGGTTTCAATCTTTTCGGCGAACAGTTTCTTTGTCGCTGGTTTCAGTTGTTAATACCACGGGACATCATGGATCTATCAAGACTATATCGTGGTTTATCATAGGCAGTACATCTGGGTTGGGGAATAATCAGTCCTTATCTACAAGAAGAGTTCTCGAGGGCTTCTATCGCAGCCTCTCGTAGCGTGCTCCTCGCTTTCTTCCTGATTTTCACCTGCAGCAAGCCTGGCGGCCGGTCTGGCTAGGGACTCAATCTTTTGTGAAAGCAGTTTGTAGCACGAATTGTGGTAGTGACACCTCTGCAGCCACAAGTTCTCTGCTAAGTAAACCAAGGATTCTCGGTGAGTTCCTTGTTGCTGCTTGCGGATTTCTCATCTCGCTCGTAGCTCAACACACTGGAGAGTCAGTGGCTCCCTTGTCTTTGCTGCATTCATGTGACTTGATTGACTTCTCGCAGAAGAGACATACTTGGCATTTACACCTGCTATATAGGGGCCATCCCTTGATCCCTCCCCTGGGTCGGACGCTTGCTGATTCTATCTTGACACCTTGGCAAAGGATAGAATCCAGTGACTGCTTCATGTAAAGAGGACTACGGAATTTACGGTGATAATGTATGTGTGGTATTCCTTTCTTCAAGGCCCTTGGCTGATTCCAGGACTGGATCCATGCTGCCTGGATCTCTGCAGCCATGAAGCAATGTTGTTCCAGGAGTCAAAATCCTTGTGGTTGGACACCAGAGCATCGCTGTCATCATCAGAGCTAGTGGAGATACAGTCGATACCGTGCTCTCTTCCCTCGCTGATGGTTGCATTCATGCCGTCAGACAGTCAGCACACACCGTGCAAACAAAATCACCATTAAAACATTATGTAGTGGTCTCCCTGACAATTACACCTTTGTTACCCATTATGTAGCTGCCCACCGTTGGGAGTTTACTCTACAGTCCTGGTTACTCGCTGTCCCACCACCCACATTAAGTGGGAAAAAAAAAATATATGAATGACAAAAAACAAAAGATTTAAGAAAATATGTAAGTTGGAAACTGAATGACAACTCGTAATATATTTCTAATTGTAATATATTAAACTCTTTATTGACCACTCACTTCCCAACTGGATTGTACATTCACAAGGTGCCTAATTCTAATAAACATATCCCCTAACGATACGCACACTCTTAAACCTAAACATCTTCTTATAAACATATTTAATCCTATTCGAATTGTGAAAAGCTACTTAATTCTACACTCTCCGCCACCACTTCTTAAACCTAACAATCTTACGTAAAATAAACATATTTCATTCACTATTCGAATGTGAAACAAACTACTTAATAAACATAAGTCATCCTATTCTAATGGAAAAAGACTTAATCTACACTCTCCGCCACACTATCTCTCCTTTATCTCCTCACTTAATCTCTAGGGCGATAAGAACACGAGTCATGGTTGGTGTCCTGAGGGACCGTGAGTGTGGGGCTGTCTCAACTGCGCCACGGGTAGGACACACGCCACGATGACAGCCGCAACAGGGTGCTGCCGCCCTCACTTCCACACTATTCATGCTACTCTGTGACCAGCCAACAGGCTGGCGCCGCCATAACATCCAATCGACTCTGCCTTGGGACCCTGGATAACAAATCCCATAGTCCTTAGGTAGACCATAAACAAAACTACCAATAAATCACACCTACATCTCTAGCTAACTATAATTTTATAACCTACCTTTACAAGGGAGGATAGAGTCACCTCACAGTGGGTTACCCACTGGGAAGTCCGTCTGCTACTAAAGCTAAACCGACGTTCAGCTCCCTTATCACTATCGTTCGATAAGTGGTCAAACTACACTGCTTAAAAGATAACGCCAACCAGTGATTCAGGAATGAGGCGCGGAGGAAAATTCCTGTTAGCTTAGTGATACTTTTGCTTATTCATCTCTGTCCCCTATTAATGTAATTTCTCGCGTTACAATTACATGAAACAAACCAACAACACATTTTCATGGAAACCATTCTACATATGTTTCTCCTTCCAATAATAAATTACCCCAAAATATCACAAAAAATCACCAAAAATGAAATAAACCCCTAAATATGGGGAAACTTGAAATATACATCGGAATAACTCTTGTAGAGAATCAAATTAGTTACAAGAGCTGTTAGAATATATTTTTCAATTTCTCCCATATTTAGGGATTTATTCCAGATTTATGGGAAAATACCCAAAATTAATTTTTTTTAGGGTAAATCCCAAAATATGAGGAAATTTGAAAAATACCTAGGAACAACTCTGGTAGAGAATCAAATTCTACATAGGTGTCCAAAGTTTCGCAACGATCGTGTGATTGATTTTAAAGAAATGAGGAAAACCCCGAGCGTCACGCTGAAAATCTTTTTTTATGGGTAGCACCCCCATTGCATCAAAAAATCAGACTAAGCTACCAGTGCGGGAAGGCTATCATATCTTAATGTATTTACAGTCACTCTATAAACATTTTAGTACCATTCGTGTTTAGTCACCCCAGGTGGTACCGATATCTGGCCTGGCTCATGGACTATAACCTCCGTCGAGTCAAGGTCTACGCTCACTAATCTCTTGTCTTGTCTATTTTTACAGATTGGGGGTCCTCGGATGGGTGGTCCAGACAGCTTCCTGGCGTACACGGATTTATCTCCCTTCACGGCCTGGCCCCACCTGTAATTCTGAAAACTCCCCTGTGTTCCTCCCCACCCGCCATTTAAAAAAACTCACCCTTGTTCCTCAGTGTTCCCACACCCAGCTCTGAAAACTCCCCTGTGTTCCTCCCCACCCGCCATTTAAAAAAACTCACCCTTGTTCCTCAGTGTTCCACACCCAGTTATTTGAAAACCCCCACCCTGATACTGTTCCCTGATACAGTGTTTCCACCCCACCATAATTCTGAAACTACCCGGTGTCTGTGTTCCTGAAGGTGCCTGTGACACATCCAAGGCAACACCAGGCGCCCGGACGAGGGACGGCCACGGACACGGCACACGCCTCCAAGCGCCCAGGGCCACGGCTCGGCGGTCAACCCCTCCACCACCGCCCGTCTCCTCAGCATGGCAATTTATTTATTGATATACATAGATATACATTGTTTACAAAATTCATTATGTTTACATAGTTATTACATGGTTGCAATGTTTATACTGTGGCATACATAAATATGATGTTGACTGGGGTGGGGGGAAGGTGGGCGGCGCGGATAGCCCCTATGTCGGCCTGATTACCGATCACAGGTCTCGCCTCGCTAACCGCCTCAGCCTAGGCCGTCCCTGGGCACTCCCATCCATGGGGTGGGGGGGAAGGGGGGCGGCGCGGAGAGCCCCTGTAACGGCTTGATTACCGTGCACAGGTCTCGCCTCGCTAACCGCCTCAGCCGAGGCCCGTCCCCGGACACGCCCATCCGTCAACACACGTACATAAAGTATAATGGTACATATAGTTTAATTTTATAATAATATTAGCATTGTTTTGGTGTCCCGGGAGGAAGTTAGGTATTTTGTGTCGCGAGGTGTAGTGAGGGGTAGGTCGCGTTGAGCCACGAGACAGTGTTGGCGCCGTGATGTCTGGCTATGTGGTTGGTGCGTATAGAATGGGTAGGTCACGCTGGGCCACGGGACAATGTTGGCGCGTTGATGTCTGGCTATGTTGGTTGGTGCGTGTAGATAGGTTGGGGGGGGTTTGGATTGGAGTCAAGAAGGTTGATGTGTGGTGTGTGATGGTTAGCGGGAGGCAGGGAATCTATAAGGGTGTAAATTTCGTCGAGGTATATTTGGAAGGCATCAAGTTGTTTTGGAGATTCTATTGTGGTAAATAATGTTCAAAGGAGGTATGTTGGCTGTCTCGTGTAGCTCGCGACAGGTTACGAAGTCTTGCCATTGGACATTTAGAGCAAAGCGTAGGCCTTTGTGTTGAATGGTTTGTAGTTTCAGGTGGTTAGTTTTAGCTGTTAAGGAGAGGGCCAAGGACAGTAAGTTAAAAGCGGTTTGTACCAGTGCTTTAAAGATGAAGTTAGTTTTCTCGTTGGCGTCGCGGAATCTATATAAACTATTGAGGACTGTTCTAGCGTGGCCTGCCTTCTGGGTGATATGTTTGTTGAAGCGGAGGGAATTATCTATGTTGAGTCCGAGAACCTTATTTGTTTTGTTATGGGGGATTGGTGTGGCGTTTGGTAGGAAAAGGTAGAGGGAAATTTGTTGTGGTCTCTGTGCCTTGATATTGAAGTATGTTACTGTTGTTTTCTGAGGGTGAGAAAGGATGCGCCATTTGAGCTCCCAAAGGCTTGTGGTGGAGAGCTCGTTTTGTAGACGACGCGTCAGATGTTCGAGTGTCCGTGCGCGTGTGAGTTGTGTTACGTCATCGGCGTATTGGATGGTAAATGATTCTCGGTGTCTGGGGTCTGGTAAGTCTCGTGTGTACATGTTGTAAAGTGTTGGGGAGCAGGGATGTCAATTTTCCGCGGATTCGCGGATTTCCGAGTATTTTATTGTATTTTAACCCCCAGCTGAGAGGTTCCCTTGCTACGCTCGGTCAGCCTCTCTGCGCTGGGATGAGTTGGTCGCCCTTTTATTTTATTTCAGAGTTTATTTTCTTTTCTTGTTGACATCCCTGGGGGAGAGAACAGAGCCTTGAAGAACGCCTGCGAGAGGTGAAAAGGAGGAGGAGTAGGTGTGTTGGTGTTTGAATCTAATTTGACGGTCCATGAGAAAGTTACAGAGAAGGCGTTGTGTTAAAGGGGGAAGATTGAAATTGTTGCAAATGTTGAACATTAGCCCCGTGTGCCAGACAGTGTCAAAAGCTTGTTTGACGTCCTTAGTCACGATGGCTGTTCTGAAGTGGTGGGAACTGGATTTTAGGTAGGCAAGAATGGTGTTGAGGGCGTCTTCCGTAGAGAATCCACTTCTGAACCCGAATTGTTTTGGGGAGAGGAGTTGTAGTGTTTCTAGGTGCGTCCTTAGCCTATAACTTATAATTCTCTCGAAGGTTTTCCCCAAGATCTCCAGAAGGCTAATGGGGTGGTAACTGTCTGGCAGGTGTAAGTTTTTTTGTGGTTTTGGTATGAGGATAGTGGTGGCATTTTCATTGTTTTGGGGAAATATCCAGTAGCAAGCGCTGCGTTATAAATTTTGTTTAGGGAGAGTTGATGCACATAATGAGCTGTCTAGTCATGGCCATGTGATCCCTGTTGGGCCAGGGGCCCGGCGTGGGGTGTGTTTTTAAGAGGCTGGCGACTTCCTCTTCCTCGATGGGGAGGTGAGGAGGTGTTGTAGTTGAGAATGGATGTGTCGATGTTGTTGAGCGGGAGGGTGTCTGCTTGGTGTGTTGTATGTGTGTTATGATGGTGGTGATATGTGTTGTACTGGGTATATGTGGAGGGAGTGGGTGGGTTCGAAAAAACCTGCTGCCAATGTTGTTTAAAAGTGTCGACCACTTGAAGAGGGTCAGTGACTCGTGTCACGTGTGTTGTGGACTTAAGTATTCAAAATGGTCCTAGTTGTTCCTCGGAGGTTGTGAATTTTACGCCAAAAGTGGGTGGGGTTAGTGTTTCTGATGAAGCCGTGTTTTTTATCATGTTATGCCAATATGTGTTGTGATCGATAGTTAAGCTATCAAGAATGTGTCTACGAAGTATGTTTATGTCTCTATATACTGGGATGTGGTTATGTAAGTTGTGTGAAAGGCGTGTTTTGTAGCATATGAGTAGGCGTTGTGTCCTGATTGAAGGTTTGAAATCGTGGTATATCTTGTGGCGTTTCTTAGGTATGTGTTGGTCGCCTGCCGTTAGGATTTCTCGGTGTATGGTATCGATGGCCGTGTCGATGGTGGTGTGTGGCTGGCCTGCGAGTGGTGGTGGGCGGTGTATGGATGCGAGTGTGTTTTTGTACTCGCTCCAGTTTGTGTTTTTGTAGTCTGGGACTGGGGATGAAGGTATGGCTATGGGGTTTGTGGATATACGGAGGATAACAGGTATGTGGTCGGAGCCGCATAGCGGTCCTTGGGAGAGGTGGTGGTGGTAGTGTAGGGACTGTCTGCTTCTACTTCTCCGTCCGCAGAGTTTGGCGCGCAAGACAGTGTTTCATTGTCTGTTTCACCGTCTGTGCTTGATGGAGTTGAGATTGCGAGGGAAGGGGAGGGAGAGAGTGCCCCTTAGGAGGCCTTAGATGGGGAGGGGGAACGGGAAGGGGGGGCGGTGGATGGTGCCCCAAAGTTCTGTGCGTAGGTTTCCTTTTCGGACGCAATGAGTGGTGGTGGGAAGTTGATTGTAGGAATATTTGAGGCGATGAGGAGTTTGTTGAGTAGTGTTGTAGAATGTTGCAAGTCCCCCTTGGCCATGTGTGCTGCTGTCTGTACACACACGGCTAGTTTTAGTTGTGCCTTGTTGGTGTCGTAAAGGTGGATGGGTTGTAGTGGGGGCGTAGGTGTTGTGTTGTTGTTGCTTGGTGGCGTTTGGTTGAGGGGGGGCGGCGGCGGCGGAGGATGTCGTTGTAGCATATGTTGGTCCCGTGTGTTGAATCTTGGAGCTGGGTGCGTTTTGGAGACGCTGTGCTTCTTGTTTTTTTATGAATTTGAAGGCGACGGCTGCGTGATCTCCATCGCAATTGCAACATTTTGTTGTGGTTGATGTGCAGGATTTGTATGTGTGTCCCGTAGCGGAGCAATTTGAGCATGTGTCAGTCGTGGCGGGGCAAATATTTGTCCTGTGGTCAAATTTGAGGCATTTATAGCATTGTGTCACCGGTAGGTATTGTTCGATGTTGGTGTTGTAGTCGGGGATGATTTGGCAGAAGATTTTGATGCCGTGTTTGATCAGTTGGTCAGCGTGCTTTTTGTCCTCAGTCCGTATTTTATCATATGTGCTTGCTGGATAACTTGAATGTAGTACTCGATTTTTACCTCGTTCCTGTCCTGGATCTCTTGGAGGATGTCGTCGATGTCGCGACGAAGGATGGTAGAGTCGATGCGGCGGGCTAGAATGGTTCTGGCCGACAGCAGTGCTGGAGATTCGATAAGGAGGAATCCTTTCCCCCGCAGTTTTTGGCTGTTCTCGCGGGAGGAGTAGCACTTCATGTCGTCTTCGTTGGCTAGGCCGACAATCACATATGGACCAGACTTGAAGCATTTGGTGTGAGAGATGTCAGTAGTGGTGTAGAAAACGGTGCTTAGGTCCGGAGGGAACTGCTTGTTCATGATTTTGTACTTGAGTGTGAGGTTGGGGGGGACGGTTGGGCGGAGAGCAGCCATGGTTGGATGGGAGCATGCGTTCTGGGCAGAGGCTCGCACCGAGAGGGGGGAGGGTACAGCGGGCGGGTTTGGTGGTGATCAACTCAGTCTCAGGGGAATTTCCAGAAAGATGGGTGCGTGGCGCAGAGGAGTTTTCAGAATTGCGGGTGGGGTGGAACACAAGACACAGGGGGGTTTTCAGAATTACGGGTGGGGTGGAACACAGTATCAGGGAATAGCGGGTGGGGAGGATGTGCGGGGGGTGTTAGTTTTTATGTTGAAATAAGTGGCTTTAGTCTTGTCAGGATGGGAGTGGATTAGCCATTTCAGCTCCCACAAGGACAATACATTTAGTTCCCGTTGCATGCGGGTTGTCAAAGCGTCTAGCGCATTTGCGCGTGTCAGGACTGTCACGTCGTCAGCGTATTGGATGTACATTGAGTCAGGGTGAGAAGTGTCGGGAATGTCATGCGTATACATGTTATAAAGTAGGGGAGCTAAGACCGAGCCTTGAGGGACACCGGCTTGTGGGGTAAAGAATCTGATGTCTTTTTCAAGTGCAAGATTCTACTTTGTCCGTCACTCAGATAGTTGCAAAGTAATTTAATGAGTGGATTAGGTAGGTAAAAGTCGTGTAGAATCTTGTACTTGAGTCCTGTGTGCCAGACTGTGTCAAATGCTTTCTGCACGTCTTTTGTCACGATAAGCGTTTTATTTCTTGTGTATCTGGAAGAGTCAACGTAGGTCAGAATGGTGTTAAGAGCGTCTGCTGTCGAGGTGTAGGGACGCCAAATTGTGCGGGGAGGGGGGGGGGGGTAATTTTCAGTCTTTAGATGTGACCTGAGTCTGTAGAAAATTAAGCGTTCAAATATCTTTCCAAGTCCGTCAAGTAAGCTAATGGGTCTGTAGCTAGAGGGATCTGTCGGGGGTTTGGAGGGCTTGGGTATAAGTCGTATGTTGGCTGTCTTGAATGGTATGGGGAAGTACCCGCATGCAAGGGAAGCATTGTAAAGGTTTGTGAGAGCCTCAATGGCGTTAGGAGGGAGTTTTCGGAGGGCATGGTAGGTAAGGCCTGTTGGGCCGGGAGCACGTCGCGGTGAGTGACGGAGAACTACTTTCACCTCGTCCGGGGTGAAAGGTAGGATGAGATGTTGGTGAAGGTGATTATTATGGAGGTTTGCGTGGAGTATTCGTGGTTCATGTTGTATTAGATCGTGTCCCTGTCGCATTCGTTGTTCAATATTATTACAGTGTTGTATAACAGGAGGATGTTTGTGTAGGTGGGTGTGGTTGAAGATGTGTTCCCAGTGTTGCTTGAATGCTTCGGCTACCTCACAGGGGTCTGAAATTTTGTTGTTGTTTATTTGGAGGTATTCGAAGTGTTTGTGTTGCTGGTGAACCTTTTAGTGAACGTATTCGTGCCCAAAATTTGGAAGGAGTGGTGATTCTGTGTAATTCGGTGCGTTGTATGAGATTGTGCCAGTGTTCATTGTGTCTTCCTGTAGGCTGGCAAGTATGTGTCTCCGAAGAATATTGAGGTCCCAGAGCACTCTCTGGACGCGAAGCTGGTTGTGTGGTGTATCGGTGTCTGTAGCATGTGATGAGTCTGGAGTGTTCGGTGTGAGGGCTTGATGTTGCTGAATTTGATTTCCCTATTTATATTGCGTTTGGTTACTCAGGATCAAAAAGTTCGAGCTGATTGGCTCGGTTATGCTCTCGCCGGGTAACTCTGACCCGGGAGCCCGTATATATAACAAGGGTGGGTAGAAAAGCAGTTACGTACAGCAAACAACAATGCTACTTAGTTTTACGAGACGTATCAAAAGCCTTTGATAAAGTCTGGCACAATGGCCTAAAATATAAGATACTAACAACAGGATTGCCAGACATCATTAAACAACTAATTTGCACTTTTTTGAAACAGAACAGCAAGCATAACTATAAATAACTACATGGTAATATATTCAGGATTAGAAGCGGAGTGCCTCAGGGCAGCTCCTTTCACCGACCCTCTACTCACTCTACACATCAGACATTCCAGCACCTTCAGTAGGTTGTACTAATATTATATATGCCGATGACATCACTCAAATTATTACACAGCCTAATAAATCAAGAAGATTCATGGCTGCTAAGGTGGTAAGAGAAATAGAAAGAATCAACAATATGAAAATAAATGGAAAATCCAAACGAACTCAACAAAATTTAAAATTATCCCAATGGCAGTTAAGAAAACATACCCTATAAGTATAGAGGGAACAGTTATTCCTTACTCCAGCGAAGGCAAAATACTAGGACTAATTTCAACAGAAGAGGTATTTTGAATCAAGTAAAACATAACAAAAATAAAGCAGGAGCAGCACTAACAACTTTAAAAAGATTTACAGGATTACCTACTAATATAAAACTACATTTAATAAAAGCATGTATCCTACCAATGCTGACATATCCAACATATACACTAAACACATTATCCAAATCAGCTAGCTATCACTACAAAAAGTTCAAAATAAAGCCTAGGCGCCTCGATGAAAAAAACCCATAAAGAACACAGCAGAACTGCACCAATTAGGGAACGGAAGCAATAACAC
>JACEEZ010021314.1:0-12206 GCA_016584305.1 Chionoecetes opilio | reverse complement strand
CCCCCAAAAAAGGTGCCAGTAAAAGGAGGTTTGGGAAAAAGGGGGGGGAAGGGCGAGGTAAAATATTTATTATATTTAGTTTGTTGTGTATAGTATCATTAAGCTATAGAGCTTTGTGTTGAAAATAATGTCAATCATGAAAAAAATAGCTACGTTACATTGTATTGAAAACTTTAAACGCCTGTATCTAAAAACAAGAAATGTTTACATTCAAAAATTTTCAAAATTAAAAAATGATTGAAACGGCTTGTAAACGTTCATGTTAATACTTATTGGTTTGCCTTCATCTTTTAAAATTTATTTTTTTTTTTTTCGATAAAGTGAAAACTTGAGTGTTGGGGAAATTTTTTAAATAAAAAAAAAAAATGGCGATGGGCGTGACTTCATGTGGGGTGCTTTTTAAGGGCCTCGATAACTCCTTACGTATTGGGAATTAAAACGAAAACAAAATTTACACGCTCTTCGTTTTGGTATTTAAGTATTTCCATGTAGAAGCAGGTGTGTCTACGACAACAACAATTATATAGCATACTAGCCGCAAAGCCGCCCTCCGGGCGGACTTTTTGGCTAGCTCCTGCGGAGGGCTATTGGTGGGCCTACGGCCCACCAAACACAGACTCTCCAGATAGCCCCTTCTAACTTTCATGAAATCATGGATGTAGAAATGTATATTAACGCCAACCCATTCACATCACCCCCAACCCATTCACTCACCCATTACCCATCACCCCCCACCCATTCACTCACCCATTACCCATCACCCCCACCCATTCACTCACCCATTAACCCATCACCCTCCACCCATTCACTCCACCTTTTACCCATCGCCCCCACCCATTAACCATCACCACACACCCATTCACTCACCCTTACCCTCACCCCCCACCCATTAGCCATCACCACACACTCATTCACTCACCCTTACCCTCACCCCCCACCTATTCCCTCACCCATCACCCATCACCCCCAACCCCTTCACTCACCCATCCCCACACCCATTACCCATCACCCCACCCATTCACTCACCCATTACCCATCACCCTACATCAAGGTTTCCTCAATTCTCGCAACCCACTTTTTTTTCACAATTCTCGCTAATAGGCTGCTAAAAAAAAGTGATCGGATCATCTCATAAGTGGGCTTAAAACCTTCCCCTGGTCGACCCGATTCCAAAACTGTGCCATATGAGGGGATTCCGCCACAGGGGGTGGCACACAGAGCGGACAGACAGACAGACCACACACCAAACCACTTTCGCTTATATTATTATAGATAATTATTGCTATTGCTTTGCTATTTGAACCCTGCATAAATTAGCGTTAACTAAAATAAAATCATAAATCGGGTAATTTTCCCAAATTGATGATGTTAGTTATTTATTTTAACGTTAATTTATGCTGGTTCTAATTCATTTATCAGAAAACGAAATATATAGTGAATAAATAACATCATCAATTGAGAAAATTACCCGTGTGATGATGTTATTTATTTAGTTAAGGGTAATGTATGCATGGTTTAATTAAATTGATCAGAAACAAAGTATATACTACTACGGGTACTCCGTAGTGTGGGGGTTGCACGCGTGGTCCAAAACCGAGAAGTTCCGGTTCGATCCCCGGGCGGGCGGAAACAGTTGGGCTGTTTTCCTTAAAGCCCGACCCCCTGTCCACTAGGGGTGGGCAAGAATCGTTATCTTTGGAAATTCACGATTCCGATTCTTGAGGTTGGCGGAATCGGTGGAATCGATTCCGAATCGATTCCTCTCTCGCGCCGCATGGCAAGACCGAACGTCTTGCCGACTACTACTACTACAAATAATAATAATAACAATTATTATAATTTATATAAGAGAAATAATAATAATAATAATATATAATAATTAAAATAATAATAAAAATAATAATATAGCAATAATATGAGTACTACTACTACTACTACTACTAAAAATAAAAATAATAAAAATATAATAATAATATAATAATAATAATTGCTCCATAAAATGTAGGTAACAAGGGCAGAAGGCAGTATAAATCGTAAAAGCTACGCGCAATGGAATCGAAACAGCTCCCTGCCAGCCTCCAGGCCCAGCGTGCGAGAGGAATCGATACCGAATCGATCCCGGGAATCGTTCGGCGAAACGATTCCGGCATCGAGTTGTGCTTAACGATTCCGGTATCGATTTGTGCTTAACGATTCCGGTATCGATTCCGGCATCGATTCCTCTCGCGCGCTGGCGCCTGGGCTGGCAGGGACTGTTTTCGATTCCATTGCCCGTAGTTTTTACGATTCATCCTGCCTTCTACGCTTGTTACCTACTTTTAGGGAGCTATTATTATTATTTTTATTATTATTATTATTATTATTATTATTATTACTCTTATTATAATTATTATTATTATTATCATTTCATTACTCTTATTAATTATTATTATTTTTAAATTATTATTATTATTATTATTAGTAGTAGTAGTAGTAGTAGACTCCTCAGTCAAATGCAAGTCCTCCTCAGGAGCCTGGGGGGACATGGGGACATTCACTGTTCGATTTGGGGACTTATGAGGCTTCTTAAAAAAATGTATTTTATCGCTTAAAATAAAATGATTGATATGAAGGTTAAAAGAAAACATGGGGTTTTAAGGAACTACCACCTGTAGGCCGGGGCGGCCTCTTGTAGCTTCCTTATTTTCTTATGTTTTTAATCGCCGGCAAGGAAGTAAAGACACGGACTGAACGCGAATGAACTAAAGCTGAAAAATAATAGACCGTAAAGGTTGCCGACTTCGGTTTTTTTTACGTTAAAAAAGGTTAAAGAAATCAATGATTACCATGAGTTTTTGGACGATTAGAACCTGCATGTATGATATGATGTTATTCGTGCCCTATAGTTATTCCCTAACACCAAATCTCGTCAAAATCGCAACAACGATTAGTAGTTTGACTGATAGAGCGGCATCAGCGATGCGGGAAAACCACTCCCCTCACTGGGTCCTCGACTCCTCGACCTGTGTCCTCACTCCTCAGGCTCAGAGTGACTCAGACTTGCCACGCCCAAATGCACTACGCACGGACTTGACACCAACTGTATTTCCAGCCTCCAGCCAAGCCTTCAGTTCCTACCTAGCTGTCTTGATACTGTATCGAGCATTTAGCACACACACGCCTTCCATCACAGGTAAGCGGGAAGCTGAACTTAAGTTAGATTATTAGCTGCTGTGATCCCTATGAATGCGAAGACCATAGCATTTAAAAAATAATTTCGTTGTAGTTTACACATGCTCAACCACAGAAATTTACTCTATATGTAGTAGTGGCTCTATAATTATGTGATATCTACAAATACCATGACATGATATTCGGTGATGATAATATTTAGTATGCATGTAGTTAGTTTTTTAGTAGTAGAGTTTATATTATTTACTTAGTTATTCTATTCTTTCTTTCTGGCTTAGTACAGTATGTCCAGATGTTAGTTGGTTTATTTAAGTTCCCCAAGAAGCTAAGAGCATTAATATTTTCATTTTTTCTGTATCATATTTCTAAGCAATTTAAGGATATGTATTATCCCCATCACCAAAAGAGAACATATTATTAAATGTAATTTTTTTAAATGCTCATGAGGCTTATTACTGCTTCTTTTTTTTTTGGGCGTCCCGTAAATGCGGTCAGGGCAAAACGGGTTAGAAAAGCTCCATTTGGATTTACATGGAGAAGATAATGCCTGACACTACTGAAAGCCTATATGTAAGGACACACTGAAGTTAGTGGGAATACTTCAAATATGATAAAGCATTTGCGCAAAAAGCATCCAATGAATACCTCAGATGAGGGAAGACTCTGTGCCTGTGCAAGATACGACTGACAGGTTTGCCCGGACGTCAGCTGCTACAGTGCAACCTACTCTGCTTCAACATTGCCCAAACTCAGTCCTACAGAATGAATCTGCTAAAAAGAAGGAACTTGATCACCTTTTAATAAAAATGATTGTTCAAGATCTTCAGCCACTATCAATACTAAAGATAAAGGATTTAAGAGTTTCGTTCATGGCCTAAATCCTCGGTATGGGCTTCCTATCGCAGAGTGTTGACGAGAACTCACCTACCATCTCTCTATGAACAAGAAGTTCATAAAATCAGTAAAGAGCTGGAAAGTGCAGGAAACATTGCAGTGACTACAGACATCTGGGCCCTCCAGGCAAAAAAAAGGCTTCCTCACTGTCACGGCACACTTCATTTCTTCTGATTATATATGAGGTCTGTTGTATTAGAACAGTCAGAATGACAAAAAACCATACAGCAGAGAATATTGCGAGGAACTGACACATATATGCAACAAGTGAAAATTCTAGATAAGATTGTTTTTGCTATAACTGCAATGCTGCCAATATGATCTCAACAAATAAAGACACACATGAATTTACGCCATATTCCATGCTTTGCTCATACACTAAATTTATAGTGCAAGATTCAAAGAAAAGCACAAGAAGATGCAAATATTGAAACTAAAAATAAAACAAATTGTTACTTTTTTTCCACCATGTGTCAAAGCCTCTGATAACTGAGCCGCTTCAACAAAAGCACGGTGTTCAGTTAAAAAGCTAATTCAAGATGTAGAGACCAGGGGGAACCGACCTATCATATGTTGAACGCTTCGTACAGCAAGTGATCTCGTCACTACTACCTTTGCTTGCTAGGGAAAATGACTTTGCCTTAGCATTTATAGCTTAACCTCAAAAAAGGGAATAGCTGTATACAGTATTTTGATGAGCGACAAAGAATGGTCACAGAAAAAATTTACATCTCTCTCGAAAGTTATCCCCATTGTAAAAGGATTGCAAGATTCACTGCAGTGTATTTATGACGACATGGATGTCCAATGTTAAGTATTTCCCGTTATGTCAGGAACTAAAAAAAAAAATGAAACGTAGTTTCCTACAGTAGAAGGGGTTTTCTTCATTGGGGGAGCAAACCCTCCTAACCCTAGATTTAAAAGCTTACTTTTGCAGATGTTTCTAACATCAAGGCCATAGAAAGCGTATATTAGCGATTACGCTCGAAAAATACAGATGATGCCAAGAAACATTATCTGCGCCTTCTGTGGTTTTAGAAACAGAATCAACAGCAAAAGCAGGAAAAAAATCGTTGTGGAAAAGCTTTGATGCCAAAACAGAGAAACCTCACAGGTACCTCACGTCCATCTACAGAGGCATGCATAGAGTTTGCGGCGATATTTTGAAGAGCCAAGAGTTCCCAGATGTGAAGATCCACTTTCATGGTGGAAGAAAAAATCACAATTTTCCCAAACCTTTCTGAACTGGTAAAAAAAAAATTTTTTGTGTACCAGCATCATCAGTCCCATCTGAGAGACTTTTCTCCAAAGCAGGAGAATTAATATCGCAGGGGGCGTAGCACTCTGAAAAACAAAATGTCAACATGATTCTTTTTCTAAAAAAGAACCTAGAGTAAGGTAAAGAAATCTACTCCTATTTAAGGAGAGGACTGCTACCCTGTTAATTAAGGAGAGGACTGCTACTCTTATTTCATTAAGGAGGACTACTATTCCTATTTTTTCCGGAGAATTGATAAAATTAACGAAAGGATTATTTGTTTTATATTGTATCCTTATTTAAGAATGAATTTATTGTACAATATGCTAGTCCTTGTTTAAGGATGTTTATTTTTCTACTATAATTTCGTTTACTATGAATAAGTATTTTTCGTTTGCATCCTTTAATATATATTTGAATTTTCATTCCATATGTGATTGTAACTGTGATTCTGTGCTGTGAATCTACTTTAAAAATATTGTATTGTATGAATTTTGTATTGTATGTATTTTTTTGATGTGTAGTAAGGAGTAATGCCATATTTTTTTCATAAATGAATTTGCATACAATGTCTGTCCATTGTAATCGTCAAAGACTACTCTATATTTACACTATACACAGTAGTTCCCTTTTTAATCGTTAACAATATTTTTCATATGAAGGATTAAACAAATAATCTTTGTTGTACTCATTATGAACATAATAAATGTCAAAAATAGTAATCACACTTTGCTTTATGTCCTTTATAAGTTTTTTAGTATAAAAGAAATGTTTATGCATAGTATATTATATATATATATACAACTTTTAACAAAAAATCCAATGCAGGGGTAAGAATAACGATACTACTACAACACCTACTACTACTACTACTGCTACTACTACTACTACTACTACTAAATACTACTACTACTAATAAATAAAAAAAATAATAATAATAATAATATGATAATGATAATAAATTATAATAGGAGTAATAAAAGTAATGATAATAATATAAAGTAATAAAATGATAAATAATTTAAAAATAAAAATAAAAATAATAATAATATGATAATAATAATAAAAAATAATATAATAAAAAATTGCTCCATAAAATGTAGGTAACAAGCGTAGAAGGCATATGAATCGTAAAAGCTACGCGCAATGGAATCGAACAGCTCCCTGCCAGCCTCCAGGCGCCAGCGCGCGAGAGGAAAACGATGGGCCCGGGAAACGATACCCAATCGTTAAGCACAAATCGATAAACCCGGAATCGTTAAGCACAATCGATGCCCGGGAAACGTTTCGCACGAAACGATTCCGGCATCGATTCCGGTATCGATTCCTCTCGCGCACTGGCGCCCGGAGGCTGGGAGGGAGCTGTTTCGATTCCATTGCGCCGCTGCGCGTAGCTTTTACGATTCATACTGCCTTCTGCGCTTGTTACCTACTTTTATGGATCTATTTATTATTATTATTATTATTATTATTAGTATAGTAGTAGTATTACTCATATTTATTGCTATTATTATTATTATTATTATTATTATAATTATTATTATTATTATTTTTTATTTATTATTTTTACCTTATTATAATTTTAATAATTGTTATTATTATTATTAGTAGTATTTGTCGTGCAAGACTGTTCGGTCTTGCCATGCGGCGCGAGAGAGAACGATACCGGAATCGTTAAGCACAAAACGATACCGGAATCGTTAAGCACAAATCGATGCCGGAATCGTTTCGCACGAAACGATTCCGGCATCGATTCCGGTATCGATTCCTCTCGCGCACTGGCGCCTGGAGGGTGGCAGGGAGCTGTTTCGATTCCATTGCGCTAGCTTTTACGATTCATACTGCCTTCTGCCCTTGTTTACCTACATTTTATGGAGCATATTAATTTTTATTATTTTTATTTATTATTTTATTATTATTATTATTATTTTATTACTCCTATTATAATTATTATTTATTATTATTATTATTATTATTAGTAGTAGTAGTAGTTACTAGTTACTAGTTAGGCTAGTTACTACCTAGTCTTTCTTTACGTATATCTGGAAAATTTTAAAAAATTTTGTTTTTTAAAATATTATTATACTTGTTTATGAGATGAAGGCTACCCTACAATAAGAAAACACTATTAGTGAAACATTTTGTAATATAATTTTTGTCATATTTGTGGTGCTGCGCGACATAAGTACCGTCCTGAGGAGACTTGCACTCGAGTCGGGGTGACTCGGCTGAGGACAGGAGTGACTCAGTGAGGAAATGACCGGTGGTGGTTGAGTGAGGGCCGCCGACCCCACCAGCTTCACTGGCAACTCTCGTGCCGTCACGGGGTTAAATTTGGGCCATCAAATGGCAAAAACTCTCTACGCTGCCACTGTTCAGTGTTTACTCAAATTACTATTGAAATATCTGTGGAATCGTTTCGAGGAATCGATTCCGTGAGTGGAATCGTTCCACTGCCTCTGTGGGGGAATCGTCGGAATCGATTCCGGAATCGATTCGCGCCCACCCCTACTGTCCACCCAGCAGTGAATGGGTACCGGGTGTTAGCCGGGGGTTTGTTTTCCCGGGGTGCTGGCTTCGGCCAACACTATAAGCACTAGCAGACAGTTTTGGTTACAGTGGAGATCCATCTCAGCTGCGTCGATAACTGACGAAATTCTTCAAACCAACAAATATCAATGGAAAGCTAATAAAATTGCGCTTCTATTGATATGTTTCATGGTAAATGTTGACTCGCAAAGTTTTAAATTTCGAAGAGTTGAAGTGAATATTCTTTGGTGATATGATATGCAGCAAATGAAAACACCTGCCGCACGGCGGCGCCACCGTCGGCGGATAACAGAAGTTGCATTGGAGGGACCGCGTGTGAGGTATCTTGTTGTTGAATGTCTTTGATGGTACTACTTCAATATCAGAAAACGAAATATATCAATGGAAAGCTAATAAAAGTTTGCTTCTATTGATATAGTCCATGCCATAAGTTGTCCCACAAAGTTTTACATGACGACGAGTTTAAAAGAATGTTAACTTCATGCATATTTCTTCAAGAGTCTCATAATGACCTTTATTTAATGTGTTTTACTGTGTTTTATGTGATAATCTTATAGAACAAACATTTCCGAAGATAACAGTATATCCTTTATACATGTATAAAATTATATACTGCGGGGTCATGCCTTGAGAACTTCCCCGGGTCTAGAGTGAACGAAGAGGCCCTGGCACTAAGATGGCGCCCATAAATCGAGTTGTCGCTACTCTCTATTATTCAAGTAGTCCGGCCGCTAAGGACCAGATTTCAAGAGGATGGGGACATGCCGGATAAAAGCACCAAATTTTGTTCAGGCATTCTACAGGGTCCTAGCTATGATTTTGAGAGGGGAGACAAACGATCCAATTACTCAGAAGCCTCTATGAACCATTTTTGTGATAACGGCTAATTTTCACTTAGAAAAATCTTGATGAAATCAAGATTCGCCTTTAATGGCAAAAGAAATATTCCGTATATGCAATATATTCAAGTATATATAATGCAATATAATAGTATATGCATATATTCCTGTTGGCAAGAAGCAGTATGAGACATACAAGAAGTCAGTGTTGACAGATGCTACACACTCCATCCATGACCCATTAAGAAAAACAAATTTGCCCCTGTTCAGATCGCCAACACCAAAGACGAAGAGTAAGCAGGTCGACAAGTGTCTATGCTGAAGGATGACGTGCCCCTTTTCCCGTCTCTACATAGTCACACAGCACCGTGATGGGACCTGGACACCTTCTTCAAGCATGAGATCACCCATACCCTCCTTCTTTGGCTGAAAGAGGGAAGCTGCGACAAGGGAAGAAGTCCGATCTCACCAACATTCTGGCCCAGAAGACGCAAGAGAACCCTCTGCTCATTTGATGTTAGAGTGCTCGATGGTGCTGCTGTGGTACACCTCCTCCCAGTGACTGGCATCACTACATTTGACGATTATGCAAGTGGAGTGTTTGTTCCCCACATCATGAGGCAACTGGAACCTCTATGAGAGTAGATGTGGTATGGGACAGGTACCTGGACAACAGTATCAAGAATCAACCAGAGAGAAACGGGGGAAAGGTGTACGAAGAAGGTGGCAGGCCAGACCAAGGTCCAGGCAATTGGCCCGATTTCCTGCGTGACCCCACAAACAAGGTAGAACTCTTCCAGTTCCTATCAGAGAAGATTGTATCCACTACCTTCCAGACGGAAAGCAGGTCTTTGCAACATCTGGAGCCTCTGTAGTCTGGCAGTGGCACTGACCACTCGATGCCGCCATGTGACCACGAAGAGGCAGACACAAGAATTGTGGTCCATCTACAAGATGCCCTAGAGAGTGGATGCACCACATGCTTGGTACGCACCGTGGATACTGACGTTCTTGTCATCCTCATCGGAATATCACTTTCTAGCCAGCAAGTATCCATCGGCTGACATCTGGGTCGCCTTCGGCAGTGGCAAGAACTTCCTTTTCCTACACATCAATGCCATCTGTAGTACTCTGGGCAAAGAGAAGTCCACAGCGCTACCAGTGTTCCACAGCTTCACAGGTGTGATACGACTTCTTCTTTCTTTGAAAGGGGAAAAGTCGGTTTGGGAAGCATGGGGTGCCTATACGAAGTCACAGATGCCTTCAACTTCATCGTAGAACATCCACATGCACAATCACCGTGGATTGCCAGGAGTTCCAGATGCTGGAACGTTTCACAGTCGTTATATATGACAAGACCAGCCCTCTGGTGTCGGTGAATGAAGCAAGAAAGAACTGTTCTGCCAGAAAAACAGAACGATGGAGAACATTCCCCCACTCAACAGGCCCTGCTGCAGCACACCAAGCGTGCAGTGTACCAGGCTGGCATCTGGACAAACCTGTCACCAGGCCCAACAACAGACACCAACTGCTGAAGGCTCGGTTGGACACTGGATGCAGAAACCAAAGTCCTGGGTTCCTGTCTGGAGCTCGCAGCCTGCGGCAGCAAAGGCTGTAAGTGAACTTGTGAAGTGTGCCTGCAAAAGTGCTGCAGGTTGTGGCGGGAGATGTTCATGCAGAAAGCCAGCTGGAAATGCACCGAACTGTGCAGCTGCAAATGTGAGAAGTAACACATAATTACAATTATGAATCATACCTGCATTGTGATACTGGTGCTTAACAAAGACATGGCATTCCTGCAGCTGTACAGGAAGAACATGATTGTTGTATAATGAGCTTAATGAATACTTATTTTTCATAATGCACCGTCAGTAGATTAACCACTGTCATTTTTTGAATTGCAAGGAGTATGTTTTAATTCGTGTTCTGCTAATAAACTACATGGCATTTCGCGATGTCCGCAGGGGAGTTTAAAGTCGATAAATATTGAATTTATGTTTTTTTGACAGCCATATTGGATATTTTGTTCTGGAGTTATTTAAATAATATAATAAGATAACTTGCATCCAATAAACATTATCCTTATGACTATTCTTTTAAAAAACCCATTTACCCTAATTTCCACATGCGGAAATGTCAAAATAATAAGAAGCGTTCCTTATAGCCATCTGAGTGATGGGATCATTTGTCTCCCTCTCAAAATCATAGCTAGAGCCTGTAGAGTGCCTGAAAAATGTTGGTGCTTTTATCCGGCATGTCCCCATCATTTCACTAAGCTGCCGGACTAAAGGTACTCTAGGCTCTGATACTCTGATACATCGCCCGTGACGTCACACCATCTAGTGCCCACCCGCTCCGCTCCCCGTATAAGTTTACCGATCTAATATTTGTTTATCAGTATAAAAGATATACTGTTATCTTCGGAAATGTTTGTTCTTTAATATTATCAAATAAAAAACCGTAAAATACACTAAAGAAATGCCGTTATGAGACTCATAAGAAATATACTGTCAACAACAATACAGGAATGCTTTTTCTTTTTTTCTTCCTTCCTTCCTTCCTTCCTTCCTTCCTTCCTTCCTTCCTTCCTTCCTTCCTTCCTTCCTTCTTCATGCACCGACTTACAGAGGTGGGCGCGATACTTATTTTTGGTAGTGCGATAACGATACTACGATACTTTTTTCCCGCTAGTTCGATACGAGATACTTCGCTACTTTATCGGATTTTCTTAAAACGATACGCGATACTGCGATACTCCGCTACCGATACTTTTTCTGAAAGCGATAGTATCTCAGCGATACCAAAAATTTAGCTAGCTTTGCGATACTTTGCTACCTAAGAAAACACTGTATTAGCCAAAAAAAGATCTATTTTACTTAAACTACAGTTTAGGCACATTAATTAAAACATTGTAATATATTTATTTTTAGACTAAAAATTTTTATTTCAAATATAAAGGTCGTCTTTTAAAGTATCGCGGGAAATTTAAGCGATACTTGAGTTGCAATACTTATACTCCGCTACTTTGAATTCTTATGCGATACTGCGATACTATTTTGGCGGTGCGATAGTATCGCAGTATCGCACTAAGTATCGCTCTCGCCCACCTCTGCCGACTTGTCAGGCCAATTCATACTCAAATTCGAGACCGTCTTTTCTTCCTCCTAAGAACTCACGGCTTCTTGATTAAGGAGTGTCTTCGGGGGAAATCGGTGTTTCTCCCGGTTTATGGAACTGTCGCCGAAGCATCAAACGAGAACTGTCGCCGACAGTGGAACGCTCGCCGACGTGGAAATTCTCGGCGACAGTTCAATTTGGAATAGATATAAAGGAAGAGTAAAGAGTTTATGGAACTGTCTTCTATGGAAGACTATGAAGTAGTGTCCCCATCCAGACGAAGCCCATGGTCGGGCAAGTCTAGCGTTTCAAATGGGCATTTTCTACATTACGGACAAGTTTGACGCCGCCATCAGTTTACCGTCCGGCTAGTTCCT
>JACEEZ010021313.1:619892-672868 GCA_016584305.1 Chionoecetes opilio | reverse complement strand
AACCGTGTCGGACGACCTTTGGGTGCAGACAGCGTGTCGCGCCTTGTCGAGTGTTGCGAGGCATTGGACTGCCGCGTGCAGAGCAAAGATATGTTAGGAGAGTCTACCAAGAAACGTTCAAGAGGGAGGACACTGAAGGAAGCTGGAAAGGATCCTGAGTGACGTCAGAGCAGCAAGAGGGCAACTGAAGGCTGAAGTCAAGACACTGGAAGGGAGGACGGAAGGACTTCACGGAGCACAGCATTCCCTGTGTTGTTTTGTGTGGAATTATTTGGACAGTGACATAATGAATGACATTGAATTTAAAAGTTTCGTTATTGACGCCCCCCGGCCTAAGCCCCCAATTATTGATATAATCAGCTGTAATATTTAATTCCTAATTCCTTGTTGCCACTTAAAAATGTTGTACCACAGAAATAAGACACTATTGCAAACTGATTCCAGGTTCTACAAACTAGGTGAAAAGTAAAGCAATATTATTAGTGGGTTTTGAAATTCTGATTGACTTTGAAGAATTTACATATTTCTAAGTGATTGTTGTGACTGTAGTCAGAGCTGGGCAGTATTTAAATACAATTGTATTTAAATACATATTCAAATACATTTGTGTATTTAGAAATGTATTTATAAATACATTGGTTGTCATGTATCTAAATACAGTATTTAAATACTTTTACGAGTATTTAAATACATTGTATTTAAATACATTTAATATAAAGATTTTAATACTTTTTTATCAGTTAATTTGGCCATAAACCCGCCCAACTATCTGGCAACCCTGATGTTACAGTGAACCAGTGTTTCCACTGGCAAGGAAATGTCCTGATTTCAAGGAAATTTAGGCCTGAGAGGGAAATTTCTAAGGAAACCCAAAATCTAAAGAAATCCCAAGGAAATTAATTTTTTTTCGGACATGTTAAAATTTGTGTGTATTTAAAATGTATTTACAAATGTATCTAAATACAATGGATGTATTTAGTATTTAGTATTTAAATACATTCGTAAAATGTATTTAGTATTTAAATATATTTCTCCCATGTATTTAGTATTTAGTATTTAAATACATTCAATGTATGTAGTGCCCAGCTCTGGCTGGATTTCCAAGTGATTGTTGTGGCTGTAGTCATAACTATGCTGGCAGTATGACTGACATATTATACTAAAGCAAGATTAATCTGAATGACCAGTCAGTCACATATATTCTAAAAGTATATCAGGAACGTTTAGGGATTATATAGTAGAAATGGTTAGAACATAAACAGGCTAATACTAGAGTTCAAACATTAACCCCTTCACGCCCAGAGCTTTCCTTTGCTATAAAATAGTGTATGTTGGTCGAGCCATAAAATTACGAAAAGTGACTTAATATACCAAATTAGTTAGTCGACAAAGCTACTAAACAGGTCATATCTATAAGATATCGCGTATATTCATTAAAATCTTCTAATGGTACGCAAATTACAATCAAAATCTCTGGTGTTGGTGACGCTATGTCCTTTTTAAATCTAAGCTGGAAAAGCGTAGATTTAACCCGCTGGATCCCAGCGACGCACGTGATGCGTCAGGTATGTATGTAACGCCCAGTCCCAGCGACGCAACGTGTGCGTCCGCCATTTAAAAATCTGTTACGCGGCTTCTATGGCAAGAAATGACCTGAAAATGGTATGGGGCACTGCTTGATATGTGGGGCAACAGTGGCGGTACCCGGCAGCTGTGTGGGTTTGCCGCGCGTGTATGGGTGGGTGGATTAGAAGCGCGAGCTTATCCACTTTTTTTGCCGCGACTTTGGACTGTATTTATACCTGTCGTATGGTAGCTAGTGGCTTGAAATTTGTATGGGATACTTGTAAGTGTGTTGTCAATACGTAGTGATACTCGTCAACTCCTTCGGTTCTGCGGGCCTATCTCTGATGTAGGGTAGCGTTATAAAACCATTATACCCGCTTATCGCACACGACTTTAGACCTTATTTACTCCTGTTCTATGGTAGCTATTGACTTCAGATTGGTATGGGATATGCCTTATATACGTGGCAACCCTCAAGTATAGGCTTGAAACTTGAAAGTCCCGTTTGTATAGTGTGGGAGTGGCTGGGTGTGCGTGTGTACGTGTTATGCTGGGGTACAAATCCACCATGGTCGCCCGTCTCCATGGTTACCGGGACGCTAGGGCAAACTGCCACTCGTCCTTATTTATAAATCTTTACTATGTCCACTTATCACACTTGAAATTGACTTATTATGACATTATGTGATACATACGTGGTATATATGAACTATGAAGGCACACATGATGCTCTGGTGGTGTGAAAATAACCGCCACCCGAAAACTGGACGCATCGTACATCTGCAATGCTGCGGGCTCAGCTGAGGGCCAGGCGCGCGGGAACCTTGAATTCGGGCCGGAATCAGCTGATGGCTGAGGGTGCCCCCACCCCCTTAGAACCCCCATTTTTCGATGCGAGTGATATTTTTTGTTTTCTTCATTTTTCACCTTTTTAATAATAATAAAAACAAAAAAACTCAAAATCAGCTGGGCTGTGGGTGTACTTTTTATTATATTTAGCTGGTACTCAGCGGGTTAAAAAGGAAATTGGGAGAAACTGGTTCACAAATAGGGTGGTGAATGATTGGAATGGACTCAGTCGTCAGGTAGTTAGTGCGGAGTCTATTGGGGTCTTTAAAAGGAGTCTGGATAAATTCATGGATGGGGATGAAAGGTGGATGTAGGTAGTGTTAAGTAACGGGAACTACCACGTGTAGGTCTCCTGGCCTCTTGTAGCTTCCTTATTTTCTTATGTTCTTATGGTCTATGTTTAAAATCTCTAGTGTTCAGGTGCAATTGGTGATACTAAGACTTACCGACTAGCTCAGCCTTGATGGCCAGGCAGGGCAGTGTGGAGAAGGCTGGTATGAGGGCCTGCACCTTGTCCAGAGAGGACATGAAGCGATCCCTAAAGTCAACGAACATGTCAGTCACCGAGCCATCCACCACCCTCTCCACCTTGGCTCTGCAAACACACCACCAAATAAGAACATAAGAAAATAAGGAAGCTAGTACAAGAGGCTGGGAGACCTACACATGGTAGTTCCTGTTACTTAACACTACCTACATCCACCTTTCATCCCCATCCATGAATTTATCTAGCCTCCCTTTAAAGCTCCCTATTGACTCTGCACTAACTACCTGTCTAAATATAGTCTCAGTGCGGAGTCATTAGGGAACTTTAAAAGGAGGCTGGAAAAATTAATGTCATGGACGGGGATGAAAGGTGGATGTAGGTACCCAGATCTTTCCTTTGCTATATAAAATGGTCTGTTAGCCATAAAATTACGAAAAGTGACTGAATATACTAAATTAACTGGTGGACAAGGATATTAAACAGGTCATATCTCTAAAATATTGCTTATGTCACTAAAAATTGTCTAATGGTACCCAAATTACAATGGAAATTACGCTCTGGTTAGATGTATGATTAGGTTATGAAGTATGGTTAGAGCAGAGGAAGGATGTGTATTTGTTGGGGGAAGGAGATTACAAATTGGGAATTGGGACAGGGGGGTGAGTAATGAAAGTTTCTTGGAGGCAGATAACTTGAGGCTTATAGCAAGAAATCAGGAGACAAAAAGGACTTGTCTGTGGGAGTGGAAGTCATGAATCGTGAATGTTCCAATGAAGAACAGACAGGGCTCATAGGAGGAGAATATGAAGCAAGAATACAAGCCCAAATTGTCTCCACCCAACCAGGGACTCAAACCAGTTGCCCTCCTGACTTAACCCGTGGGCTGCGGCAAGCCTTCCGGAAGGCTCTGCTGAGCGACTGCGGCAAGCCTTCCGGAAGGCTCTGCTGAGCGACTGTGGCAAGCCTTCCGGAAGGCTCTGCTGAGCGACTGTGGCAAGCCTTCCGGAAGGCTCTGCTGAGCGACTGTGGCAAGCGTTCCGGAAGGCTCTGCTGAGCGACAGCGGCAAGCCTTCCGGAAGGCTCTGCTGAGGGACGGCGGCAAGCCTTCCGGAAGGCTCAGGGGCTACATTCAGAGAGGCTAACTTCCGGTCTTCACGACCTAGCGACTTCCAACAGCTGTTTTGGGCAACTTTTGGCATTCTGCGGGCAGATTGATGACGTACTTAAAGACGTTAAACTGTCAAAACATAGCGACCACGGTAGGGGTGGCGTAGAGCACGCAATATACATAAAAATACTCATAAATTGAGTATATATGATGTTTTCTGACTCAAGAACTGAACAGGGCAAGTATACAAATGAAATTAGGCCATAAAACAATCTCCTACCGTGGTGAGTTTATTATGAGTTTGTTATGGGGTGATGGGCCGAGTGGTGAACGGCGGCACCTCACACGCAGACCACCTCGCTTGAGTCGCTTCACCACCCCGGCGGGTAGCTGCCACTAACCGCCACGCATCAGACTGAAAGTATAATGGCTCCCTTTTCCTTAATAAAACCCCAAGCCCTTGTCCATCCAGCCGTGATGGGTATCGGGTGTTAGCCGGGGTTTGTGACCCGCCTCCCGGAGTGGTTGCTTCCCCCAAATGGCAGGAAGGCCAGTTACGAATAGAGAGATTATCAAGCGGAAAAGATCACCCATAGTGACACCGTAGCGCCACTGCCATATCTCGTACCAGAATCCCCGCGACTTCCGGGTTGTAGAAATCGAGGAAGTTAGTTAAGCTAAACACCGTGCCCTTTAACTCTTTCTGAATGTCTGCCCTGCTGAGCGACTGCGGCAAGCCTTCCGGAAGCGCAATTTTCAATTGCATACAAAAACGCGCCAACATTCGTAGAAGTCTACAGACTGTGTCACATATACGCCTTGATGTCAGCCCTCGATAACACACACCACCATCTGCCTAACTACGCTGTATGCAGACATATACCACTCCTTGGGTTTTTTCCCAAGATCTTGGGATTTAGGTCCTGGTGCTGTGATATTTTTTGTCTATCTTGGGACTTTTGGAGGGACTATTCAAGTATTTCTCCAGTAGTTTATCTCAAGGTACGGTACAACGGTACCTATGCTTACCTTGGGATAAACTACTGGAGAAATACTTTAATAATCCCCTAAAAATCTTGGGAAAAACCCCAAGGAGTGGCACCCCTGATCCCACCTCAGCAGTCTCTCGCCAGCGGTTTGGTGCCATTCGCGCCAGATATTTCAACATCCCGACCACAACTACACCACAACCCCATACGTTTGGGTTAAAAATGATATATTGCCGGATGCGGATTTTTACTACCTTGACGTTGATGTGATTTTCATCCAATTCTGTAATGGTCACTGTTTTACTCACATCCCCGCACTGGTGGCACTAAAAAAATCTTTGCTCCCGCAGTTCCCGGATTAAGTACAACACGGCAACTATAATAATGATAATACAAAGCATAAAAGATGGTTGTATATGATAATGATGAAGCTACTGACTGATGAAAATGAGAATAATGAATACGAAGATAATAATGAATATGAAGCAAGACAGTTAAATAGGTGGCCAATTTGTTATAGAAAACACTCATTAACCCCTTGAGACCCAAAACGTTATTTTCATTGTAATGTATGTACCATTAGACGATTTTTAGTGAATATAAGCAATACTTCATAGCTATGACCTGTTTAGTATCCTTGCCCACTAACTAATTTGGTATATTTTAACTTTTCGTTATTTTATGGCTCGACAACAGACAATTTTTGTATAGCAAAGGAAAGATCTGGGCGTGAAGGGGTTAACTATTAACACTATTCTAACACACTATTTAACTATTTCCCAACCTTGCAATGCAGTATAGCACCAATGCGTTATGCACAGCTATAATGACAAAAAAATGGGGAAATAACGAAAGTAATTAAAAAGAATGACACATAAAATGGGCAAATATGAATTTAATTGAAGTGACAAAAATTGGGCATAATTAAAAAGAATGACAAAAAAATAGGCATAATTAAACAGAATGACAAAAAATTGGGCATAATTAAAAAGAATGACAAAAAATGGGCAACTGATAAATAATTCAATAGGGAAAAAAAACTCAGAAAAAAAAAAAGTGTAGGATAACATGACATGATCATGACTTTTTTCCACATCACTTTAACCTCAGATAATTCAGATTTAATTCTCGGGTAAATGCTTAACCCCTTCACACCCAGATCTTTCCTTTGCTATAAAAAATGGTATGTTGTCGAGCCATAAAATTACGAAAAGTAACTGAGTATACCAAATTAGTTAGTCGACAAGGACTAACATACATATAGGTATGTATAAACATGTTATATCTATATAATATTGCTTATAATCACTAAAAATCGTCTAATGGTACCTAAATTACAATGGAAATTACGGTCTGGGCCTCAAGGGGTTAACCGTTAGAGAGAGAGAGTTATGCGCAACACTTGCAGGATGTGTACGGCGGGGCGGAAAAGGGCGGTCTCCATGCTGAGTGTGCCGTTGATGGAGACCAGCTGGTTGAGGGGAGAGCCGCTTGAACAGCTGCACAATGGGGTGGCGGCCATGTTCATCGTCACTCACCACTTGTAACGACCACGGACATCAGCCATTCATGAACATAAGAACAAAGGGAAGCTACAAGAGGTTGCGAGACACGTGGCACAGTAAAACCACTCTAATTCAAACTAATTGGGGGGAGACCTGGGTCGAATTAGCCGAAAGTTCAAATTATGCGATGGTTACCTCTTCCATCTGCAAATGCCACGATTGATTGATTGATTGATTGATTGAATGAATGATTGATATAATGCCTAAAAAGGGGGAAATGTGCCCCATCAGAGGTCATATGGCACTATGGCAAAGCATTAAACTGTTAACTGTTCTGGGCCTCAAGGGGTTAAGTCTACGTGTGGTGAGTGTTGAGCAGTACCTTGAGTAGGAGTGGTGTGTCGGGTGGAGCCAGGTCGACCAGGCGCTGGCAGGTGTGTTTGGTCCAGCGTAGGTCAGGGGTGTTTGGCATATTGTGGAGGCGACAAGCCAGCGCCTGCACACCAAGAACGCCTCATAAGAACATAAGCAAATAAGGAAGCTACAAGAGGCAGTGAGATCTACACGTGGTAGTTCCTGTTACTTAACACTACCTACATCCACCTTTCATCCCCATCCATAACACTGTCCAGCCTCCTTTTAAAGCAGGCACACCAAGGATGCCACAACTGTTACTTCTATACCCTTCTCCTTCCACATGTTTCTCCAATCTCTCTCCTTCCCAAACACGTTAAAACCTTCCCACACACACACACACGTTAAAACCTTACCCCACACACGTTAAAACCTTTCCACACACACACGTTAAAACCTTCTCACACACACACACACGTTAAAACCTTCCCACACACACACGTTAAAACCTTCCCACACACACACACACGTTAAAACCTTCCCACACACAAACACGTTAAAACCTTTCCACACACACACGTTAAAACCTTCCCACACACACACCTTAAAACCTTTCCACACACACACGTTAAAACCTTCTCACACACACACACACGTTAAAACCTTCCCACACACACACACACGTTAAAACCTACCCACACACACACGTTAAAACCTACCCACACACACACGTTAAAATCTGCTTCCCACCACACACACACACGTTAAAACCTTCACACACACACACGTTAAAACCTTCACACACACACGTTAAAACCTGCTTCCCACACACACGTTAAAACCTTCACACACACATACGTTAAAACCTACCCACACACACACGTTAAAACCTACCCACACACACGTTAAAACCTACCCACACACACACACACGTTAAAACCTGCTTCCCACACACACACGTTAAAACCTACCCACACACACACGTTAAAACCTACCCACACACACGTTAAAATCTTCACACACACACACGTTAAAACCTTCTCACACATACACACGTTAAAACCTTCACACACACATACACACGTTAAAACCTTCACACACACGTTTAAAAACCTTCTCACACACACACACACGTTAACACCTGCTTCACACACACACACGCACACGTTAAAACCTACCCACACACACACGTTAAACCTACCTACCCCCACACACACATTAAAACCTACCCACACACACACGTTAAAACCTTCACACACACACACACACACGTTAAAACCTGCTTCACACACACACACACACGTTAAAACCTGCTTCACACACACACACACGTTAAAACCTACCCACACACACACGTTAAAACCTTCTCACACACACACGTTAAAACCTTCTCACACACACACACGTTAAAACCTGCTTCACACACACATACACACGTTAAAACCTACCCACACACACACACGTTAAAACCTGCTTCCCACACACACACACACGTTAAAACCTGCTTCACACACACACACACGTTAAAACCTGCTTCACACACACACACGTTAAAACCTGCTTCACACACACGTTAAAACCTGTTTCCCACACACACACACGTTAAAACCTGCTTTCCACACACACACACGTTAAAACCTGCTTCACACACACACACACGTTAAAACCTGCTTCACACACACACACACGTTAAAACCTGCTTCACACACATACACACGTTAAAACCTGCTTCACACACACGCACACGCGTTAAAACCTGCTTCTCACACACACACAAACGTTAAAACCTGCTTCCCACACACACACACACATTAAAACCTTCCCACACACACACGTTAAAACCTGCTTCCCACACACATGTTAATTAATACCTTCCCACACACATGTTGACTCACTATAATTTCAGATGGCAGTGACATGATAGCATAATTAAGTATTACAAGTGTTATGATGTTATTAAGCAATGTAAAGGAAGGAATGAGAGGCATATCCCTGTAGTACTTTTAGCCTGATGACTTTGCAAAACAAGGATGTGTGTAGTTTCCATCACCACCGCCATCACTACCATCTGTCACACAGCTGGCACGTTAGTAGCATTTCTATACCCTATTAAGCCATTAATGACAAATCATAACCACATACATAATTTTATATACACACAAGTCCAAAGGCATTAATTAGCCTACATGCACATTTACCAGCCGGTACAACAACAAAAAACTCATTAACACTGTCACACACATACGTTGAATGGTGTATAGTGTTGTCGTCTGGTGGGCAGCCATCGCAGGGTTGCATTATGAACTCATCACAATGCAACGTCACGGATGCTTTCTGTTTAGTAACTCATTATGGAATGAGTATTTTTAAGTCTGTTAGAGTAGGGGGTCTCACCAATAAAGGTTGCACCGCTCGGGGATCGAACCCGGGACCTTCCGCATGCCAGGCGGCTGTGCTACCCGTTACACCACAGGAACCTTCTAGTGACAACCCACACATCCCCCTAACGCTGCCTCCCGCAGGCCTGAACGGGGGAATGTGCATCCACGATCCTACTCACTGCGCCATGTTAGAGTAGGGGGTCTCACCAATAAAGGTTGCACCGCTCGGGGATCGAGCCCGGGACCTTCCGCATGCCGGGCGGCTGTGCAACCCGTTACACCACGGGAACCTTCTAGTGACAACCCACACAAAGTGTCATCCTCAAACTCTGTACATAACAGGAAAAAGGACTCATCTTGATTTAAAAGTGACGACTTAAAAAATAAGACCCTTTTCCAGGCTCTGAAGGTGCAGCTGCAGCTTGACTTTAGCATTAGTCTACCTGGGGCCACATTCAGAGACACTAACGTCCATGCTAAACAACTTAGCGACTGTCATCAGCTGTTTTGGTATTCTGCGTGGAGATTGATGACGTACTTAAAGACGTTAAGTTGTCAAAACAAGGCGACTGCCTATAAGGTGGTGTTGAGGACACAAGATACATAAAAATACTCATAAATTGAGTATATATGATGTTTTCTGACTCAAGAACTGAACAGGGCAAGTATACAAACGAAATTAGGCCATATAACAAACCCAGCCGCTTGTGGTGATATTGTTTTGTGGTGATGAGCCAAGAATGGTGAGCTGTGGCATCTCACTCGCTCGGGTAGCGACTAGCGATGCCAGACACCACCACGCGCACGGCTCCGCGTCAGACTGAAGGTATAGTGCCCTTTTCCTTAATTAAAACCCAAGCCCTTGTCCATCCAGCAGTGATGGGTACCGGGTGTTAGCCGAGGGTTTGTGACCCGCCTCCCGGGGTGGTGGCTTCCCCCTAATGGCAGGAAAACCAGCTACGAATAGATAGATTATCAAACGAAAAAGATCACAAGAAGAAGAAGAAGAGCGCCCTATTACTCTGAAGGAATAATTAATAGCTAGAGTACAAGGAAATATAGCCACCGGCGTGTTACCCGCGTGTATGTGGATGTAGAAACAAGTGTTGAAGCGACGGAGGTGACACAGGGGATGAAAAAATGATGGAATAAGCTAGAAAATAGAAATAAGTACAACGACCTTGAAAATGCAGGCCGCGGCTGCTGCCTTGTGATTGGCTGACACGTTTGAGACACAATCTGATTGGCTGGCACGTTTGTTTTTACACAATTGTGATTCGCTGGCGAGGCAGTGACGTCGTTGTAGTCGCTCAGCCAATCAGCTGTCGATGCCCATAGCGACCATGTGCCGCCACTGCCATATCTCGTACTGGAATACCCACTAGCTCCGGGGTGTAGAAATAAGAGGGAGTTAGTTAAACTAACCACCGTGGCCTTTAACTCTCTCTGAATGTCTGCCCTGGTGAGGGATTCTAGAAAGGACGCTCAATTTTTGCAGTCCCTTCATATCGATGAGTGGAACTTTTTCTGTGTTTTTCTATGGGTAAGAGGGAGGAGGAGGTCTATACCTTGTCTGGCGCGGAGCCGTGCGTGGTGGTGTCTGGCATCGCTAGTCGCTACCCGCCGGTGGTAAAATGCCGCCGCTCACCACGTACTCTCGGCCCATCACCCCAAAACATACTCACCACGAGCGCATGGGTTTGTTATATGGCCTAATTTCGTTTGTATACTTGCCCTGTTCAGTTCTTGAGTCAGAAAACATCATATATACTCAATTTATGAGTATTTTTATGTATGTTGCGTCCTCAACACCACCCTATAGGCAGTCGCCTTGTTTTGACAATTTAACGTCTTTAAGTACGTCATCCATCTCCACGCAGAATACCAAAACAGCTGATGACAGTCGCTAAGTTGTTTAGCATGGACGTTAGTGTCTCTGAATGTGGCCCCTCAGGGGCCGGATGTTCGAACGTTCGTAACGATCTCTAAGATCATCTTTGCACTTAGATTGATCTTGGAACGTTCGTAACGCGTTTAGAGGTATTTTCAAACGATCTTTGCGAACATCCATCCGCCATATTTGTTCGTTTTTCCACCATATTTGTTCATAGTGCTAAAGTTGCTTACGATGATGACGTACTTAAAGACGTTAAGTTGTCAAAACGAGGCGACTGCCTATAAGGTGGTGTTGAGGACACAATATACATAAAAATACTCATAAATTGAGTATATATGATGTTTTCTGACTCAAAAACTGAACAGGGCAAGTATACAAATGAAATTAGGCCATATAACAAACCCAGCCGCTTGTGCTGATAATGTTTTAGGTGATGGGATAAGAGTGGTGAGCTGCGGCATCTCACCCACGCGGGTAGCGACTAGCGATGCCAGACACCACCACGCACATCATGAAAGAATGATGGAATAAGCTAGAAAATAGAAATACGTACAACGACCTTGAAAATGCAGGCCGCGGCTGGTGCCTTGTGCTTGGCTGACACGTTTGAGACACAATTTGTTCCTATCGCTTTTCGCAATTTTCGCAGAGCAATTTCCTTTTTAAATCTACGCTTTTCCAGCTTGAATCCGTTACTTCTCGTTCTACTGCTTGTTACTTCTTGCTTCCTCTTGGACAGGATGCCAACGAGCAGAATGTAACCGAATGGACACAACTCTGGCAACGGCATTGTTGGTTGGCAGGCAGCGAGGGGAAGCGCCGACGGTGGTGAGTGGTGGTGTGTGCGGTGGTGAGTGGTGGTGTGTGCGGGGCCGAACACAACACACAGTGGCAGCGCAAGGCTCATCACCATGACAAACCTATAACCTATGATATTTACAATGCAAGTCAGGGATTTCATGTTCCTTAACTGCCAAGTCCATGCACAAGTCTGGTTATGTATTAAAGTTAAGCATTATTGTTATAGTATATACAAACATCAATATGAATACAGCTAATTTAAGCCCCGTCCACACTACCACTCACCATCGTCGGCGCTTGCCGACGGGAGGCGCAGTTGCCAGAGTTGTGTCCACACGAACGGTTTTGTTCGGCGGTCACTGCGCTTCCTGATTTCAAAGTGAGTCATGTTTTCTGCATATCGTATACTCTCACTCGAGATTATGAAATAACCACAGGAGGTTTAGAAAAACTGACCCAACTATCATCTTCATGACACATTTCTGCATATCATAAGCAAGAAAAATATACGAAAACCTTTTTGTGTATACTAAAAAATATAGCAAACTAGCCGCAAAGCCGCCCTCCGGGCGGCCTTTTTGTCTAGCTCCTGCGGAGGGCTATTGGTGGGCCTTCAGCCCACCACCAGTCCACCACCAGTCCAGATAGCCCCTTCTAACTTTCCTGAAATCATGGATGTAGAAATGTATGTATTAACGCCAACCCATTCACATCACCCCCAACCCATTCACTCACCCATTACCCATCACCCCCCACCCATTCACTCACCCATTAGGGCTATTGGTGGGCCGGCCCACCACCTGTGTTTGGTGGGCCGAAGGCCCACCAAACACACTCTCCAGATAGCCCCTTTTAACTTTCCTGAAATCATGGATGTAGAAATGCATGTATTCCCCCCACCCATTCACTCTCCCATTACCCATCACCCCCCACCCATTCACTCACCCATTACCCATCACCACACACCCATTACCACCCACCTATTCCCTCACCCATCACCCCCCACCCATTCACTCACCCATCACCCCCCACCCATTCACTCACCCCCCACCCATTCACTCACCCATTACCCTACATCAAGGTTTCCTCAATTCTCGCAAGCCACATTTTTTTTTTCACAATTCTCGCTAATAGGCTGCTAAAAAAAAGGAAAACAAAAAGTAATCGGATCATCTCATAATTGGGCTTAAAACCTTCCCCTGGTCGAGCTGGTTCCAAAACTGTGACATATGATGGGATTCCACCACGGGGGGCGGCACCTATCGCGGACAGACACACACACACACACACACACACACACTTTCGCTTATATTATTATAGAAAGTGTTTAAACATTTTTCTCACTTTTTTGTCTTCAACTCGCTGCAATTTCCCGACCATTTCTCCCATTTAATTTTTGATCACATATACGTAATCAGCTGACTTTCTTGGTTCTGATGGTATACGGTACATAGCAGTACAAAAATATCTAGATGGTGAAAACTGCCGATAACTTTAAGCATGTGTTCGGCGCTGACCCGTGAGTGACGGGCATGCCCGCCCAATATTAAACCTGCTGAATATTGGCGGGCAACGCCGACGGTCACATTTTGCTCGTCAGCATCCTGTCCACACTGCCACTTTTGAATGACGAACACTCGATCAACAGGAAGCGCCGACGGTGGTGATTGGTAGTGTGGACGGGGCTTAACTGATCGTCATGCCATGTTGCAGAAAGCTGAACTAGTATAAACTTTGGGTTATATTTTTTCAGTGGCAATATTTTTTGCTAGATAAAATTCAAAATCAAATAATTTATATCAATCAAAATCAATCAAATTAAAATGAAATCACATGTGAAGACCAACAAGTTCCCTGCATCCTCGTCCCTGCCTCTTGCTTCACCGCCTCCTCAACACACACACACCTCCACACACACACCAGCACCTCCACACACACACACACCAGCACCTCCACACACACAAACACCAGCACCTCCACACACACAAACACCAGCACCTCCACACACCACCACACTCACCACACTCCACACACACACACCAGCACCTCCACACACACACCAGCACCTCCACACACACACCAGCACCTCCACACACCAGCACCTCCACACACACAAACACCAGCACCTCCACACACACACACCAGCACCTCCACACACACACACACACCAGCACCTCCACACACACCAGCACCTCCACACACACACACACACACACACACACCAGCACCTCCACACACACACACCAGCACCTCCACACACACACACACACCAGCACCTCCACACACACACACACACCAGCACCTCCACACACACACACACACACACACACACACACACACACATCAGCACCACACACACACACACACCAGCACCTCCACACACACACCAGCACCTCCACACACACAACAACCAGCACCTCCACACACACACACCAGCACCTCCACACACACACACACCAGCACCTCCACACACACCAGCACCTCCACACACCACACCCAGCACCTCCACACACACACACCAGCACCTCCACACACACACACACACCAGCACGTCCACACACACACACCAGCACCTCCACACACACACACACCAGCACCTCCACACACATACACCAGCACCTCCACACACACACACACCAGCACCTCCACACACACCAGCACCTCCACACACCAGCACCTCCACACACACACCAGCACCTCCACACACACACACACACACACCAGCACCTCCACACACACACACACACCAGCACCTCCACACACACACACACACCAGCACCTCCACACACACACACACACCAGCACCTCCACACACGGTCCATACAAAAACCGGATCGGACCGGATCGGACCGGGTCGGACCGGATCGGAGCTATAAAATAGCCAAATGAGGGACATTAAGCATTTTAAGGCACTGGACGACAGTTTTGTGGGTTTATCCCACAAATGGGCGACAGTTTTGTGGGGTAGGTTATCTTCAGAAGTAGCACTATTTTATTTTTGCTCGCTATATCAAGGTGAAGGTCAATAGTTTACATTAATGATAATTTATTACAACATATACAAATTAAATCAAATGAGAAATGTTAAAAAGCATTATGTACACGTAAAATAAAAATATAGAATAAAATGTCATCTGAAAGTGTCCGTTACTTATGTCCTCATCTTTGCCTTCTTTGTCGTAGTGGAGCGCTCAGTTATTTTCCGTTTCTTTTGGTTTGGTTTTTTACCGCCGCCCAGGGACTTGGGTAGGGTGAGCTGGCCGTCGGAGCTTGTTACAGTCTGTCTGCAGAAATTACCCGTGCTGTGCAGAAAATTTTTCCATAGTTTCTGTCTTTCCGCCGCCGTTTTGGTTGCGTACACACTCAGTTTGATCGAGTAACCTGCAAAGTCGGGTGCTAGTTTGTAATTACCTCGACAGATCATGGCTCTCTCCACGTCCTTGTATTGTGCCTGTATATGTTGGATAAGGGTCTTGGCGAGGTGGTGTGCTGGTTGGGGCTTCCAGTCTATCAGATGTTTCAATACATGGTTGACGCTCTCGCAATTATTGTTGGTCCACGTCTGGTCGATGCATCCAGCTGCGCTGACAACCGCAACCACCTCGCGGACTAGTGGAGCCACCCGGGTCGTGAAATATTTAAGGAAACAAGGAAGAGAGCTAGCGATGTCGTCGGTAAGGGTTGCAAGGCGTTTGTCGTATATTATGGTGTCGTCTGCTGAAATAAGTCCACGTGGACCGAAAATTTTGTCTTGAATGAGTTTCTGTCGTTCTCTCTGTGTCGCTCCTACTTTGTTTTTTAAGTAGTCGTCGAAGTTGTTCTTCAGGTGTCGTGTGCAGAGGATGTTCTGGGCTGAGGGGAAGTTAAAGTTGATGGCTTGTCGCAGGGCTGTCTCGTCGTCTGTGCCGATGATTAGCTTGCTGGTATCTGTGTCTCGGAGGCTGGCCGCTAAAGTCGAAAAAAAGGGATGATACGAGTCAAAGGTGGACGAGCCGTGCAAGAACAATGGTCCCAGAATAAGTGGATGCTCGTTGTTCACGTTGACAACGGCAAGCTGCTTGAAACAACTTGCTGTGACGAACACCTCACCCAGATTGAATGTTTTGTCAACGCCCAGGGGTGTTCTGCCGCTGCAACAGAAACGCTTGATGTCGGCTAGCTGGTCGTCTGAATATATAACGACACCGAAGTTTTTTCCAGTGTTGACGCACCGAATCATTGGATCGGTAACTGCCCAGGAGCCGAGTGTCTGTAGTTGGTCTGCTAGGTTTTTTACGGCAGTCGGTTGGTCTGGGTCTGCTGTCTTCTTAATGTAGTACTTGCGGCTGCGAATTTGTTGAAGGTCCTTCGGTGCTGTGCAGACATCAAGCTCCTGCAGTAGTTCGTTGTATGCGACTCGTGGCTTCTTGCCCTTCACCGCCTGGCTGATCTTGTCCATGGTGACACCTGGTGTTCGGACATACTCGGAGGTAGATTTCTTAGCGTTGCCGTGTGGCTGTAAACCAGGGAAGTAGCCATGGTACTCGACTACAGCGAGACGGGTGTCCACATATGTAGATGGGGCACGGGACACCCAGGTCACTCGCTTCTTGTAATCCTTGTCAGCCTTCAGGTTGGTGTAATAGCGCTGAATTTCGACGAGGACATCAGCCGACGGTTGAGGTTCCAGTGGAGTGTACACGCGTTTCTTGTTCACCTTGTTTTCAAAGCAGTAGTTGCCCGCGCGAAGAGTTTCGTCAACCTGTTTTCAGCGATTAGATATACACTTTTAGGTGATGTACCCTTTGTAGTATCCCATGAACCGCAGTCATCCGAGAAGTCACTTTTTTTACCCTTTTCGCGCAGAGTGACGTTACGTGTGTTGTCGACCACTAAGTACACATTGTTTTTAGGTCCAGATGAGATGGTAGCTGGCGCATCATCCTTCGATCGCAGCAACTCAATCAGCGCAGGGAGATCCAGGAATTTACATCTTGGGAGTAGAGTACCTATCGGGGCTGTAGACGTGTTGCATGAATCGTCGTCGTCAGAACAAGACGGGGCATCGCTGTTGATGTCGTTCGATGCCGGGGCATCGCAGGTGATACCCTTACAAGCTGGTGCATCGCTGGTGCTGTTGTTCGAAGCTGGGGCATCGCTGCTGATGTCGGTCAAGGCCGGGGCATCGCTGCTGATGTCGGTCAGATCCAGATCCACAAACGAATGGACAGTGGACGTTTTCAGGCACATGGACACAAAATGATTGGGTCGAAAGTCACGGAGAGATCCCGGAGCAGATAACTGCGACCACATTACAATGGCCACAGGAATGTCAGTGTCTTTCACGTCACGGCCCACGATCTTCCTGGAGTACGGTTCGCTACGGAAGTCTGTCACAGGCATTGGGGGAAAGTATGAGCCTATTGGACATTTCAATACAGCACTCAACGCAAACAGGTGTATGAAGTCGGAGTAACTGCCCAGAGAACTTGTCGAGTTGATGAGTTCTGTGAATGTTGGTGTTATAACGCGGATGTCCTTGATTAAGTCGATGAACTGTGTATGGTCTTGATTATAGTAACGAGGATTTTCCAACATCTCCAACAGGGTCAGGAGACGTAGCTGGACGTGGTAGGTTTGATCACCAAACACACTTTGCGAGACAGCACGATACATGCAATTGCCATCACCCAGAACTGAGCGAGGAGAGTATTCGCCGACAACGGCCGGGTGAAGCATGCGTAATATATGCGTTGCCACGCGGTCTTCAGTGCCTGGGAGCATCGGCTGCATGATCTTTGGAAGAGCTGTGTTGTATGTCCTCAACATCAGGGATACTGACTTGAACAGCTTGACGTCGGTGCAGAGCCTGCAAATAGAAAACAAGCGATTCATTAATATATTAATATATTCCCGTTATATAGACATAATATACAATTATTTTATACATGAAAATACTACAATGAAGCGCATAAAGACTGACTTACATTTCCATACAACTTTACGTGATATAAACGATAATTTCTCATCTTTTAATATGCTAAACTATACTATATTAACAGAATTGATTCCTATACAGGGTGTAATACGAGTTTCTGCAAATATTGATACAGGTGAAAGAACATGTAATTCTAAGCACAAAATATTCTATAGCCATATGCTTTTTGAAGCTTCCTTTAGACGTGAGATGAAGTTAGAAAAATTAGCGCGGCCAGTAATTTCACCATGGCAGGCGGTTAAATTGCCGCTCGGTGACATTTTGAATGATCTAATCATAATGTTTACTAGTAATGGAGCATTACATTATCTTATAACAACACAATTGGTATTAATGGACATGTTATTACTAAATAAGCAGTACATGAGAACAGCAGGGCTGTAATAAAAAATACTGTAAAAGGCTAAGTGGCAAAGCGTCGGGGCGGGGGACCGCCCCGACGGCGGCACCATGGCGACAACCGCCTGCCATGGTGAAATTACTGGCCACGCTAATTTTCCTAACTTCATCTCACGTCTAAAGGAAGCTTCAAAAAGCATATGGTTATAGAATATTTTGTGCTTAGAATTACATGTTCTTTCACCTGTATCAATATTTGCAGAAACTCGTGTTACACCCTGTATGTGACATTATGTACAATGTAGAATTATGTAGAAACTTACTTTGACAAGCATATCTCAAAAGAGAAAGCGCCGTCCACCTTCACACACTTTGGGCAGTGGAACTGCAATGCATCATCCTCCCAGAGTACGACATTGGCACGTGACAAAGGTACACATTTGTTATGCACCCAGGCAGTACAACTGCTACACTCTATACAGTCAGATAGACATTCTTGTTTGCACTGTGTACAAGGGTACTGCGCAAAAGCAGCTTTCCTTCGCCTGATACAGTAAGACATTTCTAGTTCTTCCGGCCCCAGTCACTCCGGCCTCTCAAAGGTTCAACCCTAGTCACTGCTACTTGCTCACTGTCACTTGAACCCTGTTTGTCTCGAAGCTCGAAGGTTAAGCAACGACCACTCAGAAGATTAACTCGCAGGATTCGATACCTGGGATGCTTCTGATGAACTGTTTGAACCCTGTTTGTTTCGAAGCTCAAAGAGCTTGGACGCATATTTTTATATACAGATATATTTTAGTACTTGTTTTTTTTACTTGGACGCATATTTTTATATAGCTACATATTTATTTTAGCTACCGTAGATAACGGTAAAGTCACCAGGACAACTTTTTTTTCTGTTTACAGACGTGTGGTGGCGTTAAGCGGCGTTTCCTGCTTGCGTGACCTTGAAAGACGTGCGTCTCTGGGCCAGAAGCCACAAAACACTTAAAGACCTTTTTTTGGTCGTTAGTCCAACGACGGAACCCACAGCGCGGAAAATTCGTCGATTTCGTCGTTAACGTGCACACTGGCCAACGACTGCTCAAGACCGGTATTAGCAGAGGTCGGAAGTCTTCAGACATGCTCATTATTGCTTGGTATGCTATGAAATATCTTTTTTATAGGTGAATGTAGACATATGATTGCATTTGGATGGATATTATTCATATATATGAGTAAAGAGATGAAATACAAGCAAGGGACTCATCTACGTCTGGCAGCGCGGCCTTCGGCAGCAGCAGCAGCAGCAGCATGAAGCCCGTGAGGTGGATATCAACACCAACTTCACGAAGGGAGATAGATGTCTTTGGTAATATTTAGTAGGGGAGCGAGAACCCCTTGAGGAATCCTATGATCCCTGGTGCTATCACAGGCGTGGGAGCTGACTGTCTTCTTCAGGAAGGCACAGGTGAGGCGGATAACTGCGGGTTTTTACTCAAAAGTTTTGAGTGGCGGCGCCGATGGAGCCGCCAGCTCCTCCGCCACTGTAGGTTTGGGCAGGATTAAACGTCTTATTACTCGTTATTATACAACTTAGTGATTATGGTGAGATGTTATATATACTTGTCATTATCTAAATCAATGTAGCACGTGTGTCACCTTAAATAAGGGTGATTTAAAGATGTTATGATGAGGTGACTGATGGCGAGGCAGAGTGACGGAGAGGCTTGCCGCGGGCCTCCCCATATCACAAATATTCACTATTTCAACCCACACACACATGCACCTTCTACCACCAAAACACTAGCAACACAGGCTCCTTACTTATACATCTTACTTTCCTGATACATTAAAACTCCTTAAAACCAAGCATTCCGAATAAAACAGAATTATTTTGAGATGAGGGGGACAAGGCGGGGAGAGGCAGCCCTGGCATCCCTTTCCCTTCCCCGGAAATATGTCTCGCTGACTTGTGATTGGTCGAGAATTTTTTAAAACTGTTTATCATTGGCTGGTGGCTGTAAACGCGCTTGATGACGTCATTACTCGCCTTAGCCGTCAGCGCCTTCCGACACGTTAACAACCGAAAAGGGGGCTTTGTAGCTTTCGTCGTTGGGAAAACGAAGTTCGGAGAGATCGCCCGTTGCTGGCCCAACTACCTTTGTTGCTGGCTTCCTGCCCTGGAGGCAAAGATTCGGAGCCTCCAATTCTTTTGGCGCGCTGCGTGAGCGGTGGTGCCACAATTTATAGAACTTTTATGCGAAACTAGTTTTCGCAGTATCAAAATAATGCTTTTTTCCAAAGGGTCTGATTTAAAATATTTTTTATTATCATGATTCGGGAAAGACAATATTAGTAATGGAACACATACATGATGGGGAAAATATTGTGTTTCGCTGCTTGAAGGGGAAACAGCGGCACCGCTGCTTGAATGTAAGCTCCACCAATACCACTACCTATAATGGTGTATTTTTCTGCGTTATTTCTCGTGTTCTCTAGTTCTAACCCTCTCACGTGCCCCTCTAGTAGCAACTACTACTATATACCATCCTTCCTACAGCATCACGCTAACCCCCCAACACCCTCTACAGGCCGTGTAATAGGTAGTATTATTAGTAATTTTACTAATAATTGTTACGTAATAATTGTTAAGAAATAATTGTTACTAATTAGTAACTCCCCCCTGGGGAGTGACCAGTGAGACGAGGTAACGTCATCGTGACGTCACTGTGACCGTCACGATAACAAGACGCACGTAGCAAATACTGAAGCCCAAAACTCTCGCCCATTTGTGGGAAAACCCCACAAAACTTCGCCCAGTGCCTTAAAATGTTTTAATGTCGCCCTCATTTGGCTATTTTTAGCTCCGATCCGGTTTTACTGCTCCGACCCCGGTCCGACCCGGGTTTTTTTGTAGGGAAACCCCCCCCACACACACACACACCACACCTCCACACACACACACACACCAGCACCCCACACACACACACCAGCACCTCCACACACACACCGCACCTCCACACACACCACCAGCACCTCCACACACACACACAACCAGCACCACACACACCACACACATACCAGCACCTCCACACACACACCAGCTCCTCCCAAAACACCCAGCACCTCCCACACACACACACCAGCACCTCCACACACACACCCCAGCACCTCCACACACACACACACCAGCACCTCCACACACACACACCAGCACCTCCACACACACACACCAGCACCTCCACACACACACACCAGCACCTCCACACACACACACCAGCACCTCCACACACACACACCAGCACCTCCACACACACACACCAGCACCTCCACACACACACACTCACACCAGCACCTCCACACACACACACACACACCTGTGGATATAGCGTAGTTATAGGCACAACACATTTGTTGTCCGTGGCCACGCTAATGCCCCGCCACTAGTACATTCCGTCTGCCCGTCTCTGTGCCAGCTGGTCTACAATGCTGTTGCTGGCGGTGTGGTATAACGAGGCGTCCAGTAGGATAATGCGTCTACCTTCCAATCTGCGCATGCGCCAGAGGACTGTGCTCTCGTGTCGAGCGATGCCATAGCAGCGCGCTAGATGTACGATGTTTCCTTTTCATTTCATCCATCCTGCCGCGTGGAGAGGTAAGAGCTTCCCATGTCGTGCCTCACCCCATGGCCGGAGGCATATTCTCCAGGCTCTCTCCCTTTTCGGCAGACCGCTAGGTTTGGTACGGTTAGAAAAACTTTAAGTTAGGTTAGGTTAGGTTAGGCGCGCTGCTATGGCATCGCTCGACACGAAGCACAGTCCTCTGGCGCATGCGCAGATTGGAAGTAGACCATTATCCTACTGGACGCCTCGTCATACCACAGCGGCGCCGAGGCGGTAATGGGGCAGCTTGGGTTGATCGGGGATAGTCCGCAGAAATATATCCAATTTATTTTTGAAACTCTCCAGACATGGTTGGTTTGAGTCACGCAGATGTCTTGGTAAGGCATTGAATTTAGGCGAGGCCCTCTGGTGGCAAAGGCGTTCTTTTGAAAGGGCCCTTGACTCTGGTGGCTGCTCTGGGATGTGTCCTCTCAATGGGGCCCAGAGTCGGCCCAGTCGTTGATGATTGTTAAAACGAAATGTCAAGGTTATTGATTGTACTGCCAATTGAAAATATAAAATGGCATACCTTTCTCTGCGTCTCCCCAGTGAAAACAGGTTGAGTTTTTCTAACCTGTCCCAGTAATCTAAGTCTCGAACGCAGAGATTTTACTGGTAAATGACCGCTGCACGGGCTTCAAATGACTGTTTTTCTCCGACCTTCCACGGGCTCCACAACTGACAGCAATACTCTAACAAGGCACGACGATGACTTGTAGAGCGTCAGCATGGGCAGTGTGTCCACGGGTCCGAAAGGTTTGCGCAGAATCCAGCCAACCTGACTTCGTGCTTTCTTTGTCACATTGACTATGTGAGTAGTAAAGCTGCAATCACAGCTGAGGGTAACCCGAGGTCTCTTACATGTTCCTTATTGTTAATGTGAGATCAGTCATGTCTGTGTAAATGAACCCATTGTTAGTTCTTCGGTCATGTTGTAACTCTAAGTTTTTTAAAATTTATTGTTTTTAAAAGGGACATATTTTTTCTGTTCTGCCCACAAGTAAGCGCTGCAAGGTCATTTTTGGGTAAGTCGGCGTCGGCTTGTAAGGACACTTCCTTTTAACACACGGGTGTCATCTGCGAAGGAGGCGACAGACGATTGTTGAACATGTTTTTTTGATATCGGAGATATTGTATGAGGAAGTAGGGGCCGAGGACTGACCCCTGTGGTACTCCACTAGTGACTCCAGACATCTGGGACACTGCACCATAAACTGCTACAAATTGTTTCTGGGTGGTGGGGAAAAGAATTCAACCACACTCCGAGTTTCCCGATATACCCAGGCTTCGTTTTTTTAGGGCAGCAATATGCCGTGGTCCCCTTTATCGAAAGCCTTTGCGAATTTCTAGTAGATCACGTCAACATCTTTATTGTGTTCAAGTGCTCTGAGAATGTTTTTCATGATGGGCGAGTATTGTGAAAGGCATGAGCGGCTGGAACGGAAGCCATGCTGATCTTGGTTCATTTTGTCCATTATCCTCAAGATACGAGGCTATTTATTTCACTATTAATTCTCTATAGAGTTTTTATGATGTGTGAAGTTAAGGCAACGGGTCTATAGTTTATTTGCTTCAGCTCTCGATTCCCCTTTGTAATAGGTGTAATTCTAGCACTTTTTAAATTCTTCGCTATGACTCCTCGATAAAGGGAGTTTCTGTAAAAAAAATACAGGGGCATGCTTAACTCTGTGGCGCAATTTTTGAGAAGCTTCGCTGGGATTGATCTGGGCCGCTGGCTGCGTTGGTGTTGATGTCTTAATTGCTTCTTGTATGTCCAATGTAGAAAAATTGATGTCTTTTTATGCTCAATGTAGGATCTGCGTTTTTCCAAAGAAATCTTTGGGTAAGTGTATTATTTTATCTTGCCGTGGGGTACTGAAGCTTCATAATGCCGTGATACTTCCCCCAGCGATCCCCTGGGGTTCGTTGATGGTTCGACCCGCTTGATTTTTTTCAGGGGAGCCAGTACCGACTCTTAGTGTGACTTGATGCAGCATTTTTAAAAAAAATACTTGGGATTAGTTTTAATACATGCTACAGCCTGTGCTTCTCTCCGAGCTGTCTCAGCTTCAACTGATAAAGTTTTTCATCTAAAGTGTTGAGTTGTCTTCTAGTCCGTTTGTCTTGTTTTTTGTATTGTCACTTTGCCTCACTTCTTTCGAACTCGTACGCTTACGCAAAAGTACCTTGCGATCCCTTGGAAATCTTTTTTTGGGATGCTGTTTTTCTTATGGTACATGTTTTTCACAAACTTCATGGCATTTACTGAGGAATTTGTTGTACTGAACCTCAGGGTCAGAATTGCTCATTTCAAGTTGCCAGTCCACTTGATTAAGGTCTCTTTTAAGGGTTTTCCCAGCAGATGGACTCACTGAAGAAAATAAAGTGATTAATCTCACTGCCGTGTGTTTGTGCTGGGCTAAAAGTCACGGTGTGTTTTGTTATCTGTCCATGGTTTGTTGTCAGGGTTACGATGTTGTGTCCGGGGGTTTTTGTTGAGTCACTGTGAAATTATGGAAAAGATCATCATTGTTGGTCAATACCACGTCGAGTATATTTGCCCGCCTCTTGTGGGGTATTGATGATTTGTGTCAGACAGAGGTCTTGGACGAAGCGTAGGAATGCTTCAGCCTAAACCGCATGTCCAGCTGCCCCGCCGTAATTGTCTCCGAATTCCAGTCAAATAATGGAAAATTTTAGGTCTCCAGAGAGCACTACTATAGGCTGGGTGGGGTAAATTGTCTAACAATAATTTCATCCTTGTTAAAGACTCAGAGAATTTGCCGTCGGAAAATGCTGGTGGTCTATAAATATTGATATAAATCTGTCAATAAGTGGTATGTACAAAACCTGACCCTCTTATATGAATTAGATTCAAAAGAAAAGAACTTCGGCTGCAAGGTGTTCGTCACATATGTTATGACGCCGCCTTTTTTTCTTTGGTTGCCTCTGTCGGTTCTGAAGTGAGATAATTATCAATTTTTTATTTCCACCTCTTTTATATTTTTCTATTAGGTGAGATTCAGTCCCGGGAGAGTATCATGACTTTGTTCTGTTTGCACTATTTCTGAGAGTAGCTTCAGTTTTCCCTTTGAATCTGTAATGGTGGTGGGGGCCTGCAATGTTAAGTGTAAATTATCTTGTAAGGTGCGTCCACTGGTGGACTCAGATGTTTTTTGGGACCACTGTGGCGGGTGAGCGCTCCACTGCCATGGACTATTAGCATCTGAACGATGTGTTGCTGTGCTTGCTGCATTTGCTGCATTTGCTGCACTAAAAAATGTACCGTAGTCTCAGTCTGAGTTATTTTTTGGCTTGGTGTCTCATAAAATTCGTCGAAACACTTTGTGTTTGAGGGTTCGGTACACGTGTGTTAAAAAGACGAGGTGTTGGTTGTCCGGTTGTTACGTTTCGGTACTTTGGTTCATGAAGTGGGTACGGCGGGTACCCTTCAATGTAATTTTTTTACACTGTAAATTAAAAAACTTTACGCCTTCTCTCCGAGCCTAACAGATGGGAGGGGGTAAAAAAGGACATTTGTTGCCCTCTTTGCAACCCCTACGGAATCCCGACCATGTGCTTTAAATTTATTACACAGTTTTTGGGTGCGGGATAGGGGGGTCACGACCCGTAGACCAAACTTACAACGATTATGCACACACACAGTGGTAACATATTTTCTTAGTTTTTTGGTCCCCCTTTGTGGTCACTTTTTACTAGGGTTTCTACCTTGGTGTGTGGCGTCCCTGTGGTCTTCTGAACATGCTCAGAAGCAGGTTCCGACTGTTTATCCGGTTGTTCGCTATCTTTATTTTTCCACTGATTTTATTTTCCTCACTGTTCTTCAGTTTTAATTTAGTCTCCTTTTCCTTTTCCAATAAGGCATACACCAAGCAAACTGGGCTATCCCCATGTTCACTGAGCTGCCCTCCATGCAAAGTCTCACAGGTGTAGTGACTCCTGGAGTTGAAAAAGTTCACTATGGCGTACAAAAGGAAGAGGATTTCAGTCCCGTTTTGGGATGTGTAACGCGAGAAATTACATTAATAGGGGAAGAGATGAATAACACAAATATCAATAACTAACGAGGAATTTTCCTCCACGCCTCATTCCTGAATCACTGGTTAGGCTTATATTTTAAGCCAGTGGTAGTTGAAACCCCGTATCGAAACGAAATGAAAGGGGAGCTGAACGTCAGGTTAGCATTTATAGCAGACGGACTCCCGTGGGTAAGCCCACTGGGAGGTGACCTTTTCGCCCTTGATAAAGGGTCCCAAAGGGAGGATGCTGTTTTTGGCGGACCAGGGGGCCAAGCGCTCACAAATTAGCAGAGGGGGGAACCACAACTGTCACAGCCCACCGTGTGAGGACAAGGAAAAAGAAGGAAATAGAAAAATAAGTGAGAGGGAAACAGTTGGAAGTGGGGTAGACTACTATACATTATATTAGGATAACGACTTGAGCATTACATGTGCGTATCGTTAAGGGTAACAGTGCGAATGAAGTTACCAAGATAGTAAATTATATTAGATAACGACTTGAGCATTTCGCGTGCGTATCGCTAAGATGGACGAAAAGACCATTACATTTTGGTGGCAGCGGTTTGGATCCATTCGATGGTATCCGCGTACCCACGAGCCAACTAACGCCTTGTTAGTTAGTTTTTTTTGTCAAGTGCCAGTTACCTATTGATCACATACTGTACAGTATGGTGTGGGATAGAGTATAGGTGTACAGAGTACCGTTAGTGATTATGACTAGTTCGCTCAGACCGTGGAGGAAGATGATACTAACGTAACAGTAGCCCGGGTTTTTCCCACATGCTAAAATAGACCCCTGAAAGACATTAGTGATGGCCTGGAAAAGCCCAAAACGGAGTAGTGAAGGGTGCAACATGAAACATGCACCCCCAGACCCGCTGTTTTAACATGAAAGGATGTGGGTAGCGCGTATGCAGTGTGTTTTTGGGTGATGTAGGATGCGTGAAGGTAGTGTGGATGTGGGGGATGTGACACTACATCCACGTGTGGATGCAGTGTGGAAAGATGCCGAGTGGAAGTGGATAGTGATGTGTGTGGAAGTGGAAAGGATGATGAATGTGTGGATAGGGGGCTTGTATGCCACACTTAACACTAATGTAGGGCAGGATGTCATGTAAAAAGGGGCGGTGAGGTTAGGTTGCCGTACCTTACAGTTAGATTAACATTAGGATAGATGTAACAGCTCATGTAAACTAACGCCCTACAAATAAGCAACTTTACGGTTGTCGTGGCAGTATAATAGCCACCTTAGAAAAGTTGCGTTAGTGGTAGTAATGGAGGAGGAATTTTGTACACTAACACCATCTTAGAGAGGAGGCCAGTGAAGAGATACGTGCTTATTATAATGACAGAAGTGTTTTAATCTCTCGTGAGAGAGAGATTAATTTTCACCACTTTCTCTAGTGAAGAGAAAGAGAGAGAGATGAAGGTCCCCTAAAAGAATGTAAAAAGGTTAGAAATTCTTGCTTTAGAGGGTGCACACAGATTGCACTGAACCTAACCCGCTAGGTTGTCGTTAACCCAAGGATGTGCTTGGCTCTGAGCTTTGCTCGTTGGTGAAAGACGCAGGAGTATGTATGCCTCGCAAAGGAGGTGAGCCTTATCCCAAGTATTGAGGGTATGGAGTAATCCAGTCGTGATTTTCTCCCTACGCACCTATGCCCAGGATTAGTGGGGTAAAAGAAATAACCATTACAGACTAGAGGGACGGTCCAGTCGCGACTCTATAGGGCTTCGGCCCTTGACAAATAAGGAAAGTGAGAAGGTTCTCATTTCAAGGGAGTGAAGGGATTACATTAAAAACGTATTCCCCAAACTGGTCAAATCTAACTCTGGTGGGGAAGTTGATAAGTTAAGAATACTACTTCTCATTTTGTTGTAATTTGTTTTGGGAAAAATTGGGAAAGTGCGGATGAGAATATTTGTTTGTGAGTGTAAAGGAAATCCTAAGAAAATTTATATGAAATTTTGTGTGATGGATTTGATAATTTTTTTTTTTAGTTAAAAATCCGGTAGGATGCTTGATGAAGGACTGGGCATAAGGAATTTTTTTTTCGGGGGGAAGAAGCTATGTAACGCGAGAATTACATTAATAGGGAAGAGATGAAAAAACACAAGTATCAATAAGCTAACGGGAATTTTCCTCCACGCCTCTTCCTGAATCACTGGTTAGGCTTATTTTTAAGCCAGTGGTAGTTGACCACGTATCGAAAAGAAGTGGAAGGGGAGCTGAACGGGCAGGTTAGCATTTAGTAGCAGACGGACTCCCGGTGGGTAAGCCCACTGGAGGTGACCTTAATTCGCCCTTGGTAAAGGGTCCCAAGGTAGGGTGCTGTTAGCGGACCAGGGGGCCAAGCGCTCACAAATTAGCAGAGGGGGCAACCACAAAATGTCACAGCCAGCCGTGTGAGGACAGGAGAAAAAAAGGAAATAGAAAAATAATGAGAGGGAAACAGTTGGAAGTGGGATAGACTACGTATACATTATATTAGGATAACGACTTGAGCATTACATGTGCGTATCGTTAAGGGTTTAAAAGTGCGAATGAAGTTACAAAGATAGTAAATTATATTAGGGTAACGACTTGAGCATTTCGCGTGCGTATCGCTAGGAGGGAAGGAAGAACCTTAATATTAAGATAACTTATGAATGTACCCAGTTTTGGGGAAATGAGACCCGTAAGAGTTGAAATATTATAATTAGAAATATATTACGAGTTATCATTCAGTTTTTTCCCAAAATACATATTTTCTTAAATCTTTTGTTTTTTGTTCATTCATATATTTTTCCCACTTAATGTGGGTGGTGGCAGCGGAGTAACCAGGACTGTAGAGTACAAATCCCAAGGTGGGCACTACATAATGGTAACTAAGGTGTAGTGGTCAAAAAGACCACACATATGTTTCCTTAGACTTTTGGCATTTTAGTGTTTCTAATATGCCTCTTTGTTGCACACAAAACAGTAGGTCCTGCTGCAGGTAGGTTTTTTTCTGGATACCCCCCATTTTGCAAGCAGACCCTGTATAGTTCCAAGCCCAAAGGGAGGCACAGAAACACTCCATCACCGCGGTGGAAAAATAACGTCACACACAAAACCCCACCCCCAACCCCCCACACACCCCCCACCACCAGCCCTCACCTCCACACACACAAACACACACACCCCAACCCCCAAAACCAACCCCAACCCCCCACCACACCAAAACCCCCCACCCTCCCACACACACACCACACCCCAAACCCCTCCACAACACACACCCACACCAGACCCCACACACACACAAATACACACACCACCCACCTCCACACAACACACCACCACCTCCACACACACACCCCAGCCCCCCACAAAACCCCCCCCAAACACACCAGCACCTCCACACACACACACCAGCACCCCCACCACACACACACACCAGCACCTCCACACCACCACCAGCACCTCCACACACCACACACCCCCCTCCACACACACACACCCCCAGCACCTCCACACCACACACACCACCAGCACCCCCACACCCACCACCCCCAGCACCTCCACACACACACAACCCCAAAAGCACCCCACACACACAACCACCCCACCCCCAAACACACCCACACACACCAGCCCCCAAACCCCACCACCAGCACCTAAAACAAACCACACACACACCAGCCCCTCCACAACACACACCGCACCCCACACCCCACCACACCCACCCCACCACACACACCACACCCCCCACACACACACACACACACCAACCCCACACAACACCAGCACCCCACCCCACACACACCAGCACCTCCACACCACCCACACCTCCCACCACCCCCCAGCCCCCTCCCCCAAAAAACAGATAGATGATAGTAGTTTTATTGACCCAGCAGCCCATAAATACACTAGGCATACTATACATGTACAGTTTTAAACGTATTCAAAAAGTAAAAATTAACTCAACGCTGGCAATTTAGTAACAAACACTAAATAGTAAAATATAATGCTATCGATTAAAATTTTTTATATTATATCTTCCTATTACACAATAATGCAGTCCTTTAATATTAAAATAGAAATGCACGGGCCATCAGTAATCCCAAACCAAGATACAGTGTACTATTTTAACGGTACATCTAGGGTAAATCCCATTTGAAAACACCTGTTCCAAAAAAGGTAAAACTGGTTTATTTCCCTGCCATTTGGGGTCATTTACACTGTTTTCCCCCCATGTCTTTCAGTCTGCATTTGGGCCACATACACACGTCACTCTCTAAGGGTAAGCGACCCGCCCTCTCCTATTCCACCTTCCAATCTACATATTAGCCAAATGCCCCCCTGTCCAAAACTTGAAACGAAGGCGATGCTTTTCATCACTAAAGTGTCATCAGTGTAAATTTATGAAAATTCAAAGTAGGGCATCTCTTTATATGTCACTCTTCTCTAGGAATTCTGTCTGAAATTCTCGATCTTACCCTTTGCATATCTACAGTAAATCTTTGATTTCATGTCCACAAACCCCCTTTTATTAATCTCCGGGACAGTGCCCATATTATAGTAATTTCTTGCAAACGCCCAGTGGGTCATCATCATAATTTGATCGTCTTGCCAATTTTTGGAAAAAAACTTATTTGCCACAGAACTTACCCCTATCTTTAAGGGGGGGGTAACCCCCATTCCACTAAAATATTCTTGCAAGTTGGGCCTTCGCACCCAAAAAAATTGCTTTAAAAACCAGTTTAAAAATTTAGCATAGGGTTTTTAAATCTGCCCCCCAAACCATGATTCGCACCATACATAAGTGTTGACATTTTAATGCGCGTCAAAAACCCCCGTTTTTTTTAAATAAATGGGACTCATCTTTTTTTTCCAAAAAAAACAAATTTTAGTACGGTGGCCTTTTTAACTTGGCATGTAAAACTTAACAGCGGAAGATGTCGACCCATCGCAGGTGAACGGCGACCCCTAAATAAAATACACTTTCAAGGTTGAACACTTAAACCGTTCACTGCCCGGGTCCCCCCGTCGTACGGCTGCCTTTTTAAAAAAAAAAAATTTTAGGTTTTTAGCTGATTCACTATCAGCCGTACTCAACAGTATTCGTAATATTGATAATTTTCTCAACATATTCCTCCCCGACGTGGCTAATAGTACCTATATCCATCATGACAAGAACGTGCAACCACTTCAGAAATCCATCTCCACTGCCCCGTTTAATGAGGGGTATTTTTAAACATTAACAAAAATTACAAAAAAAAACGCGGTTTGGCGAGCCTTGTTTTTACCCCAATGCCCATAGTTACCAAAACGGCCCAATCCAACTTTGTTAAAAAAATACATGGCAACCATAGCGAATCATTATGAGCCCCATCCTAAAAGCCTCAAACACGGAATAATAAATGTCTTGGTATTTTATAATCTTGTTAAAGTCTATAAAGTTTCAAAAGGTAAGTTTCTTTTCTTGGCCATATCAACAACAAGGAGACAAACAACTTTTAAAACTCCCCTAGTCTTCTGTGCCCCGGGGCCCGTTTTCTAATGGTCTAAACCAAAAGGACAATCGCGAACACAAAACCCCAAACGTATAATTTAGCAATACTGTTTTGGGACATTTATCCCTCTGTAATTTCTCCATTGCCCTTTTTGCCTTTCTTAATATAGTGACGTTTTGCTCTAACCGCCCTGAGGATAGTGCCAGAAGAAAAAACAGAGTTTAAAATATTTTTAAGTAAAAGATCCCCTGGGCAGGGAAGAAATTTAAAAGTTGGCGGGAATCCATCGGTCCCCCCAGCTTTACCCGTTTTTTTAAAAATTTTACTTGTTCGTGAACCTCATTGGGGGAAATTAAATCATCCAATATGGTAATAAACATTTTAATTTAAATCTTTGATGTTTTGCGTGAAATATTTGGCGGATTTTAAAGGTTTCTTCACAAAAAAATTTTTAAAATCATCATCGGAGGGGAACGTTTACATCTCGGGTTTCACCCTACTCTCCCCCTTTCCCCTTATTTCTTTTCCCACATTGAGGTGATCACTATCCTCCAATATCCTCTTCCACCCACCCATGGTATTATTTTCCGATTGTGGCTGTGACACACACACCAGCACCTCCACACACACACACCAGCACCTCCACACACACACACCACACACCAGCACCTCCACAACACACACACACAGCACCTCACACCACAACACAACACCAGCACCCCACACACACACAGCACCTCCACACACACACACACACATACACACCAGCAACTCCACACACACACACACACACCCCCAAAGCACGTCCACACACACACCAGCACCTCCACACACACACACATACCAGCACCTCCACACACAACACCAGCACCTCCACCAACACACACACACACCAGCACCTACACACACACACATAAAACCAGCACCTCCACACACAGACACACACCAGCATCTTCACACACACACACACACACACACACCAGCACCTCCACACACACACATATACCAGCACCTCCACACACACACACACAAAACCAGCACCTCCACACACACACACACACACCAGCACTCCAAACACACACACACACACACCAGCACCTCCACACACACACACACACACCCCAGCACCTTCACACACACACACACACACACACCCCAGCACCTCCACACACGCACACACCAGCACCTCCACACACCACACACACACACCAGCACCTCCCACCCTCACACACACACACCCAGCACCTCCACACACACACACACACACACCAGCACCTCCACACACACACACATACCAGCACCTCCACACACACACACCAGCACCTCCACACACACATCACCAGCACCTCCACACACACACATACAAACAACCAGCACCTCCACACAACACACACACCAGCACCTCCACACACACACACACCAGCACCTCCACACAAAACACACACCAGCACCTCCACACACACCACACCACACTCCACACACCACACACACCAGCACCCTCCACACACACACACACACACACACACATCCCCAGCACCCCACACACACACCACCAGCACCTCCACACACACACACACACAGCACCTCCACACACACACACACACCAGCACCTCCACACACACACACACACACACCAGCACCTCCACACACACACACACACCAGCACCTCCACACACACACACCAGCACCTCCACACACACACACACACAACACACCAGCACCTCCACACACAACACAAACCAGCACCTCCACACACACACACACACCAGCACCTCCACACACACACACACATACCAGCACCTCAACACACACACACACACACCAGAACCTATACACACACACACACATACACCAGCACCTCCACACACACACACCAGCACCTCAACACACACACACACACCAGCACCTCCACACACACACACACACCAGCACCTCCACACACACACACACACAGATAGATAGTGTTGGAATTATAGTAATAATTGATGTGAATTCACCTTGCTATTAACCCAAGAACTACCTAGACTGCAATGATACCCTATTTAGACGCTAACTAAGGTATACTCAGCAGTGGTAGATAGGTTGATGATTTGAAGGCTTGATTATTATTTGAGGGAGTGGTGGTAGTCACTGTAGGGCGGCTAAGGGCGCTGATAATTGTGGTATGGTGCACGTAATGGCGGCGATGGTGGTAGGCCGCGGTAACTTTTTCACAGTTACCAGGCGCGGCACGTACGTTGTGGTGTTTTTACCACTTTGTCCCTGCTTTAACCGATTGATCGGTTATATTGGCTCACACATATTAAGATGAGCGTGACTACACCTTAGTGTACAATCAAGAGAGTGGCTACACCTTCATCGTGTAGGTTTAATGCGTGAATGATCGCCTTCACTGAAAATCTCTGATCAGCTGGGCTCGAGATTGGAACCGCCACGTAGGAGGTTCCAATATTGTATCTTCACAATTCTTATATTATGTTAACTCTTTGATTAATTGTGGTACTAGTGACTACCACCAGAATTTTATTACTATATTTAATGCATCTTAATTTATACCCAATTCTATAATAATATATACATAGGTGGAATATTTACCGCCCTACCATTCTCCCGATTAGAGATCGGTTTTAGTGGATAATTTCCACAACTGGGGGCCGGCGAAAAATTAAGGTTTGCTTCAGGTAATTTGACCCTCTTTTATGAGGTTTCTCCAAGTGGTTTTACACTTCAAAGCAGCTTGCCTCCGAGGTCGAGAATCCCCTAAGTTGGCCTGCCAAGACGCAGACTTAGAGTCCTCCTTTACCTCTTCAGCTAACTCTAGGGTAGGGTGACAGCTATCTGGACAATTTTTTTTTTTCTTCGAAAAATGAAAAAGGCAGTTGATTTTCTGGTTCCTTTTATCCTACAAACACCACATAAAAAGTTTCATCTCGATCAAATAATTTTAAGGCGTGCCTCATCGCACTTGAATGTCAGACACCCGGACATTTTTTGGGGGACCGCCTATCCCTATTACTCCGGGTTTGGGTCATATGTGTGTTTTTACAACGGTTTTTAAAATGTTACTAAATATAACTATGTAGTCACTACATATCTTCCAAACTCTATTCTGTACCATTTATTTTGTTTCGAATGTATCTTACCTAAGAATATTGGAACGAAAATTGTTCCGGGGATCACAAATCTTCGGTGTTACTGTTCACCATGTGTTGACCCATCGCGACACAATGTGTTCTACTACTCCGCACCGTGATCGTCTTAATAAATACGAAAACCAGATAAACAAGGTTCAAAGGCATGGACGGTACCGCTAGAGTACTAACGTCACTGGACGAATATGAACATTATCAAACCTTACCTAACCTAACCTAACCTACTGCTCTAAGCCATTAAGTGTGATCGGGACGGCCTAACCTAACGTTCGTAGCATTTACGTCCGCGGGACGGCCAGCCTAACTTAAATAGTGTCCTCCAGTGACGTCATATCCAGACTGTCTGAACTCTGTGAACGCCATCTACACTTTTTGAACGCCGTGAAAGCCATCTACACTTTTATGAAGCGTCAGCTGTTTAGTAAACAAAGTTTGTCGACGGGCGCGGCGACGGAAGCAGTGAGATATTATTTATTGAAATTATAATTAGGTTTAGTGAAAAATTTATTGGGAAACCCAGCCATAGCTACTAAAGGTGACATTTTCTATCGATTGGTGGGTATATTATAGAGATTTCCTAATAACTAATGGTGTAAAGTCTCACATACCGACCGGTTTTGTTTGGCTAAAATCGAGTCAGAACGTGTACGTGCTGGCCGGGTGTGCTCTGAATAATCATATTGCAACTTTATTAACTATAATTATAGTTTAATATTTAATTATAATTATAGTTTGTTCCATTATCACAATATGTATGCCCTTTTTGGTCCATTCGCAGATATGGCCGCTCCGGCAACGCGAAAGAAAACGTTTATACCGCTCATCGGCTTCGCCGATGAGAGATTGAAGAATGGAGGTCAACTGCCATCCCGCGGTGAAGCCCTCCGTCGTCTCTTCCATATGATCCGCATCGACAACCAGACGTCGGTGAAGACCGCGGCTGACGACACCGTCGGCGAGGACCTGGAGGTTTGGAAGATCTCCCACATCCCTACTCACGAAAGGAAGGTCTGTGTGAGTAAACTGATTTCCCTTCATGGCGATTGGCGCAAGCTCATGCGCAACGAGAAGAGAATGACATCTGGCCCAGTCGCCCAACGCGAGACTTGGAAGAAGAGCCTGGACAATATTTTTGATATTGCGCACCAAAAGGCCCTCGAGCTCATCCAGATCGATAAGGACAAAATGTTCCTCATTGCGCAGCACGAGGAAGGCCGCCGAGGAAAAATGATGGGCGCCGATCGGCAGCTCGCCGAGTTCGAGCAGCGGGAGGTGAAGCGCGCCGCCAGGGCCAGCGATCGCAGGACTAAGGAAGCGCAGCGCATGGCCGAGATCGACACTGTTGAGTTCGAGTCTACCGACAGTTCCTCGAGCCCCTGTCGCAACTCGACGACGTCCAGCGCTGAGGACGAGCCTCAACCATCGACCTCCACCACCTGCCCGCCGCCGCCGAAGCGCCGCCGCGGCAGCGAGACGATAATCTCACCAACTGTCACCGCTGCCCTCGACCGCACTCGCGTGACAGACCGCCAGGCAGTGTACGTTCTGTCGGCGGTGGCCGAAACCCTCGGGCACGCCGTCTCCGAGCTCACCATGAATCGGGAGTCCATCCGCAAATCCCGGCGGAAGCACCGGAAGCAGGCCGCCCTGGACATCAAGGCGTCGTTTGCGTCGGGCGTACCCCTCGTTGTTCACTGGGACGGAAAGTTGGTTCCCGACTCCACGACCGGCGGCAGGGGCAAAGTCGACCGTCTTCCGATTTTGGTCTCTGGGACCGGCGTCACCAAGCTGCTCTCCGTGCCCAAGCTCGAGATCGGCAGTGGACTGGCGATGGCAAACGCTGTCGTGGAGGCCCTGCATGATAGGGGCGTTGCCGACCAGGTCGTGGGTATGTGCTTCGACACGACGGCCTCGAACACAGACTCGCGGTCAGGGGCCTGTCTGCTCATTGAGCAGCAGCTCGGTCGTGACCTGCTCAATGTCGCCTGCAGGCACCACGTGCTCGAGCTCATCGCCGCGAAGGCCTACGCGGTTTGTCTCAACGCCCCATCGTCCGGACCGCAAATCACGCTCTTCACACGATTCCAGGACAAGTGGGACTTAATCGATCAGGACCAGCACGAGATCATGCCCGATGACCACCTCACGGAGGCCATCCGGGACTCCCGGGACAACCTCATCGCGGGACTCAAGCTCCACCTGTCGCAGTTCCAGCCGCGGGATGACTATCGCGAGCTCCTGGAGCTCTCCGTCATCGTTCTCGGCGGGATGCCGGCCCGAGGCATTCGATTTCGGCGGCCTGGGGCTCACCATCACGCGCGTTGGATGGCCAAGCTGATCTACGCTGTGAAGATCTACCTCTTCCGGGGACAGGCAAACCTGACTGCCCGGAGACGGGGCCGGCATCCTTCGGTACGTCAAGTTCATCGTCTCGGTCTACGTCCCCGCGTGGTACGCCGCGCCGAGCCCCACATCGGCCCCTGCGAACGACCTGGCCTTCCTGAAGGATTTGGTCGGGTACGAGGACAAGTCCCTCGCCAAGGCGCTCGCCGACGACTTCGCGCGACGCCACTTGTGGTATTTGAGTGAGAGCCTCGTCCCGTTGGCGTTCTTCGACGAGGACTTATCGCTGGGAAGAAAGCGGGCCATGATCGAGGCCCTCAGCTCCAATGAGGGCTCGGAAGACCTCACCAAGCGGGCCGTCGTTGATCTCAAGGCCGACTTGTCGCAGAAGACCCTCGCGGACTTCGTGACCAAGTCGTCGCGAATGTTCTTCGTCACCCTGGGGATCTACGACGGCTTCCTGGAGACCGACCCGGCGGAGTGGCACGACGACCCTCGCTACGTCGCCGCAGCCCGCAAAGTCAACGGCATCCGGGTACTGAACGACTTCGCCGAGCGTGGCGTCGCCCTGATGGAAGACTACAATTTGACCCTCACCAAGGACGAGGACCAGACGCAGTACATCCTGCAGGTGGTGGAGGCGCACCGGGGAAGATTCCCCGACGCCAACAAGAGCACCGTCACCCGGCCTCACTGATTTTCGAAAGTCGAAAAATAAGTGTCATCATAGTGGTCACATGAAGGGCTATGCGTTGGGTGGACTCGTGGCCTGTGAACTTTTTCGGACGCCGGATTGTTCGTAAGGTTCTGAAGCGTACGCTCCAGTACCGTGACGTCTGGGATGTGGAATATCGGTGAGATACTGGATTATAAATACTGGTTCTCAAGCTGCCTACGCGGTTGTTGCTGCGTCCCGCCTGAATTACCCATCCGGGCTAACCCGGGACCGGCCCTTGCAGCTTTTGCAGGGCCGGTCGGCCGGCCGGGCGTGTGGGGCGTCAACCATTGGTTGAAGGCTCACATGCTCGGTCGGTGGCCAGGGGCATCGTCTCGTGAATTTGCCGTGTGTGGCAATTATGAGGCGGTGCGGGCGGGGCGCAGACGCCGCCCGCACCGCCTGGAGCGCCGGGGAGGTATCCCTCAGCTCTCCCCGGCCGGGGCGGTACCCAACAGACCTCCCCGGAGCCGGGACGGTAGCTGCCAATAGCTGTTCCGGCGCCGTCCCGGCTTGGCCAGGCGGGCCGCACAGGCTAAAGCGCCATTTCGAGACGTATATGGCTAGTGGCTACGGTTGTGTTTTTGTTCTCTGTGTGTAACTGTGCTGCAACTTTAATAAGCACTTGGTTAACGTTGAGCCCAGGAAGACCCACAAGACGGGCTTAATAGCGTTAAGTGTATACATTCAAGTGCGATGAGGCACGGCTAAATATTATTTGATCGGGATGAAACTTTGTATGTGATGTTTTTAGGCTAATACGAACCAGAAAAGCAACTGCCTTTTTCATTTTTCGAAAGTCGAAAAATAAGTGTCACCCTACTCTAGGGGAATCAAATTATTTACCGTCCGCACACATCGTTGTCCCCTCACTAGTAACTCCACTGACCTCACAATCCCCTTTCCATCAGTGTGCAATTTTACTATTTTTCCTAGAGGCCATTGCGAACGAGGTATATCTCCCCTAAGGATTACTATATCTCCTACTTTAATTGGACTTTGATTTTCTGGCTGTTGAGCCCCATAAAACTTTTCCCTTAGACTCAGCAAATAATCTGCACTCCAATGCTTATCCCATGACCTTAAAAATTTTACTTAAGGGTGATAACCTTCCTGGAGAGTTGAGCCGGGTCATTTATGTAGGATCTTGTATATCTTCCCTTGTTTCTATTAAAGGAAAGGGTTCCAGTCTTCTCCCATAAATTAAATGTGAGGGAGTAAGAGCTTCTATATTTACTGATGAATCATCTGTAAGAGCTTCTATATTTACTGATGAATCATCTAAGTAGGTTAAGGGTCGGTTATTGATATGGGTCTCAATCTCAGTCACTATGGTTTTCAGGTCTTCTAGACCTATCTTTGTCTTGTGGAGAGCTTTCCTAAGACAAGACTTAACTATGCCAATCATTCTCTCTGTGAAACCATTTTGCCAAGGAGCTCTAGGGGTGTCCATGAGCATTTCCTTAACTCTAGAGATTTTTGTACTGATGGATGATTTAATATTCTAACAATATGGGGGGGGCCCCTACGAAGTTATTTGGGCATTATCGCAAATTTCAATCGCCGAGGACACGACCGCCGACCCACAAACCGCCGGAACACTTGAATAAAGGTTTCGGCACTTAAATCATGAGCTATTTCTAAATGAACAGCTCTTGTAGAGGTGCAAGTGAATAAGCAGACATATACTTTCTTGGGGGAAGCATTATCTCCTGTAATTATTATTGCCCCAGTATAGTCGACACCAGCTACCTCAAATGGTTTTAATAATTGTACTCGCTCCATGGGGAGTTCAGGGGGCCCGGGATAGGTGATCCGTCTTCCCTCATATCTTTTGCTTTTTGATAAAAGATTTGAGGTAGTATTTAACTCCCTGTCTCCCCTGCTGTATCCAAAAGTCCCTCCTGAGATAGGCTAATGTTTTCAGCCATTCCCCCATGTAACGAGTTCCATGAGATTCATCCACTAGAAATTTTTAGTAAGATGATGACGTTTGGGAATTAGCATGGGATTGCAGGTTTTATCGGGAAGATCAGCATTCCAAATTCTTCCTCGACACCTAATGATGCCCTCATTATCTAGGTACAGACTTTGATTTGATAAGTTTGTTCCTACGGGGGCTGGCCGAGGCTAAGAGCTGATATTCCTCAGGAAATTCCTGCTTTTGTATTGTTCTAACCCAAAAAACTTCAAAGGATCAGAACTATCCCTCTTTATGAATTTGAAGACCAATTTAGTAGTCTTTAATAGTTTGCTTAATAAGGAAAACCTTTTATATCATAACAGGATCTGGGATCAATTTTAGGTTCCATAATTATATTTTTCTGATATGTCTGACTTACTATAGACCTTTTGATTAGGCCATCATTATTATTTTTCACCCAGGTAGGACCTTTAAACCTAATCCTGTATTATTTTGAGGATAGTTGTTCCTCTGGACAAAATATCAGCTGGGTTTTCCTTGGTAGCAACATGATTATAGTGCAATGTGAAACCTAAATAATTTATCTTACCAACACGATTCCTTACATAAGGGATTTTTGTGTTATGTTTCACTAACCAGTGTAGGCAAATTTCACTATCGGTCCACATATATACCTCACCAATTTGTAATAAATTACTTAGATATTGTGCTAATTTAGCGCCTAATTCTAATGCAGTCAGCTCCATTTGAGGCAAGGTTCTAGGCTTAATTGGGAAACCCCGACCCTTTAGACATAATTAAATTACATTCCTCTCCTGCTTTAAGATAAGTTATTGCACCGTATGCACTTTTTGAAGCATCACAAAATATGTGTAGTTGCTGGAGTTGACGCCCATCAGTATTTATTTTCCTACTGATGTGAACTTAATTTATCTTATTGAACTCAGATTTTATAGTCTCCCATTCTGTTGTATATTTCCCATCAAGGGGGTATTCCAATCGAGGTGTTATCCCCAGGCCTTTTGTATTAGACATTTACCCCTTATAGTTATTGGGCTCACTGTGCCCAAGGGGTCAAATACTTGGCTGACCTGACTTAAGAGTGTTCTCTTTATTAGGTTAGGACTACATCAGAAAAATCTGGACACTTTAATCTTAGTTCATCAGTTTTTACATTCCACCATAACCCTAACACTGATTGGACCTCTGGTGGCGTATAATTAAGGAAATCCTTCCTGATTATCCCTTCTAGCCTTGGATAATTAGTATTCCAACTCTGTAAGGGGAGGCTGGCCTTCCCGCACTCTTTATTAGCCAGGTTATAGATTTGTATTAGTTCTTCCTCTAAATTTATCGCCCCCTGCAAATTATCCATATAGGAAGTTTTTCCCCTAATTCTGGGCTATCTAAACCCTTTTAAAAAATGGTACTGTAATTTTTTATTAACAAAAAGGGGCTTGAGCAAGAACCAAAAACTATGACTTTTAACTATGTGATAATTGGAAGGTTAACACAGGGGCATCTATTTGCCAAGGTAGTCCCTACTTCATATTTACCATTTAAAATAATTGACAGTGTGATCATAGTGATCTAGAGTATTTGATCCTCTTTAGGTAACTGTTCAGGTATTACCGATAGTTTCTAGATCCCATAATTTTTTGCACGGGGATATCCCCTTCTTCCAATAACTCATTGATTGAGTGGGTACTAATGAATTTTCCTATTCTAGCAATCAAGAGAGGTTGTGCATGACTAGGAATGCATTCCTCTTGTTCAGGCTGGCGAGTGGTTTGTGGGATAGGTCCCATTATAACATCACCACCGGCACTGGTGAACATGGAAATGTTATGTCTTTTGATGACCTTACTTAGGTCTCGCCCAAAATAATCAACGCCTATTATTAATTGGTATGGACCATCAACATCCTCAAAGGTATTTCTAACTAGTCTAACAACTTTCTCTTTCAACATTTCAGCTGTAGATTTTAGTTCTTTTACAGTTAAATTTATACCGATGTTATTAACTACAGCAGCTACCCTACATTTATAATTTCCTAATTGGACTAGTGGTCGTACAATGTCAAAACTTTGAGCTTCTTTGTTGGCCAGAAAGCCCGAAATGGCTAAGTTCACCTTGCTAATTATAGGTAGTTGTAATAGATCAACTATCTCTCCACTAATAAATGATCTTTGTGCACCACTGTCAAACATTATTTTCACAATAGCTGAATTACCATTGTGGCTCACCTTCAATTCTGCCGTAGGGACAGCGGATGAATTACTCTTATTAGTTACTGCCCTTTTAACGACCGTAGGGTCTGTTCTCACATCACCATTAGGACATAAGGCTATGTGATGAATGGATTTTCTACACTTCTTACAAGTACCCAGACTAATAGGACAGGCTTGTATTGCACGTTTACCACTAAGGCAGGTTAGGCAGTTTCCCAGATCCATTAACCTTTTGAGCCTAATGGAACAATCTGGGTATATATTACAAGTGGAGGGTGGATGTTCTTCCTCGCAGAAAGCACATTTTTTTCTGACTTCACTGGTAATAACCCTATATTTAGGAATGGCAACCTGTTCTTTGGTAGGTCTTAATGGTGGTTTACCGGCTGGTCTAGTTTGAAACTTATCTACCGGTTCCTTCCCATCGTAACTTTTAGTAGGAGCGGGATAACTACCCAAACCCAAAGAGGGCTCTTTAAAATCTAAAGGTGGCTGATACGCTGATTTCCTTTAGGTCTAGTTATCTCAATCTCCTTGAGGGGGGTTCCTGCACAATACCTTGCAAATGTTTGCACTCTTGTAATAATCCTTCCTCTCTTTGCTTGACCGTGAAGTAATTACTATTGTATCTCTGATTTAAGCAGTCTCGCATCCTGGTTGGTAGTTTTCTCCATATCATGATACTGACCATCCAGTCTGACTCTGTAAGGGTTATGAGCTTCAATGGCTCTTAGTGTGCCCAAATTTTAAAGTTATTCTGAACTCTTCCAATTCTCTGTGATTGTGAGAAGGCTCAGTAGATCCATGAGCTTGCAGAAAAGATCTTTATCATCTGATCTTTATCTTTATAATTATTTCTAAGAATCTTGAGTGCCACATTATTTAAATTTGGCATTTTCTACTGTTAATTCCCTTTTCCAGCAGATATGCAGAACCTCTAACTGACCTAACAAATAGGTTAATGTATGCACCTCTGTTAAATAAGTCCTATCATCAATCAATTTGAATTTATCCCAGAAAGAATACAATTTTCCCCTTCAAAATGGGGCAATGACAAATCTGGTTTAATTTAATGGAAGTAAAGAGGCTTTTGGCTGTGGGTTTCTGATCACGCACTAAGTTCTCATATTTGAATACCGTTTCCATGTATTTTGTACATTCTTGATCATACTTGGTCTCATAATTAATTAATTCTTTATCCCCAGCTTCTAATGATTGAAAGTAAGCCTCTTCATAATTATCCCATCTAGTTTTTAACATTCGCAGACCTGTATTTAAACTATTATAGTAAATAGGGAGTCTCAGCTGCTTCCTCACGCTTTTTATATATTCGTGTAAGCCATCCTAATTTAGCCGCTAATGCTTTAGCCCCTTCCGCCATGATTTTAATTGATGATTAGATGAAATGAAAAAAAAAAAAAAAAAAAAAGTTGGATACAAGTTTACGAGTTAGGGTTCCCTAATTTAATGATTTTAATTCTAAGGGTGGATGTGCAGTTGACTAGGCCTACCAAGGCGCGAAGCCATGCTTATAACCATCCACCACTTTATTTAATACAACTAACTTCGCAAACATTGTTGGCGGATGGTAGCTTACCAATGCGGCCTGTGTGCCGTGGCTGTCTGTGACACGGCGGGCGAGTACGGCGGCCAAATCTGGTGTTGTTTACCAAAGGGGCCGAGGGAAACTGGTGGCTATATATCGTTACCCCCCAGAAAGAGAACTGTGAGGTCATGAGGCCACTAAAGTACTTAATTTAGACGTGCGTCTGTCAAATAAATCAGCACGACCGCCGGGTGCCCGAAAGAGCCTGAGTTCCACACCTTCCACCGCCAGTTGCTGAGGGCATAAACTGTGTCCCACAACGGCCACCTTGTCCATTCCTAAAGATAATCCTCACTCGGGGCACCAAACTGTTGAAATTATAGTAATAAATAATTGATGTGAATTCACCTTGCTATTAACCCAAGAACTACCTAGACTGCAATGATACCCTATTTAGACGCTAACTAAGGTATACTCAGCAGTGGTAGATGGGTTGATGATTTGAAGGGTTTTTATTATTGAGGGAGTGGTGGTAGTCGCTGTAGGGCGGCTAAGGGCGCTGGTAATTGTGGTATGGTGCACGTAATGGCGGCGATGGTGGTAGGCCGCGGTGGTGCCAAGGTTAACTTTCCACAGTTCCTGGCGCGGCACTTAACTGTTGTGGTGTTTTTACCACTTCGTCCTTGGTTTAACCGATTGTTCGGTTATGCTGGCTCAATCATATTAAGATGAGCGTGACTACACCTTAGTGTACAATCAAGAGAGTCGCTACACCTTAATCGTGTAATGTTTAATGCGTGAACGATGTCTTGATGGCTGGAGACACGTGTACGTTCCAATAATGTTTACTCCTACACGTGGAAGTTCCAATATTTTCCTCACAATTCATATATTATGTTAATCCTTTGATTAATTGTGGTACTAGTGATTACCACCAGAATTATATTACTATATTTAATGCATCTTAATTTATACCCAACTCTATAATAATATATACATAGGTGGAATTTTTACTCATCTCTCACCATACCATTCTCCCGATTAGAGAGCGGTTTTAGTGGATAATTTCCACAATAATGATAATAATGTGTAACAGTACCTGGTCGGATTCGAACCCGTGCACAGGGCGTCGTAGCCACCTATCTATACGGAGGCATAAAATGAAAGGATACGCACCCTTACATATCCTTCCCCTAACCTCAGCTCGATTGGGGCAGCAGGCGACTTTAATCTATCGCGTCCAGAACAGTCAACAAATATAATCATTTAAGACAAATTGTGTAACAGTACCTGGTCGGATTCGAACCCGTGCACTTAGCCATGTTTTAGCCACCTCGCTATACGGAGGTATAAATAGAAAGCATACGTAGCCCTACATAATCTTCCCCTAACCTCAGCTCGATAGGGACAGCAGGCGATATTTACACCTCCGTATAGCGAGGTGGCTAAGCCATGCACGGGTTCGAATCCGACCAGGTACTGTTACACAATTTGTCTTAAATGATTATAATAATATTAATAATAATAATAATAATAATAGTAATAATATTACTAATAATAATGGTATGAACAATAACTGAAACAATGATATCAATATAAATAATAATAACAATTGAAACAATAATAGTGAAAATTATGATAATAACTATATAAATAATGATAATAGTAATAATACTAATTAAAAAAGTCTAATAACAGTACTAATGATATAACAGTAATGATGATAATAGTGATAATAATACAAATGATAATAATGATACTAATATTAATAATAATAATAATGATGATAATATTAATGATAATAATAATAATAATAATAAAAATAATGATAGCTATAATGATAATGACAATAATGGCAATGTTTGTTCACGTAGAATGCATCGATGAGATGAAGATTTATATTCTTATGAGTAGAAGTGAGGGAATAAGAAGATTCCATGCATGTTAGAATTGTTATTCACGATTACAGCACTATAACCGAGTGTTAATCAGGATTTATTCTATTCACATATTCCTACAGTTTACTTAGTCTTGCACCTTTATATACTTTACATCATTGCATTATTTAGAGCTCATCCAGAAGTCTGTATTTCCTCAGCCTTTTGATAACAGCTGGACCCTCTGGATTCCGTGAACCACCATGGTCTTCCCGTGCGAATGGGACAACCTTGTCAGGATGAAGGAGGAAGTTTTGCCTCGTGGGTAGAGTTTCCCAAAAAGCACGAACCTAGTAAAAACAGCAACAACAGCAGTGTTGATATTATGATGATAATAGTTGTAGGTAGTAGTAATAGTAGTAATAAGAATATAACAATAATTATTAATTATGATGATAACAATAATTGTGATAGTAACAATGAAAATTATAATAATAACAGTAATGCTAATAATTATAACAACAATAATGGCAATAATATTAGTGATAATAAAAATAATAATAATATAATAGTGATAATAACATTGATAAAAACAGGTGATGAAGGAGACATGGGCTGGGAAGTGAGTACTTTATTCCTGACTAGTTTCGTCTTTACTGGGCTTCATCAGAGGAATATGTCTCGATTCGATTCGATTCGATCGAGGGGGGATAGACAGTTGAGGAGAAAACAGAGCTAGGAAGAAGTTAAAAGGAAAGAAAAAATGAAAATAACCATGAGGAAAACAGACGACGGGCTGACCGTCTTGCTAAACATTGAGATTTTTGTACTCTGTGTTTATTTTGTAAATAACCAATTATTAGTTTAAATGAACTTCAAATCACTAGTATACTGGTTCAACCTCAGCAACCACCATCGCTACCATCGTCGGCCAAATTTGAACCCACACCCTATATAACTTTAATTGTCTAATCCCATATCAAACATAAATAAGGAGACACATAAAACTTTATTATCTAAATCCATATCCAAGATAAATTAGGAGACACAAGGATAACTTTAGTTGTATAATCATGCATCACAAATAAAGAAGACAATAAATCATAAATTTTAACAAATAGTAAGTAATAATAAGTGAAATAAACCACTGACAGTGAAGCACTTCTCGCAGATGACAGTAAAATCCCTAACATTTACTTTAATTTGCTCACTGTGGGTAAAAATTCCTTTGCGAGGGTGCGACTCCTGTCCGTGAACTTAAGCTGGGCGACCAAGCGCCATCTTTACTTTCAGATTACTGATAACTGAAGTTCAAAATCATTTTGAAAAGACTAGTATTAAGATGTAAAGCCGATCTGTGGTCAGATCATTGTCTATGTGTACGATGGCCTTTTTCATATGAGGTTTGCTACTCCAACTTTTAATGATTATGAATTGATTGCAAATTACCTCAGTTTACGGTCTCTCGTAAGGGAAACCACGACCCCATCTGGAGAAATCGGTGACAGGGTTCGAATCCAAGTTTAGCCACGACCCACTAGGCCATAATGGAAGGGTACGTTACGCTGTTCTAAAGCCACATCACCGACACTCCCAGCCGTATAGGCAATCTCCCGAATGTAGACGAACGAGTCTTGACATGAAACTTTACTTAGAAACTCTGTCATAGTTTTTGTTTCGGCCTCTCTTGGTTATTTCATACTATGTCTGTGTGTACGTTTAACTTGCTCATCTGAGGTTCGCCACTCCAACTTTTTAAGACTATGACTTGATGGCAATTTACTTCGATTTACAGTCTCTCGTAAGGGAAACCACGCATCCCCTCCCCAGGAGAGATTAGCGACAGGGTTTGAATCCCAGTTTAGCCACCACCGACTGAGTCATAATGGTTGGGTACGTTACGCTATTATTAAGCCCAATCGCCGACACTACCGGCCGGAGCTACAGACATGCGTAGAGGGCCGTTGGGAAAAAAATTCGCCTCCCGGCCGTAAGTAATCTCCCGAGCGTATAGAGACTATAGACTAACTAGTCTTGACATGCAAGTTTATTTAGGAACTTTGCCTTAGTTGGTGTGTCGGCCTCTCTTTGTTGTTTCATACGATTCATATCTAATTCAATGTGTAAATTGGCGTTGGTCGAGGTTTATGTAGATGTATGAATGGCTTTTTAAACCATCTATGCTCACTGTCATTATTGTTTGTTATTTAATCTTATAAATTGTTATCATTTAAATTAATCAATCATTGGGGGTATACGCTGGGGGCGCGTCGCCTCGCCCACCCAACGACGCCACTCCCGGGGGTCACCACGCGCGAGTCCCCATGCAGGCTCCTTTCCCATACCAATCAGCTCCCGACATGAAACATCAATTTGCCCCAAGCCACGAGCCCCGTGGGCGCCCCCTTGGCCTCCTCCACGCCGGAGTGTCTCTTACAGATACAACCCGATGGGAAGGATCGGTTTCAGGGTAGCGTGCCACATGCCCATATAGCCGAAGTTGGCGCTGACGGACTATGCAGGTAATAGGTCTCGATTCAGTCTCACGGTGCAATCGCTGATTTGACACGTAATCATCCCAGCGATACCCCATGATTCTGCGAACTTATTACCAAAGGCATCGATTCGTCTCTTCAAGTCGCTATTTAGTGTCCATGTCCTACAACCATAGAGTAAAACAGGGATCACAAGCGACTTGAAGATCCGGATCTTTGTCCTCCTACACAGGTACCGACAACGCCAAATACTCCTGCTGAGCGAGTCCATAACACCGTGGGCTATTGATTTAAGAGGCATCATTTTAAGTCGGCATTGTTTCCTCCAGACTTTCCATCTGTTGCCAATACAACCTGGCAGACTTGGCGTAGTGAAGATGTCCTGCAGCATGAAAATGTGGAACCATCGCCCTCACACAGCTGAGAGGAAGCTCCCAGTCCCCTGTCCTATCGGCACGAATGAATCGTTGTAGAAGAGCCACTTGCCTGATATACTGCACCCACAGCTTGCCGGTTCTGCATTGACTTGCAGCATAGTCTATGAGTTGGTGTGTAGGAAATGCCTTGTATATATCCCAGTCGTCGCAGACTGAGCTTCTATGAGTTGTGAAATGGTATGGGTCAACTGCTTGATATATCCATCCTCAGGTACGTCAGCAGCATTTCTGTCATGGTTTAGAAAGGCCCTGTGCAGGTTCTCCAAGTGGTTTTTGTCTATGCCATCCAAGGTGCCAGTTCTATCCATCAAGACACTAATGAGGGCAGCTGAGCTGAGAATATGAGCACGCAGAGCGCGACTGAAGGCATGCCCAGATAGCATATGCATCACGGATCCCTTAGCATATACTATCTCCCAAAGCTCTGCCACTCCACTACGTGTCATAATCTGACCCATGCTATCCAGATACGACATGAGAAAATGAAATTCACCTAGTCGGATAATAATCCTGTCAAGATCCTGTGAAGAAGCTACAATCTCTGCAGCTTTGATGTGCAAAGGCTGGTCGAATTTGACTGTACATATCCTCAAGCCATGCTTTTCACACTGTTTCTGTGCGAAGCATCATGCAGTGTAGGTAGTGCTTAAATTTGAGGGATCCATATTTATGAAGGGTAGTTTCTATCCTGGTCCTCTCATATTGGTCACCCTGCATGGCCACTTTCATGAAGCCGCTCCATAAAGGACAAGGTGACAGTTCCATGATACAGCTAATGGCCCAGAGGTAGTCCAACGCAGTTACTGAGCGCAGAGACTTAAGCGGCTGGTCAGGGATCATCAGGGGATGTACTACTACAGATTGTAAGGCAGGCACAGCTGGCTTCATTTATGTTTTTTTAGGGATGCTTCCAAAGGCTCCTGCTGATTCAGGAAATGATACTTTCACTTTGCGCTTGATTGGTGGGGTATCCGTAGTTCCAGTGGAGTTACACAAGGAATACCACCCATACTATGGAAGGCATTGTGACGACTAACATTAGCTACATACACTGAAATCTGCATTGTAGAAGACAAACTGTGTGAAACAATTCAAGTGATAAGATGGTTCACCTGTCATGTCATGAGGGCATGTTCAAACCTCTGGACCGCCTTGTAGTATCTGCAAAACTCAAACTACTAAAAATGTTGATCAGCTCACGGGAGGCGTACTTGCGATGAATGTACAGCTATTGCTAGGAGAGGTGAAATGAAGTGTCGTGGTCGGCTTGCTGAAATTATTGCATGGGCTATGACTGTACATTTTCTTTGTGAGACTTTGTGATTTCAACCCTTGCCATCCACGACATTGTCCAAGAAGCGTTTCAAAGAACTAGGTATCAGTGTCTCTCCATTGTTGGTTGTTTCAAGTGTTGTGAATTCATCGCAGTCGTACACTGTCATTCTGATATCATTTTGAATGATGGAAGCAGCAATGTCAATGATACGATCACTTTGTGTCCTTGCATGAGACACTTTGTCAGTGATCCATCTGTCATGGAGAACCTTGTGTGCCGAATTGCGGAAACTCACTACACTTCTGTGTCCTCCAATGCTTGTGACGACAATGTCATCAACATAATATTCCTTAAGCTTAGTTTTGACATGTTTCAATTAATAACCCTCATGTCCATGTACATGTTGCCAACAGTATATACTATATATGTCCAACAGTATACGTTGCAAGTACCTTGCAACATATGCTGAAGCACTTTTTTCATGTTTCTAACCTGTCTAAACCAATTATGTGAAAATATGAAAATGTTACCTTTTTGAACGCCATCTTGAATTTTGAAAAATGCACAAGGGGGAATTTCGAGGACTTTTAGTATGTGATTCTACATCTTCTTCTGGACCTACCCTGAAAATTTCAGCTTGTTCGCCAAGACTTCCAGGTTTAGGCCTATTTTGGGCTAATGGCTCTTGAACTATTTACATTGCCGTGGGCGACAGATACCTTCTGAAATCCCGTCAGTATGTCCTCCAACAGACACATGACTCAGGCTGGTAATCATAATTCGGAAATAAACTATTTCCTTTTTCATAGCTATGTCCGGTGAGGATTCGAACCTGCATCATCACCAGATTTGGCACTTTAAACACTGGCGCGTTAGACCGCTGACCCAATAAGGAAGGTATACTAACTTGGCTGACCGGTTCTGGTGATTTTATGCATTACACAGGTTTTTCCTCCCTTCTAGATTTATTTCCCTAATTCTGAAGTCTTGAATGTGGTCGGTAGCTTCGAGGGTCTTCTAAGGCTTGTTTCTTCCGGAAGAATTTAGATGAGTCCGTGATGGTCTTCCCTTTTTTCTCTGACTGCACACATCCAGGGGATACTGAACCATCCCACCATTATAAGTGTCATGGGGGGGGGGTATTGCTTCTTTTTCATTATCTCATCTTACTTGCTCTTCTCTACTTGATGTTGTGATGGTATTCTGAGGGAGATTCCTGAAGGGGCAGTCCTGGTCAAGGGGGAAGAACCCGTGCCCTGTTGACAGAGACTTTCATGTGGCCGTGTGATGGAGCCATGTAATGTTTCCATGGGGGTAATGACCGGGCCCGACAGAGGCCTTGCATTGCCCTGGGCGACAGATACCTTCTGAAATCCCGTCAGTATGTCCTTCCAACAGACACATGACTCAGGCTGGTAATCATAATTCGGAAATAAATAATTTCCTTTTTCCTATTTCCGATGAGGATTCGAACCTGCACCATCGCCAGATTTTGAACCTCAAACTCTGGCGTGTTAGACCGCTTACCCAATAAGGTATACCTACGTGGGTGAGCGGATCTGGGGCTGGATGTTCGAACGTTCGTAACTTTCCGCCTCTAAGATGATCTTGGAGTGTTCATAGCGGCCATCTTAGATCTTGGGCTACGAACACTACAAAAATGTATTATCAAAGGATCGTCCGAATGTTATTAGCTCACGATGATGCGATCTTCAAGCTCGTTCCATTCCGTTCCGACCACGAGGAATGGAACTCAGCTGACTGTCGCTTGGCCAATCAGAGGAAAGATTTCATCAACCTTTGAGATTGCTAGCCAATCATAATGCAGTTAGAACGTAAACAAATATCATATGGCGCGTCCCAACACAACAAATTACAAACTTATAACCTCAATATAACATGAACTGGTAGAATTCTATTTCTTTCCTGCCCTTAGGTCTCACTAGGAGGTTATTGGTAGGGTTAGATAAGGTTATAATAAGGTTAGGTTGGATATATCCGGTAATTTCGCCCACATGCCATTTCGCCACACCATGGAGTCATTTCGCCCACACTATGGAGTCATTTCGCCCACAGGTCAATTCGCCCACACTATGGAGTCATTTCGCCCAAGGTTACTGGTGGTTCATTCCATTTCTGCCTGCGGAAGATATAAGTTACATGACTCCGTGACATGGATCGTGTGGGCGAATTGACTTTAGAGTGGGCAAATTGACTCTTACATGTGGGCGAAATGTCTTGTCGGCGAATTGACTCGTACATGTGGGCGAATTGACTCTTACATGTGGGCGAAATGTCTTGTGGGCGAATTGACGTGTGGACGAAATGACCGGTAACCGGTTAGGTTAGTATTATTTTTGGGGGTCATTTAGGACTTTAGGTGGGGTAAGGGGATGTTAAAGGGGGTAACTCTCCCACTTTATAATTACGTTTTAGAGGTATTTGAAGGGATTTGTGAAGGTCTTGATAATATCTTGATAGGTCTTGATATTGATAATTTTATTATTTTCTTGATATCATGTTACTAAACCAAACCCCACCTCTAACCTAACCTAACCTAGTCTGATTTAAGCTAACTTAGACGACTAAACCAAACCCCACCTCTAACCTAAACTAACCTAATCTGATTTAACCTAACTTAACAGTTTATGGCTGAAATAACGGTAGATTTTCGGTATTACGTACATGTAACGCCATTATTATTCAATTGTACCATGGGAAATGGGATTAAAAATACTAAGAATGAAGAAATCTACACGATATGATGTAGGTAAGAATCCTAGGACTTTTGAAAGCCCACTACCAATCTAATACCCACCCATTTTAGGGTGGGTATTATTAATGGGATACATTATCCAAGTAACTAGACAATACCTGGAACTGTCGCCGATAGGAATTCTCGCCAACGTTCCTATTTTATTCGTCGGCGAGTGTTCCTATTTTAACCGTGCTTCTGAATTCAGGGATTAAATACCAGCAATAGCCTGAACAGTTGGGTTAGGTTAGGTTGGCCAGTTGACTATATGTCTAGGTTAGGTTAGTGATTGAGCGGGGGTGATTCCCCCCCAGCTCAGCACCGAAATAATACCGACTTGACATATTACAGTAGATGGGTTAGGTTGAAATGAAAGCCTGCATTCTAGTGATTTTTATGTGCTTTAACCCCACAATTTCAGTGGTCGTGAACTTGCCTAGAATAACATCTCACTACCCCAGCTTCCATCATTGAACCATTCATTCAATACTTTCGCTTTACTCACTTACCATCTCTCTTAGAGTTGGAGTAGAGTGTACCTACTCTTCTCAGACATCCTTGCCCACCAATCACACATTCCTTTATCCTCTACATACTCTTTTAGGTAAATATGCAGTTTCAACCAATACTCCCTATTGACCAATACTCTACCATTAAAGTGTATACCTACCTACTCTTCTCAGACATCCTTGCCCACCAATCACACATTCCTTTATCCTCTACATACTCTTTTAGGTAAATATGCAGTTTCAACCAATACTCCCTTTTGACCAATACTCTTCTGACATAACTGGGGGGGGCTACGCCCCC